>JAHRHZ010000249.1:9935790-9974339 GCA_024137785.1 Ginglymostoma cirratum
CCTATGTGTGTCTATGTGTATGTGTGTGTGTGTCTATGCATGTCTGCGTGTGCCTGTGTATGTGTGTGTGTGTACGTGCATGTCTGTGTGTGTGTGTGTGTGTGTGTCTCTGTGTTTAATTGTGTGTCTATGTGTGCACATGTCTGTGCAAGTCTGTGTGTCTATATATATGTGTGTCTGTGTGTGTGTCTATGCATGTCTCTGTGTGGTTATATGTGTGTCTGTATGTCTTTTTTTTTGTGTCTGTGTGTGTGACTATGCGTGTGTGTGTTCCTGCCTGTATGTCATTTTTTTCTTTTTCTTTCTTCACAGAGTCAATTACCGAAAGTGATCTGGGCCTCATTCAGGAACTTTTGTATAGTTTTGCGTCTGCCCAAAATAAATGCTGACCTCAGCCTCAGGGACCTGAAGGATCCCAGCCTTTATCACTGCCAGCCAAGGCAGTCACACTGCAGGACGTCATGTTTTGGGACCAGTGTGTCTGTAGGGGTGGCAGGGGATCAGTTTGAATCCCTTCTGGATCCATCCTGGGAAGTGGATTCATTTAAGCTACAAAACTGACAAGCAGGACATCATCAGCAATTTGGTCATGTGTGCCCTAAAACTGATGGCCAGTCTGCAGTGATTGTAACAAGCTCAGCCAGGTGAACCTCATAGAATATGAGATCCCTGATTGGGGCTGTTAATCTGGTCCAAACAGGAGCCCTGTCTGACAGACATAAACATGAGTTTCAGAGTTTCTGTTCACTCTGAGAGCTGGCACTGAGGAAGCTGGATCAGTGTCAAGGACTCTCCAGGTGTAAATAAAGGATGATTTGATGATGGGATACCAGTCTCTGTCGAGTTATTTCACAGACTATCAGATCTTTTCCTCACAGTCAACCCCACACCCCCATCACCACAGCCATGTAATCTTCTAGGGAAGGCAGACAAAAATACAGAATCCTGGAAGCAGGCCATTTGAGTCTACACTGACCATCCAAAGGGCAGCCTACCTGGGCCCGCCCCATCCCTGCATTTCCCCTGGCCAACCCACCTAGCCTGCACATCTTTGGACTGTGGGAGGAAACCCACACAGACAGTCACCTGAGACTGGAATTGAACCCAGATCCCTGGGCACTGAGAGGCAGCAGTGCTAACCACTGAGCCACCATATCTCAAGGCTGATGAGGAAGAATGTACTCTGGGAACTTCTTTGACTCAGAATCATGACAAAGAGGGAAAGACAGGGAGTTTTGCGATAGCAACTCAATAACAAAAAAGATCAAGGAAATGGAGATGCCAACAGGCCAGAGGTGGAAGGACACAGATCTTAAAGGGCTATAGAACTGGTGAAGGTTACTGAAGGGTGAAGCAACTGAGAGATTTGTACAGGAGGCTGAGAATTTGAAATTGGACATGTTAAAGGAATGCTTGAAGCAAGTAATCAGTGAATGGGACTCAACAGTGTAATAACGTGATTGCCAAGGAAGCCCTTGATTTGTCAACAAATGACTAGCATTGTCAAAGGAATCCCTGTTTTCTTTTACAAGCAACTTTTTTTTTATTACGTAAGATTACACAATTTCAAGAAGTTTGATGATCGTGTTAAAAATCATGAGGGGTCTGGATGGTGAGAAACTCTCTAATTGAGGAAGAATTGGCAAGGAGAGGAAATAGATTTAAGGTAATTCCCAATAGGAGATAATCGTGACACAATGAGAAATTTTTTTGAGTGGTTGAGGTTTGGAATAGGGTACTTGAGAGTGTGGTGGAAGCATGTTCAATTGAACCATTGAGGGCGAAATAGTCTGTTGAGCAAGAATATGGTAATGGGGAGAAGGTGAAACACTGGTACTGCAGGCATTGCTCATTTGGCAAAGTGGTGCAGACATGATGGAGCGAATGGCCTCCTTCCATGCTGTAACTATTCAATGTCTATGTGTTCAAGGACAATCCAATAGCAAAATTCAGCAACACAGAATTTTTCCAAACTCTAATAAAGAATTTGAAGGCACGGTACAGAAAAAGAACAATCCTTAATCAAGACTTGAGAATGGAGCAGTGAATATGCAGGATGAATTTCCAATTAAACCATTTAATTCAGCCCTGATTAACATATGTTAGAAAAACAAAAGAGCTGGATGAACATCTGTGGGAATACTTGGCCCTCATTATATACAGGGGCATGGCAAATTAATTCCAGAAGTAGTTTTGAATGTTTTCAAGATTTTGAGACAAATGACAGGCTGAGGGAGTCAGCGCAAAGACAGTTTGAGAATGCAGCCAGTATGACCGCTGGAATTGGGAGGTTTTCCATGTCCTTTCATGCGATGTGAATGTCACAGGCATTTATTGTCCATCCCTAATTGCCCTTTTGTAGATGGCGTTGAGCTGCTTTCTAAACCTACTGCAGTCTGACTGCTGCAGGTATACCCACTGTGCAGTTAAAAAGGATATTCGAGGAATTTGACCCCGTAACAGTGAAGGAATAGGGTTATATTTCCAAATCAAAATAGTACGCAGCTTGTGGTGGAACCTGCAGGGAGTGGTATTTCCATGCATCTGCTGCCTTGTTTTTCAAAGTGTCAGATTTTCAAAGGAGACTTGTGAGTTGTTGCAATGCATTTTGTAGATTTTCTTTGACTCATTCGCAGGATGAGGGTTTCACTGGCCAGGCTAGTATTTATTCCTCATCCCTTATTGCCCAGAGGGCAGTTAAGAGTCTACCACATTGCTGTGTCTCTGAAGTCACATGGAGGCCAGACCAGGTAAGGATGGCAGTTTCCTTCCCTAAAGGACATTAGTGACCCAATGGATTTTTTCTGACAATTGACACCAGTCATCATTAGACTCTTAATTACAAATGTATTAATCAAATCCAACTTGCCACAGTGGGACTTAAACTCAGGTCCCCAGACTGATTGATTGATTTATTGATTACAAATCAATCTGAGATGCAGTGAAAAGTGTTGTTTGAGTGCTATACAGGTAGATTGTGCCATACAGAGTGCATCAGGGTATCAGAACAGAGTGCAGAATACAATGTTACAGCCACAGAGAAGGTGCAGAGAGAGAGTGGTCAGAATTAATTGAGAGGTCTGTTCAAAAGTCTGATAACAGTGGGGAAGAAGCTGTTCTTGACTCTATTCGTGTGTATATTCTCCCCAACAGAAGAGAGAATGGAAGAGAGTATAACAGGATGGAAGAGATTCATATTTACATCGGTTGCAGTCCTGAGGCAGCAGAAAGTATAGCTCGAGTCAATGGAAAGAGTTCTGAGGAAGCGTCACCAGACCTGAAACGTTAACTCTGTTTTCTCCTTCACAGATGCTGCCAGACCTGCTGAGCTTCTCCAGCAACTTTGTTTTTGCTCAATGGAAAGAAGGTTGGTTTTATGTATGGACTGGGGCTGTGTTCACAACTCTCTGTAACTTCTTGCGGTCTTGGGCAGAGTAGTTCCCATACCACACTGTGTATACCGCATCCAGATTGAATGCTTTCTCTGGTGCATCTATAAAAATTGGCACGAGTTATTGTGGACATGCTGAACTTCCTTCGCCTCCTGAGGAAATAGAGACGTTGGTGTGCTTTCTTGATCATCACATCGACCTGGATGGACCAGGACAGATTGTTGGTGACCATAACTCCCAGGAATGTGATGCTCTCAACCATGTCCACCTCAGCACCATTGATGCAGACAGGAGGCATGTCATCCACCCCACACCTTGTCAATGATCAGCTCCTTCGTTTTGCTGACATTGATGGAGGGGTTGTTGCCTTTACACCACGTCACTAAACTCTCTATCTCTTTCCTGTATTCTGTCCCATCGTTGTTTGAGATCCAACCTACAACAGAGATGTCATCAGCAAACTCGTAAATGGAGTTGGGGCGGAATTTGGAATTCACACAACTGTGAGTGTTTAAGGAGTATAGTAGGGGGCTGAGTACGCAGCCTTACGGGATTGGGGATTATGGGGGAGGAGGTGGTGTTGCCATTACTTACTGATTGTGTTCTATAGTTCAGAAAGTCAAGGATCCAGTTACAGAGGCGGGGAGTAGAGACCTAGGAGTTTAGAGACAGGTTTGTCTGGAAATATGGTGTTGAAGGCGGGGATGTAGTCAATAAGGAGGAGCCTGATGTAGGTGTCCTTGTGATCCAGATGTTCCAGGAAATAGCGTAGAGCCAGGTGCCCTGTGTGGGGGCGAATTGCAAAGGACGAAGGCAATTTGGGAAGCTGGAGTTGATGTGAGCCATGATTAACCTCTGGCAGGTCTTCATAATTGTGGAGGTCAGGCTGTAGTCATTGAGGCACGCTACACGATTTTTCTTTGGCACCGGGATGATGGTGGTCTTCTTGAAGCTATTAGGGACTTCACATCGTAGTAAGGAAAGTTTAGAGATGTCAGCAAGTACTCCTGCCAGCAGGTCAGCACAGGATCTGAGTGCACGGCGGGAATCTATCCGGGCCAATTGTTTTCCATGTGTTTCCTCTCAAGAAGGCCGATCTAACATCTGCGATGGTGACCATGGGTACAGATGATATCGTTTCACTGACCTTCTGTTTAAAGTGAGCATAAAATGCATTGAGGTCATTGGATAAGGAAGTATTGTTGCCTGTGATTCTGTTCGCCTTCGCTTTGTAGCCCGTTATGTTGTGTAAGCCTTGGGACACGGGTGTCCATGTGGTTAGTTTGGGTATCAAGCTTAGTCTGGTCTTGCCTCTTGGAGTCTCTGATGGCCTTACAAAGGTCGTACCTGGATTTCCTGAATAGGTCAGGGTTGCTCAACTTCTACACCTCAGCAGGAAGTGGATCTCCCTGTTCATCCATGGTCTCTGGTTGGGGAACAATCAGATTAACTTATTTGGCACGCAGTCTTGTACACACTTACTGATGAAGTCTGTAATGGCAGTGGTATACTCATTCAGGTTGGCCGCTGAGTTCTTGAATATGGACCAGTCCACCAAATCTAAGCAGTCCCATAGAAACCTTTCTGTTACTGCACTACTTTCTGGAATGAGTCCTCACGTTTCAATTTCTGCTTGTAAACAGGGAGGAGGAGCACAGCGCTATGATCTGATTTTCCAGAATGAGGATGGAGGGATGGCGGAGTCTTTGATGGTTGTGTAGCAATGCTCAAGGATGGTCGGACCTTTGATGGGACAAGAGATGTGTTCATGGTATTTTGGTAGATCATTATCGTGTGTCTGGATTAACAGTCCAGCGATAATACCACCGGGCCATTCCCTCCCCAACGTGCACTGCCCACCCTGTGTACAGAGGGAAAAGGAGTGAAAGTTGAAGGTGGTACCAGTCAAGCAGGTTGCTTTATACTGGATGGTGTCAAGCTTCTTCAGTGTTGTTGGGCTGCACCCATCCAGGCAAGTGGGGAGTATTCCATCACACTCATGACTTGTGCCTTGTAGATGATGGACAGGCTTTGGGAAGCAGGGAGTTGACATTACTTGCTGCAGAACTCTGAGCCGCTGACCTGCTCTTGTAGCCACTGTGTTTAAATGGCTAGTCCAATTGAGTTTCTAGCCATTGGTAGGGGATTCAGAGATGGTAATGCCATTGAATGCCAAGGGGTGATGGTTAGATTCTCACTTGTTGGAAATGGTCATTGCTTGGCATGTATATGGCATGGATGTTAGTTGCCAGTTGTCAGCCCAAGCTTGAATGCCACCTCTATTCAAGGTCCTTCTGCGTGTAGACACTTCAATCTTTGGGAAGTCAGGGTTAGTACTAAACACCGTACAATCAACAGTGAGCATCCCCACCTTATGATGGAGGGAAGCTCATCAATGACACATTGAAGATGATTAGGCCTACAATGTTCTGTTGAAAATGCTGGTGAACAGGAGTTCCACCATGTGAGCACAGGGGAGCTGAACTCTTGAGAAAGAGAGAAATGTTGAATTTTTGTGAAACATTAGTGAGTTAGCGTAATATGTGAGGCTCTGGCCATTTTGTTACAATATGTAACCAAGGCAGGTAAGTGGAATTGAGATATAAATCAGCTATGATCTCACTAAATGGAGGTACAGGCTCCAGGGGCTGAATGGCCTCCTCTTCCTGCTATCTTTTTTCAAAGTTATATTCCATTTTGCAAAGAGGGGAGGCGATGGCCTAATGGTATTATCACTGGGCTGTTATTCCAGAGACGCAGATAATGTTCTCGGGGACTTGGTTTGAATCCCACCACGGCAGATGGTGGAATTTAAATTCAATCAAAAATAAGATCTGGAATTGAGAGTCTAATGATGACTGTGAATCCATTGCCGATTGTCGGGAAAAACCACCTGGCTCATTAATGCCCTTTAGAGAAGGAAATCTACCATCCTTACCTGGTCTGGCCTACATGTGACTCCAGACCCACAGCAATGTGGTTGACTCTTAATTGCCTTCTGAGCAATTAGCGATGGGCAATAAATGTCAGTGACGCCCTCATCCCATGAAACAAATAAATTTAAAAACAGGATAGTGGATGAAAAGGGATAACATGAAGATTTATTAGATTCTTGCCAACAATGAAAGGTTATTAAGAAAGAATTTGTGCCAAAACAAAATAATGCTAAAGATGTTGAGCAGTCCGGGGGCAGCATGTGTGGAGAAATGATCCGAGTTAACAGGGAGGAGGTTACATTCCTATCCACCCTGCTGGTGTATTTGAAGGTGGGGGATGAGAATGTCAGAATAAAGCAGGTGGTCAGCCCTTTACTCACCCCCACACCCCCATCCCAGGGCTAGGAAGGCAAAGGATCTTAAAACCACAAAATACAGGAGCAGAAGCAGGCCATTGAGCCCATCCAGTCTGCTTGATCATTCAATGAGATCATGGATGATCTGATATTCTTCAATTCTTCTTTCCTGGCTTTCCCTGATAACCCTTGAAAGTGTGTGAGGTTCTGCACTTTAAAGAATAGAGGCTTAGACTATTTTCTGAGTGGGGAAAGGCTTCAGACTTATGAGGCACAAAGAGACTTGAGAGTCCTTGTTCAGGATGCTCTTAAGTTTAAAGTGCAGGTTCAATTGGCAGTTAGGAAGGCAAATGCAATATTAACATTCATTTCAAAAGCCGAGATGTACTGCTGAGGCTGTATAACGCTCTGGTCAGACCGTATTTGGAATATTTTGAGCGGTTTTATGTCCCATATCCAAGAAAGGACATGCTGGCATTGGAGGGCATTCAGAAAATGTTTACAAGAATGATCTGGGGGATGAAGGGCTTTTCATATGAGGAGCAGTTGAGGACTCTGTGCCTTTATTTGATGGAGATTAGAAGAAAAAGGGGGATCTGAATGAAACTTACAGGATACAGAGAGGCCTGGATAGAATGGCTGTGAGTAAGACGTTTCCACCAGTAGGAAAGACCAGAGCCTGTGGGAATGGACTCAGAGTGAAGGGACAGCTCTTTAGAACTAAGATGAAGAGGAATTTCTTCAGCCAAAGGATGGTGACTCTGTTGAACTCATTGTTCCAAAAGGCTGTGGATGTAATTTAATGGATCATTTAATGTATTTAAGATAGAAGCAGATAGGTTCTTGATTAGTTAGGAGATCAAGAGTTACAGAATACAGGCAGGAGAATGGAGTTGAGAAACATATCAGCCATGATTAAATGATTAAGCAGACTCATTGGGCCAAATGGTCTGATTCTGCTATTATATCCTAAGGTATTATCATTTCCTACTGATTTAAACGTCTGTTGATCTCAGCCTTGAAGACACTTAATGACCCAGGTTCAATAACCCTCAGCGGTAAAGAATTCCAATATTTCACATAGTCTGAGAGAAAAAAATCCTCCTCATCCCTTTCTTAAACGTGAAAATCTTTTCCTTGAGTTTGTGCTATCTTATCCTAAACTGTCCCATGGGTGAAAACAATCTTTCTGCATCTACCCTGTCAAGTTCCCTAAAAACCCTGTATGTTCATAGACCTTGGGTTTAGGGTAAAAGTTCGGCACAACATCGTGGGCCGATGGGCCTGTACTGTGCTGTACAGTTCTATGTTCTATGTTTCAATAAGGTCACCTCTAACTTTTCAAAACTCCAGTGAGTATAGGCACAATCTACTCAACTTCTCCTCATAAGACAGTCCTTCCATACCTGAGACTAGCCCAGTGAATCTTTTCTGGACTGCCTCCTATGCCAGGATATCTTTCCTTAGTCTTACTTCAGTGGTGGGCAAATTATTGGAAAGGGGTCTGAGAAATAAGATTTATGATCACTTGTAAAGGCACAGTTTGATTCGTGATACTCAGCATGGATTTGTGAGGGGTAGATCATGCCTCACAAACCTTATTAAATTCTTTGAAGAGGTGACCAAACACGTGGATGAAGGTGGAGCCGTGAATGCGGTATACATGGATTTAAGTAAGGCGTTTGATAAGGTTCCCGATGGTAGGCTCATGAAGAAGGTAAGGAGGCATGGGATAGGGGGAAATGTGACAGATTGGATTCAGAATTGGCAGACCCTTAGAAGACAAAGGGTGGTAGTGGACGGAAAATATTCAACATGGTGCTCAGTTCCGAGTGGTGTACCACAAGGATCTATTCTGGGTCCTCTCTTATTTGTGATTTTTGTAAATGATTTGGATGTAGGAGTGGAAGGATGGATTAGTAAGTTCGCGGATGATACAAAGGCGAGTCGAGTTGTGAATAGTGTGGAGGGCTGTTCTAGGTTACAAAGGGACATTGATAGAATGCAGAGCTGGGCTGAGAAGTGGCAGATGGAGTTTAACCCTGAAAAGTGTGAGGTAATTCGTTTTGGAAGGACAAACTTGAAAGCAGAATACAGGGTTAACGGAAAGATTCTTGGCAGTGTGGAGGAGCAGAGGGATCTTGGGGCTCATGTCCACCGTTCCCTGAAAGCTGCCACTCAGATGGATAGAGTTGTTAAGAAGGCGTATTATGTTAGGAACAAAAACAAAGTTGCTGGAAAAGGTCAGCAGGTCTGGCAGCATCTGTGAAGGAGAAAACAGAGTTAACGTTTCGGGTCTGGTGACCCTTCCTCAGAATGTTGTGTTAGCTTTCATTAATAGAGGGATTGAGTTCAAGAGCCGTGAAGTTATTCTCCAGCTATACAAAAGCCTGGTTTGGCCACACCTGGAGTACTGTGTCCAGTTCTGGTTGCCTCATTACAGGAAAGATGTGGAAGTGTTGGAAAAGGTGCAGAGGAGATTTACCAGGATGTTGCCTGGAATGGAGGGAAGGTCTTACGAGGAAAGGTTGAGAGAGCTAGGGCTTTTCTCATTACAATGACAAAGGATGAGAGGTGACTTGATAGAAGTGTACAAAATGATCAGAGGTATAGATAGAGTGGACAGCCAGAGACTTTTTCCTAGGGTGGAGGTAGCTATTACGAGGGGGCATAGTTTTAAAGTGAGTGGAGGTAGATATAGAGGAGACGTCAGAGGTAGGTTCTTTACTCAGAGAGTGGTCGGGGCGTGGAATGTGTTGCTGGAGTGGGTAGTGGAGTCGGCCTCATTAGGGGCATTAAAGTGGCTATTAGATAGGCATATGGATGATAGTATAAGGTGGGGGTGGAGGTTAGATAGACCTTAGGTTTAGGGTAAAAGTTCGGCACAACATCGTGGGCCTGTACTGTGCTGCACTGTTCTTTGTTCTATGTTCTGAGGTACATAAAACTGTTCACAATATTTCAGGTTGTAGAATCATAGACTTTCACAGCACAGAAGAAGTCCAGTCGACCTGTCATGTTTGTAACAGCTCCTCAAAGAGCTATCCAGTTAGTCCCAATCTCTGTAGCCCTATAAATTAATCCCCTTTAAATATATATCCTGCTCTCTTTTGAAAACTCCTGTGGAATCTGCATCAACCACTCTCCCAGGCAGAGCATTCCAAATCCTAACAACTGAGCAAAGAAGTTTCTCCTCATCTCACTCCTAGCTCTCTTGCTGACAACCTTAAAATTGTGACCCCCAGTTACTGACATAACTAACTAATGGAAACACAAAATCCTTCTTTGCTCTGTCAAAATTGTTCATAATTTTGAGCAGCTCAGTAAGGTCACCTCTTAATTTTCTCTGCTCCATCCTCCTTCAGGCCTATTGAGATTTTTAAGTGGGCAATTATAGGCCTCAGGCTATCGCCTCCACAGTGTTTGGGTCAGTGGAAGAAGAGGGAAGCAAGGAGGACAGGAGCTTTGACTGTGTGGGCTCCTGTGGGCAGGATGAAAGAGGATGTTCATTGGTATTTTCAAAATGGCACCTGCTCCCCCACTTTGACCCTTGTTCCTGGATTTCCCAAACTGACCATCAAATGGTGGAGCTAACTCAATAGGCCGAATGTCCAAATTCTACTCTTCTATCCTACAGTCTTATGATTTCTTTACTGATTAAAAATCTGTCCATCTCAGCCTTGAATAGGGAGTCCCAACAGCCTTCTGCAGTAAAGTATTCCACAGATTCACTCCACTCGGAGAGAAGAAATTCCTCCTCATCTCTCTAACCCTGAAATAAGTGGGTCAGGCATTCTCTGTGTCCACTCCTGCTCTTGAATATTTCTAACGTGCGTTTGTTATAGATCTCCAGTACTTGGATTCCCCATGAAGAATTTTTGGCTCTTTTTCATGACCGGGTAAATGTACCAGAACATTCAACATCAGTGGAAAGGTTGTTTATTATTGACTGTCCGACCAAAAGAAGCGGTCACGGATTGTAGTTTATGACCAGAAAAAGGAAGAGAGAAGATGAGTGGGTTTTTCTTTGCTCCACATTAAAGAAGGTCAAAGAAGCAGAAATGGGAGCTGCTTGAAAATAAATTTCAAAGAGTTTGAATAGAAATTCCAGGCTGATGCCTCTACACCCTATTGATGGAGTGCTGCACTGTCAAAGATGCTCAGTTTAATAAACCAACTCCAATATAATAGACAGAGAGCGACTAATGGACCAGTTTTACCAAAGATAGGGATTCAGTTTTCCTTCTTTTTACAAGGGATGTGGGCAGGTCCAGCATTTGTTGCCCATTCCTAATTGCCTTTGAACTGAGTAATATATTGCAGCATTTCAGAAGGCTGTTACGAATCATAGAATCCCCACTGTGCAGATAAAAGCCATTCAGCCCATCAGGTCTACTCTGACCCTCCAAACAGCAACCCCACATTTACCATAGCTGATTCACCTAGCTGCATCAGAAGTCACACGACACCATGTTATAGTCCAACAGGTTTATTTGAAATCACAAGCTTTCACAGCACTGCTCCTTCATTGGTGTTCTTTCCTCCACTGCACCTGACAAGGGACCAGCGCTCCGAAAGCTTGTGATTTCAAATAACCCAGTTGGAATATAACCTGGTGTTGTGTGACTTCTGACTTTGTCCAACCCAGCCCAACACCGGCACCTCTACATCATCCCATCTACCCTACACATCCCTGGACACTACGGGGCAATTTAGCATGGCCAATCTACCCAACCTGGCACATCTTTGGACTGCATGAAGTAACCAGAGCAGCTGACGGAAAGGAGGAGAATGTGCAAACTCCACACAGACAGTCTCCCAAGGCTGGGATTGAACACAGGTCCCTGGCATTGTGAGGCAGTAGTGCTAACTAATGTGCCATTGGGCAGCATGGTAGCTCAGTGGTTAGCACTGCTACCTCACAGCGCCAGGGACCCAAGTTTGATTCCACCCTCAGATGGCTGTCTGTGTGGAGTTTGTAGATTCTCCCTGTGTCTGTGTGGGTGTTCTCCAGTTTCCTCCCACAGTCTAAAAATGTGCAGGCTAGGTGGATTGGCCATGCTAATCACCCACAGTGTTCAGGGATGTGTAGATCGGATGGTTATAGGGGGATGATCTGTGTGGGATGCTCTGAGGATCGGTGTGGGCTTATTGGGCTGAAGGGCCTGTTTCCACACTGTAGGGATTCTATGATTATGTTGCCAATGTCAAATACGTTGCTGTGTGTCTGGAGTCACATGTGGACTGGATCAGGTAGTGATGGCAGATTTCCTTCCCTAAAGGGCATTAACTTATGACATTAGTCATCACAGCTGATACACACTTCATATTCCACATTTCTTCACTCCAGCAGCTGACCTGTTGGGGTTTGAACGCACATCACTAGAGAATTGAAACAAAAACAGAAGTAGCTGGAAAAACTCAGCAGGTCAGGCAGCATCTGTGGAGAAAAGGCAGGTCCAGTGACTCTTCTTCAGAACAGACCCGAAACATAAACTTTGATTTCTTTCCACAAATACTGCCCGACCTGCTCAGTTTTTCCGCTAGTTCTGTTTTTGTTTCAGATTTCCATCATCTGCAGTTCTTTTGGTTTTATTTTCCTCCAGGGAACCAGCCTGACTCTGTCTCAAGTAATGGAGTACCAGCGTGAATACTGTACCACCTTCAGTTAGATAGGGTGGAGCGTGTGGATAATTATGTCAAAAAAAATCAACTCCTTTGAGCGAAATGGAAACAGAAAAGCTGAGAAAGCTTAGCAGGTCTGGTAGCAGCTGTGGAGAGAGAGAGTGAGAGAGACAGAGAGAGAGAGAGAGAGAGAGAGAGACTCAACATTTTGAGTTTCCAGATCTGAAGAAGAGCCACAACTGACTCAAAACATTAATTCTGATTCTCTCTCCGCAGATGCTGCGAAATCTGCTGAGTTTCTCTAGCATTCTCTGCGTTTATCTCTGAGTTCCAGCATCTGCTGCATTTCACTTTTACTAATGTTTCAAGTCCAATAAAAGAAAAGGCTACATAGGCCTCTAAACCTTCCCTGTTATTCTCTCTCTCTCGTAGACCTATTGAATTTTGCCAGCACTTTCTGCGTTAATTTCAGATTTCCAGTGCCCACAGTATGTTATAATTATGTTTAGGCTGATCCAACCACGTTCATTTCTGGCCTCCCTGCTATCGAAAAGATGTGAAACTTGGAAGAGCGCAGAAAATCTTCACAAGGACATTGCCAGACTTGGAGGGTGTGAGCTATAGGGAGAGGTTGAACAGGCAAAAAAAAAACAGACAGAGGCTGAGGGATGACCTTTTAAAATCATCGGGGCGCATGGAAAGGGTGAATAGCCAAGGTCGTTTCCCCAGGGCAGGGAAGTCCAATCTAAAGGGCATAATTTTAAAGTGAGAGGAGAAAGGTTCAAAAGAGACTTAAGGGGCAATTTTTTCACGCAGAGGGTGGTGTGTGTATTTGAGTGAGCTGCCAGAGGAAATGGTGGAGACTGGTACAATGGTACAATTACAACATTTAAAAGGCATCTGGATGGGTATATGAATAGGAAGCGTTTAGAGGGATATGGGCCAAATGCTGGTCAATGGGACTAGATCAGTTTGGGATATTTGGTCAGCGTGGAAGAGTTGGGCCGAGGGGTCTGTTTTTGTGCTGAACTGCTCTACGACCTCTCTCTCCTCCCAGTGGCTCCATAGTTAATAGGTGGAACAATTTCCCATAATCTTCAAAGGGCTGATAACGCTGGCTTCTTGGTTCCTGGAAGTGAAACCAGGAGCAAGAAAATGCAACCACAAGGATCCCCCAACCTGTATAAAAAATAACATCTGCTGATCTCATGGAGTTGGAACTTTGCCGTGGTCAAACTTTCCCAGACATTGATAACCTAATGAAGGGAGTGGTGCAGTACAGAAGAGAATTACAGCTTTAATTTGATTCCCTGCCTAAGCTGAGTTCACTGTGGAGACACGAGGAGGGCAATAATTGATCGTAGAATCCATTTCATACAGAGAAAACACAATCAAGGAGCCGGTACTTTGGTGCACTCAGATGGCACAATTAGCATCATCCATCCCAGGTGAAAGCCAAATACATAATGGGCAATGCTGACAGCTGAATGCCTGTGTTTTATTCATGTATATTTTTATTGTAAATATTTCAGGACCTTAATTAGCCCAGCTGTTTCCATCTAACTCTCACTGCCAGAGTTTACAATCAAAACACTCACCTCTCAAGGAAACAGATTTTGTATTTTAGTTCCGCTTTTTTTTTAATTGCTCGCTGCTAATCTGCAGATGGTGTTCAAAATCCTGGAGTTAAAGTTCAAAGTGATTCTTTTTTTAAAACGGCCCAATTTATATTTTTCAGAATCCAGTTGATTGATGGGCACACACTGGCCCCTGGTGTTAATTTCTATTACTACAGCTAAGCCTAACTTTATCAGCCATAGTTCTAGGCAACATTGACATCCAGCTCTTCCAAAATGCTAGATGCCTTTGGAGCAACATGGTGATACTATGTAAAGAATTGCAGATGGTGACATAGGAGGAATCTCTGTCATTAGAAGAGTTCAAAATTAATAATGTCTTGGATAGATTGTTGGCACTTAAAGTTGACTAGGCAGTGGGACTGGATGAGATCCAACCAAGGACTTTGAAGGAAACGAGAATGGAGTTTGCAGGGGCTCTGGTCACAATCTTTCAGTCTTCTCTGGTCTCAGGGGAGGTGCCAGAAGACTGGAGAACTGCCTTGTTCAAGAAAAGTTGTTAGGGATAATCCTAGTGATCACAGACCAGATAGTTTAACTTTAACTGATAAGAGATAAAAGGTACTGCAGATGCTGGAGAATCTGCTGAATATGATTTGAAGGCTGCAGGAACAGCAAATCATATTCAGCCTGGGAACCCTGCAGCCCAATGGCATCAATGTGGATTTCACAAGCTTCAAAATCTCCCCTCCCCCAACCGCATCCCAAAACCAGCCCAGCTCATCTCCACCTCCCTACCTACACTCACCTTTACTGGCTCCATCCCCGCCTCTTTGACTTGTCTGCCTCCTCTCCACCTATCCTCTCCTCTATCCATCCTCTATCCGCCTCCCCCTCTCTCCCTATTTATTTCAGAACCCTCTTCCCCTCCCCCATTTCTGATGAAGGGTTTAGGCCCAAAACGTCAAGTTTTCCTGCTCCTATGATGCTGCTTGATGTGCTGTGTTCATCCAGCCCCATGCTCGTTATCTCAGTTTAACTTTGATGGTGGGTAAACATCTAGAAATAATAATTTGGGGTAGAACTAGTAGTCACATGGAAAAAGTTGGCCACTTTAGGAAGAGCCAGCGTAGATTTCTAAAGGGTAAACCATGTCTAAATAACTTATTGAAGCTTTTTGAAGGGCTAACAGAAAGAGTTCATGAGGGTGCTTGTTAAGTACCACAAGGCAAACTTTAAGGAAAGTTATAGGTCAAAGTTTAAATGAGACAGTAGCAATTTGGTACAAAGCTAGCTGAGTGATAGGGTCCAGAGAGGATGTCCAGAGTCAATGGATATTTTTCAGGCTGGAGGAAGGTGTGTCATGGACAATATCAAAGTTTGCAAATGACACGAACTTGGAGGGATTGCAAACTGTGAGGAGGCTCGTGTGGAACTCCGAAAGGACATTGACAAGTCAGTGGAGTGGATGGCTAGGTAGCAAATGAGGGTCAGCGCGGAGAAGTGCAAGGGAATGAACTTTGACTGAAAGACTATTGAAAGACAATACAAAATAAGTTTACAATTCTAAAGGTGGGGGCTGGTGGCTAGAACAGAGGGATCTGTGTGTATGGGGCATTTAAATGGTTGTTGGATAAACATATGGATGACAATGAAATAGTGTAGGTTAGGTGGGCTTCAGATTGGTTTCACAGGTCGGCGCAACATCGAGGGCCAAAGGACCTGTACTGCGCTATAATGTTCTATGTTCTATGCGTGCACAAATCATTAAAGGTGGTAGCACAGGTAGACAGAGCAGTTGATAATGCACACAGCGTCCTCAGCTTTATTAATAGTGGCACAGAATACAAGAGCAAGGAGGTGATGCTAAGATTACAAAAGACAATTGTTGGATCTCAGCTGGAGTATTGTGTACAGTTGTGGCTACCACATTGTGGTGCAGACATTGGAGACAGTGCAGCAGTGAGTTACAAGAATGGTTCCAGGAATGAGAAACTTCGGGTATGAGGATAGACTGAAAATTGTTGATTGATTTTATTGTCACATGTACTGAAAAGCTGTGTTTACCAGTGGTACAGGCAGATCACAGCAAGCAAAGGATGTGCAGATCAAAAAGACTAAGAGGCATACAGGTTACATTGCAGGTCACATTACTTGAGGCTAGAGAATCCATTCAACAGTCTGATAATGGCCAGAAAGAAGCTGTTCCAAAACCTGCTCGTGTGTGTTCTCAGGCTTCTGTACCTTCTGCCTGATGGAAGAGGTTGTAGGGGGTAATTACCAGGGTGCGATGGGCCTTTGATGATGTTGGCCACCTCTCCATGGCAGTGAGCCATGTAAGTAGAGTCCATGGATGGAAGGTTGGCTTCCGCGATGGTCCGGGCTGTGCACACCACCTTCTGTAGCAGTTGCCATACCAGGCTGTTATGCACCCGGACAGTATACTTTCAATGGTGCATCTGTAGGAGTTGGTGAGGGACATTATGGACATGCCAAATTTCCTGAGCCGCCTGAGGAAGAAGAGGCGTTGTACCTTCTTGACTGTCACATTTACGTGGGAAATCCAGGACAGGTCATCAGTTATCGTCACTCCGAGGAACTTGTTGTTCGTCACTCTCTCAACCTCAGTCCCGTTGATGCAGATGGGGGCATGTTCTCTTCCTTTCTTTCTGAAGTCAATGATTAGTTCTTTAGTTTTGCCGACATTAAGAGACAGATCGTTCTCATTGCACTACATCACTAAACCCTCTATCTCCCTTCGTATTTGACTCATTGTTGTTAGATATCTGTCCCAGTACGGTGGTGTCATCAGCGAACTTGTAGATGGTGTTCTTTCAGAATTTGGAAACACAGTCATAGGTGTACAGGGAGTACAGTAGGGGGGTGAGGACAATCCTCGGGGGGATGGGGGGCTCCAAAGTTGAGTGTTAATGTGGAGGAGGTGCAGTTACACTGATTGCGGTCTGTGGGTCAGAAAGCTGAGGATCCAGTTACAAAGGCCGGGGCTGAGACCAAGGTGTCTCAGTTTTGAGATCAGTCTGGAGAGGATAATGGTGATGAAGGTGAAGCTGTAGTCAACGAGCAGGAATCTGATGTAGGTGTCCTTGTTGTCCAGATTTTCCAGGGGTGAGTGCAGGGCTAGGGATACAGCATCCTCTGTGGACCTGTTACGTTGGTAGGCAAATTGTAAGGTATCGAGGCAGGTTGGGAGCCTGGAGTTGATGTGGGCCATGACCAGTGTCTCGAAGCACTTCATGATTATTGAGGTCAGAGCCACTGGGTGGTTGTCATTAACGCACACCGCATGTGTTTTGTTTGGTATTGGGATTGTTCTCCTTGGAGAGTAAATGGCTAAAAGGAGATTGAATCAAGGTTTTCAAAATCAAGAGTGAACAGGACAAAGTTGATAGGGAGAAGCTGTTCCCTCTCATAAATAAAACAAGGAAAGGGCGTAGATTTAAAGATTGATGTGCAAAAGGAGCAAGATGTGACAAAAAATATTTTCATTCAACAAACAGGGTGTAGAATACTGTGCCTTAAAGTGTGATGGAGGCATTTACAATTGAGGCGTTTAAGAGGGCTTTGGATGATTATTTGGATAGAAATTGTGTATAGAGGAGGTTTTTTTTCTATTCATTTGTGGGATGTGGGTGTTGCGAGGTGGCCAGCATTTCTTCCCCATCCCTAGTTGCCCTTGAGAAGGTGATAGTGAGCTGCCTTCTTGAACTGCTGCAGTCTTCCGGCTGTGGGTTGACCCACAATGTCCTTAGGGAGGGAATTCCAGGATTTTGACCCAATGGCAGTGAAGGAACAGTGATATATTTCCAAGTCAGGATGGTGAGTGGCTTGGATTTGAAGATGTTCCCACGTATCTGCCGTTCTTGTCATTCTGGGTAGAAGTGTTCCTGGAAAATCAGTCCACTGTCCCCTCACCTGTGGTACCTTTAAGACTGAGCAACAAAAGAATCAAAGACACTTGAAAAAAACACAATTTCAAAGTTTCACAAAACTTGGAGCAGTTGTAAATTGTGAAGAGGACAGTGTAGAACTCTAAAAAGACATTGACAGGTTGGTGGAGTAGGGGATATAAGTGCCGAATGTGATTGATTGTTAAAAAGTGTGAGATGATGCACTTTGATTAGAAGAACATTGAAAGGCAATGTATATTTTGTTTTAAATATCCCCAAGATTTGTTACCCCAGGATAAATTCAGAGTTAGGCCCTTCAGGAAACATTTTGTCAAAGAAAGGATGGCCCTGACAATAAGAGGTTGGGACTAGTCCCATTAATGATTTTCAATCTGACACAGAAACGTTTCTGCTGGACGGTGATATGGAGCCAAGTGGGCAGATGGAGTTACGTACAGATCAGCTCAGAGCTCATTGAGTGGCTCAAGGGGCCAAATGGCTTTCTCCTGCCCAACAGTATCCTGGAAATTAATTTTCACTTTGCTGAAGGTGTCAGGACAATCCTACACAATTGGCAATTCTGGTCCACCCAGATTGGACACAGGCTGTTCCAGTGCTCAGTTCGTCCATGTTGTGGCTGTTATCCACTTGAAAAATTAGCCTTAATGCTTACCAATTTCTACCCCATTATCTTTTCGCTGTTTCAAAATAAATGGAAATTTTGGGCCGGTTACCAATTATTTAAATGAATACAATCCCCTGGACATCAACACAAGCTGTGAGACAGCTGGTGTGGTAATGAGTTATATAAATGCATCCTGAAACACCTCGAAATGGGCTTCAGAACAGCAGGGCTGCCAGGAATTCACTGCAGAAATGTGGCTCTTATCCCAGGGATCCAGTGGCTGGATCAAGCAGCTGAACAGCTGAGAATGTATTGAATCAATGAACGTATTCTCAACTCAGGCAAGTGGGTGAGCAGCATCGTCGGTAGGTCATTGCATTAATAACAATTCAGGGAGAGATAGAGCTCCTGGGGCATGGGGAGGAGCAATTTTCCTTCTAAGAACCCGTGACCTCTGACAGCTAGGGCCAATGAGAAAGTATCACTGCATTTAGATAGCACCTTCAATATAGTAATACACCTGAAGGTGTGTCACAGCGGTCATTTCTGTATTCACCAGTGGGACGTAAATGCCATTGGCTATGTCAGCATTTATTGCCTCCTTCCCTAGTTGCCCCTTGAGAAGGTGGTGATGAGCTGTCTTCTCGAACCACTGCAGTCTTCCTGCTGTAGTTTGACCCACAATGCCCTTAGGGAGTGGAGTCCAGGATTTTGACCCAGCAACAGTGAAGGAACAGCTGTCTGAGTAATGACTACCACTGAACTGGCCCTAAAAATACTATTTAGCGGTATATTAAAAATATATCTGCTGTAGTGATTATAGTGGCATCAGCCAGGTGGGTTTCTTCACGTTTGTGACGAGTTTAAACAAATGGTAAACCATTTTTCACAGCTGGACAAATCCTCAATCCGTCACATTGAGAATTTATACAACAAGCTAGCAGGGGGTGCTGTCCTTCTCAAAGCTGGACGTGAGCCATGTGTACTTGCAATTGTAGTTGGATGAGGATTCCCAGAAGTATGTTACAGTAAATACCCATAAGGGTTTGTACCAATAAATGAGAGCCTTTGAGGTATTGTCAGCCTGTGTAGTTTTTCAGCAGACAATGGAGAACATTTTACGAGATCTACCCCAGGTCACCATTTATTTAGATAATAGGGAAGACCATTATGGAGCCCCTAGAGAACTTGAACATAGCCCTTAGACTATTCTCCCAGGTGGGAGCACGCCTTAGAAGTGAAAAATGTGTGTTCTGGGCACCCCAAGTGACCTACTGGAGCTACGGAGTAGACAAGACCAGGTTATACCTGATGGAAAATAAAATGAGGGTGATCAAAGGTCCCGCATCCGTACCGGAGCTTAGGTCTTTCCTTGGGCTGGTGAATTATGATGGAAAGTTCATACATAACTTGGCCTCCACCCTGGCATCTTTGCATCAGCTTTTGACAAAGGGGTTAGCTTTGGAAATGAGATAATAAGGTGTAGAGCTGGATGAACACAGCAAGCCAAGCAGCATCAGAGGAGCAAGAAGGCTGACGTTTCGGGTCTAGACCCTTCTTCAGAAATGCCCGAAATGTCAGCCTTCCTGCTCCTCTGATACTGCTTGGCCTGCTGTGTTCATCCAGCTCTACACCTTGTTATCTCAGATTCTCCAGCATCTGCAGTTCCTACTACCTCTAGCCTTTGAAATGGTCATGTATCCGAGCCATAGCTTTCAGGGAAGTGAAGAAACAGCTATCATCCTCTAAGGTGTTGGCACACTATGATCCCAAATGAGATCTGGTATTGACATGCAATCCCTCCCTGTACAGCATCGGGGTATGGTAGCTCAATGGAGAGGAATGCCTAATAGCATATGCAGCCAGGACTTATGCAAAACATAAATACGCCCAGATAGAGAAGGAAATTTTGATGGTCAGATTGGAATCAGCAAGTTCCACCATTACCTTTATGGATGTAAATTTGTAATAACAACAGACCACAAACTCCTGTTAGGTCTACTTGAAGAGGACAGGGCAGTGCTGCCCATAGCTTCAGGCCAAATTTAGTGGCGGACTCTAATTCCAAGTGCATATAATTATAACTTAGAAGACCGTCCGGGAGGTCAAGTAGCAAATGTGGATGCATTGAGCCACCTCCCACTGGCAGATACATCACAGGGGATTCGACCACTCAAACAGACCATAATAGTTTTAAATATTCTGGGCCCCCTTCCAATCACAGCTGACAATATCAGACTTTGGATGCAGAAATATCTGGTCCTGGCAAAACTGAAACAGCTGGTGGTGATGGGGGAAGTAAAAGGGCCATCACAACCAGAAATGAAACCTTTTTGGACCCAGAGAGACCAGGTCACCATAGAGGGTGGTATATTATTAAGGGGAACAAGAGTGATTGTCCTGAGCAAAGGACACTGCCAGATAGTGGCTGAACTCCACTAGGGGTTTCCAAAATGAAGATGTTGGTGAGAAGTTATGTCTGGTACACGGATGCAGGCAATAGCCTTGTTGGTGGGGCAGTGCCCAGAGTGCCAACAAGGACAAAGATTACAGACGGCAGCTCTCCCACATGCATGGGAATGGCCAGGTAAACCCTGGACTCAGGTACACATCGACTGTGCAGGTCCTTTCATGAGTTCAATGTTCTTAGTCCTTGTGGATGTCCACTCAAAGTGGCTGGATGTGCATAAAGTTCATTTGTCAAACACAGGGATGACAACAGGAAAAACTCCACAATCTCTTGCAATACATAGACTCCTGGAAGTGTCGGTCACCAGTAATAGGCCATCAGTAATAGGCCATCATTTACTATTAGGGAATTTGAGAGTTTCCAAATGTCAAATGGTATTTGACAAATAAGGACAGCTCCGTACCATCCATTATCCAATGGTGTGGCAGGAAGAGCAGTCCATTATAGATTAAAGAAACAGCCTACAGCTTCACACAATAAAAAACTGTCCTGGTTCCTTCCTCATTATCGGACTACCCGTCATGCAGCTACAGGGAACACTCCAGCACAGTTGGTTGTGGGTAGGAGGCTCTGCACCAGGTTAAACCTGATCTTACTGCGCTGGAAGTGAGGGATGGTGGAACGTCAATGCCGGACACAATACACCTCTAAGCGAGAGAGACAGTTTACTTCAGGGATGAATTTTGGTGGAGGGAACCACAGGAAGGGCCCTGCATGGGTAAGAAGCATGGTTGACGCGAGGTCAGATCCAGTGATATATAAAGTTTGGGTGGGTGCCACAGTCCTGAACAAGCACGTGGACCATATTAAAGCTGCAAACTCTCAAACAGTGAGGGAGCAAAACATGCCCAGCTCCTCGGAACAGTCAGAAAGTCTGGTGGAGCCTGTGAGTTCTGCGTTTCCTTCAAACAAAGACCTCAGAATCTGAGATGGACACTGTGGATGTTGCTGCCTCGATGTCTTTGAAATCTGAAGAGGAGAATGAATTTCTTCTGGGATGCTCAAGAGGCGAGCTGCTGTGCGTTACACGCTGCCCCTATCAGGGGCGTAGCCAGGGGAACCTGAGCCGGTGCTAAAACACTGCAGGAGGAGTTACAAAAATCAGAAGTGGCCTATATCCTTGTATTCAGAGCAGGAGGGATGTAGTGATTGTAATAAGGTCAGCCAGGTGGACCTCTTGGAACGTGAGTTCCCTTTTTGGGTTTGTTAACCTGGTCCAATCAGGGAGTCCTGGCTGACAGATATAAACAGGAGTGTCAGAGTCTCTGAGGTCTGGCTCTGAGGGAGCTGGATCAGTGTCAAAGACCATCCGCGTGTAAATAAAAGGGTGACCTGGTGATGGGATACCGGCCTCTGTGGAGTTATTTCACACTCATCAGCTTCAGCTCACCTGCAATCAATGCATTAGCTATTTCAACTAGTAGCTGTGTGACTTGCTTTAAAACCTGGGGTAATCCTTCAGTAAGCCTTGGTTTTGAAAATAGTCCTTTTCCCATTTCAGTTCACAAGCAAAAATACAGAAAATGGACACAGTTTTTACAAATTATGCAGTGAAATTTGTAAGTAGTATAGAAGAGGGTGTTTTTTAAAAGGCATTGATAAATTGTTATCCGAGAAATTTATTTTGAAGTTAAAGGTTTATGGTATTGAGGGTAAAGTAACAGAAATGACACACTGGTTGCTGATGGAAGCATTTTTTAATGAATTCTTGGAAGACGATTAAGAAGTCAAGTATTTATTGCCCTTTTCTAATTGACAACAATTTTACAACGATATTACAACACAGACCTTTACGACTGGGCTGGCTCTCTGCAAGAGCAATGGATCTAGTCCCACTCGCTTACTCTTATCACTGTAATACTGTAGCTGTTCTATTTAATTATTCAATTTCCCTTTGAAAGCTACTTTGGAGTCCATCTCCACCATACTCTCAGACAGTGTATTCCAGATCCTAACCACTCATTATGTGAAAAGGTTTTCCTTCAATATGCCACTCATCCTGATGCCAGTCACTTGAAATCAATGCCCTCTGGTTTTCAATTCTTCCACCAATGGAAACAGTTTCTCTCTGTCTCTGTTCGGACCCCTGATGATTCTGAAGATCTCTATCAAATCTCCCCTTAACCTTCTCCAATGAGAACAATCCCAGCTTCGCCGATGTATCCGGTCCAGCGGAGGGCGACTGAGAGGGAGAAGCATCTCCTCAGCAAATACATTATAGCCTGGAGGCAGTCACCTGCACTGAAAAGTGGATTGTTGTGGGCCTGATATCACGGAGGGTTTAAAAGCAAACAATACCTTTGTGATAGGAGACTTGATGGTTAGGGGGATAGACAGGAGATTCTGTGGCTGCAAATGGAAATCCAAAATGATGTGTTGCCTCCTGGGTGCCAGGGTTCACAATGTCTCAGAGCAGCTGCAGAATGTTCTCAAGGGGGAGGCTGAGCAGCCAGAATGTCACTGTGCACGTTGGTACAAATGACAAAAGTCAAGAGTTTTTATTGAGCTAGGATAAAAGTTAAAAACCAAGACCTTGAAGGTGGTAATCGCCAGATTACTTCCAGTGCCACATGCTAGTGAGAGTAAGAACAGGAGGATATGGCAGATGAAGTGTTAGTGAGGTTAGGAACAGGAGGAAATGGCAGATGAAGTGCCAGTGACAGTATGAACAGGAAGACATGGCAGATGAATGCGAGGCTAAAGAATTGGTGCAGGGGTCAGGGATTCAGATTCCTGGATCATTGGGATCTTTTCTAGGGCAGGGGTGACCTATTCAAGAGGGACGGATTGCACCTGAACTGCAGGGGCACCAATATCCAGGTGGGTGGATTTACTAGTGCTTCAAGGGACAGTTTCAACTGGATTGGCAAGGGATGTGGGATCTTCAACTGCAGGAAGACAAGTGCAAGGCTGGAAGGAGATACAGTAATCAGAAATAGCAAGTTGAAGAGACAGGTCAGGAAGGAATAGGACGGGGAACAAGGAATGCCTGTTGGATTAAATAGCATCTATTTCAATGCAAGAGGGCTGACAGGTAAGGCCAATGAACTCAGAGCGTGGATAGGTACGTGGGACTGGGATATTATAGCCATTACAGAAACATGGCCAAGGGAGGGTCAGGACTGGCAGCACAATGTGCCAGGGTACAGGTACTTTAGGTAGAACAGACGTGGAGGAAAGAGGGGAGGGGGAGTTGCATTTTCAAGTAAGGGGCATATCACAGCAGTAGTCACAGATGAAATAACTGAGGGATTGTGCAGTGAGGCTTTGTGGGTGGAGCTAAGAAATAAGAAGGGGATGGTGACGTTTTTGGTGTTGTACTATCAGACCCCAAATAGTCAAAAGGAATTAGAGGAACAAATAGGCAGGGAGATTATGGAGATTTGCATGAGCAATGACAATAGACAATAGACAATAGGTGCAGGAGTAGGCCATTTGGCCCTTCGAGCCAGCACCGCCATTCATTATGATCATGGCTGATCATCCACAATCAGTATCCTGTTCCTGCCTTATCCCCACAGCCCTTGATTCCATTATCTATAAGAGCTCTATCCATCTCTTTCTTGAAAGTATCCAGAGACTTGGCCTCCACTGCCTTCTGGGGCAGAGCATTCCACATATCCACCACTCTCTGGGTGAAGAAGTTTTTCCTCAACTCTGTTCTAAATGGCCTACGCCTTATTTTTAAACTGTGTCCTCTGGTTCTGGACTCACCCATCAGCGGAAACATGCTCCCTGCCTCCAGAGTGTCCAATCCCTTAATAATCTCAATCAGATCCCCTCTCATCCTTCTAAACTCAAGTGTATACAAGCCCAGTCGCTCCAATCTTTCAACATATGATAATCCCGCCATTCCGGGAATTAACCTTGTGAACCTACGTTGCACTCCCTCAATAGCAAGAATGTCCTTCCTCAAATTTGGAGACCAAAACTGCACACAATACTCCAGGTGCGGTCTCACCAGTGCCCTGTACAGCTGCAGAAGGACCTCTTTGCTCCTATACTCAATTCCTCTTGTTATGAAGGCCAGCATGCCATTAGCTTTCTTCACTGCCTGCTGTACCTGCATGCTTGCTTTCATAGACTGATGTACAAGAACACCTAGATCTCATTGTACTTCCACTTTACTTAACTTGACTCCATTTAGGTAGTAATCTTCCTTCCTGTTCTTGCCACCAAAGTGGATAACCTCACATTTGTCTACATTAAACTGCAAATGGGGTTATTACAGTGGGGGACTTTAATTTTCCTAACATAGACTGGGACTACCATAGTGTTAAGGGCTTAGATGGAGTTGAATTTGTTAAATGCATTTAGGAAAGTTTCTTCAAGAAGTATATAGAGAGTCCTACTTAGGAAGGGGCAAAACTCAACCTACTTTTGGGAAATAGGGCAGGACAGGTGACTGAGGTGACAGTCGGGGAGCACTTTGGCACCAGTGACCATAGTTCTATTAATTTTAAAATAGTTATGGAGAAAGACAAAAGTAGTGCACAGGTCCAAATCCTAAATTGGGGCAAGGCAAATGTGGATGAAATTAGACAGGAGCTTGCAGGGGTTGATTGGAATAGTGTGTTTGCAGGCAAAGGCAAGGCCTTTAAAAGAGTGATTGCTAGAGTTCAAGGTCTATACGTTTCAGTGAAGGCAAAGGGCAAAGTTGTCAGGAGTAGGAAACCCTGGAGGACAAGAGATATTGAGCCTGTCACAGAAAAAAGGAAGCATGGCTCAGGTACAGGCAGCTGGAATCAAGGGAATCCCTGGAAGAATATAGGGGATACAGGAGGAAATCAGGAGGGTGAAAAGGGGATACTAGATAGCTTTGGCTGAGAAGATTAGGGTGAATACAAAGAGATTCTTTAAGTATATTAAAGGAAAAAGAATAACTAAAGAGAGAATAGGATCCCTCAAGGACCAAAGTGGACATGTACGTGTGGAACCGCAGGAGATGGGTAAGGTCCTCAATGAATATTTGTGTTCTGTGTTTACTGTTGAGAAAGACCTGAAGACTTGGGAACTTGGCAAAGTTAGTGGCGATATCTTGGGGACAATCCATATCACAGTAGAGGGGGTGCTGGAAGCATTAGAATGTATGAAGGTGGATAAATCTCCTGATCCTGACCAGATATATCCAAGAACCCTGCAGGAGGCTAGCGAAGAAATTGCAGGGTCCCTGACTGATGTATTTGCATCATCATTAGCCACAGGTGAGGTCCTGGAAGACTGGAGAGTAGTAAATGTTGTGCCCATATTCAAGAAGGGCTGCAAAGAAAAACCTGGGAATTATAGACCAGTAAACTTAACATCTGTGATACTTGAGAAGATTGAGGGATAAGATATATTTACATTTGGAAAGTCGGGCTTTGATTAGGAGTAGTCAGCATTGCTTCGTGCGTGGGAGATGATGGCTAACAAATCTGTTAGAGTTCTTTGATGAAATGGCCAGGAAGGTTGATGAGGGCAGGGCAGTAGATGTAGTCTATTTGGATTTCAGTAAGACCTTTGATAAGGTTCCACACCGTAGGCTGCTCTGGAAGGTTAGATCACATGGAATCCAGGGAGAGCTGGTAAATTGGATACACAATTGGCTTGATGGTAGGAAGCAGAGGGTAATAGTGGAAGGATGCTTATCAGACTGGAGGCCTGTGACTAGTGGTGTGACTCAGGGGTCAGTGCTGGGCCCATTGCTGTTTGTTATCTATATCAATGATTTGGATGAGAATGTACAAGGCATGATTGGTAAGTTTGCAGATGACAGACAAATGGGCGGTATCATGGACAGCCAGGGAGGTTATCAGAAATCAGCTGGGCAAGTGGGCCGAGAAATGGCAAATCAAGTTTAATATAAATAAGTGAGAGTTGTTGCATTTTGAAAAGTCAAATCCAGGTAGGAGTTTCATGGTGAATGGTAGGGCCGTAAGGAGTGTGGTGGAAGAGAGGGACCTTGGAGTGCAGTTCACTGAAAATGGAGTCACAAGTAGACAGGGCAGTGAAGAAGGCTTTTGGCCCACTGACCTTCATCAGTCAGGGTATTGAGTGTAGAAGTTGGGAAGTTATGTTGCAGTTGTACAGGAGTTTGGTGAGGCCGCACTTGGAGTATTGCGTTCAATTTTGGTCACCTTGCTATAGGAAGGATGTTATTAAACTGGAAAGAGTGCAGGAGAAATTTACAAGGATGTTGCCAGGAGTCAAGGGACTGAGTTATAGGGAGAGGTTGGACAAGCTAGGAGCTTTTTCTTTAGCGTATAGGAAACTGAAGTGGGGATCTTATAGAAGTGTATAAGATTATGAGGGGCATGGATAGGGTGAATTCACTCAGTCTTTTTTCCAGGGTTGGGGAATCGAGGACTAGAGGGCATCAGTTTAAGGTAAGAGGGGAAAGAATACATGGGAACCTGAGGAGCAAATTTTTTACACAGAGGGTGGTATGCATATGGAAGGAGCTGCCAGCAGAAGTGGTTGAGGCGGATACGTTAGCAACATTTAAAAGGCATTTGGACAAATATATGGATGGGAAAGGTTTAGAAGGATATAGGCCAAGTGCAAGGAAATGGGGTTAGCGTGGATGGACATTTTGGTCAGCATGGACCAGTTTGGGCTGAAGGACCTGTCTCTGTGCTGTAGGCTCTGTGGCTCTATGACTGTATCTACATAAATTAAATTCTTCAACTTTAAAACCATTCTTGTGAATCCTTTCTGCAGTCTACATAAAACCTCCATGCCTTTACTAAAGCACTGAGCACAAATTAATAAAGACTCACCACAACTTGCTTGTTTTGGAACTCTGTGCCACTCTCTATAATTATTGGATCCTGCATGCCTTAATTTCCACTTTCTCACTCTGCCCTGTCACCTTCAATGATTGGTTCAAGTAGACTCACAGGTCAGCTGTTCCATTAACCTATTTAGAATTGTATCTGCTGTACAAGGGTGTAAGGATCTGAAAGGGTTAATGGTGAGGCGTGACTCAATTACCACTGACCATGAGGATGTCACATGGGCTTCAGGGAGGAGCAGTTCAGGATCTGGAAGTAGTAAGATGTGCCATCTGGATCTTTCTTCCTTATAGTCTCTGTAACAATGCCTATCACATCAGTGTAACTTGTACGTCACTAACATGCAAGAAAACATTATATGTTGACAACAGCTTCTTCTGATTAGATGAATAAGTGGCTTTCCTCTACCATAGTCTAGTCTGTGAATCCCTGCCCTGAAAGAGTATGGTGGCAGCAAATTCACCTCATAGTCAACAATTGTATCACATTCTGGTACAAACTGATTTTAATCCCCGTTATTTTACGCTGTCAATTCTCATTCTGCCTGCTAAGTAGAACAGAACAGTAATTTATTGTCATTTGCGTTTTTAACAAAAGAAAGTTTTTAAGTCGCCATACTCTGGCACCTATAGTAATAACAGAAATCATATGTAAAAAAAAGTTAAGACAAAGTCCATCTTTGTCCAATTGACAACTCATGTGTTCCTTTTCAATTTCACCCCCATGTCAGAGCTTTGCACTACAGTCTATCACTATCCTCCTCACAGTTCACACCACTTCCAAATCGTGCATCATCTGCAGATTTCGAAAGTGTGCTTGCACACCTCATTAAGCAGTGATTCTCAAGGGCCCGTGTGGAACCCCATTGTATACATTTGTCCAGGTTGGAACTTTATTCACGGTGGTGGGTCCTGTCGTCAGTTCTTCAGCAAGATCGCATTTAGCTTAAAGAGGCACTTTGTAAATTGACCTTTGTCAATACCAGGAGCCATCAGAACTCTCAAATGAACCAAATAATTC
Source organism: Ginglymostoma cirratum (assembly GCA_024137785.1). Taxonomy (NCBI): domain Eukaryota; kingdom Metazoa; phylum Chordata; class Chondrichthyes; order Orectolobiformes; family Ginglymostomatidae; genus Ginglymostoma; species Ginglymostoma cirratum. The sequence goes on from JAHRHZ010000249.1 coordinate 9,964,473, forward strand.
AAACAAGATGCAGACATGATGGATGAACTTAATGAATATATTAATCAAGAAATAGCTGGTGCAATCAGACCACACAGTGATATGTGTTTGGCCAGATTTAAGTGACTGTCTTGATTATTGAACCTTGTGGCTAATCAGGACATATTGACAATGATTCCAGTGCATCTCATGTTTTTGCTAGAGTGCTAAAGGCTCAGGGGCAACCTGGTAGAAGAAGTTAAAATTATGAGAAGCATGGATAGAGTGCTGTTCCTCAGGGTGGAAATGCCAAATACTAGGGGACATAGGCTTAAGGTAAGAGGGGGAACATTTAAAGGAGATTTTTTTTCCCCCTTTATTTGTTTGTGTGATGAGGGCATTTATTGCCCAGAGGGCAGTTAAGAGTCAACCACATTGCTGTGGGTCTGGAGTCACTTGTAGACCAGATAAGGATGGCAGTTTCCTTCCCTAAAGGACATAAGTCAACCAGGTGAGCTTTTCCCCCAGCAATCAATTCATGGTCATTATTAGATTCTTAATTCCAGATTTTTATTGAATTCAAATTCCACCATCTGCCGTGGCGGGATTTGAACCTGGGTCCCAGAATGTTATCTAGGTTTCCAGTCAGCAATAATACCACTAGGCCATCACCTCCCCTCCTCGTGTGAGACAAGTCTTTTTTTTAACACAGAAGATGATCGGTGCCTGGAATATGCTGCCACATGATGTGGTAGAGGCAGATACAATAACAATATTTAAGAGGCACTTAGACAGACTCACGAACAGGCAGGGAATGGACGGAGACAGATCCAAGCAGATGGGATTAGTTTGGAATGGCATCATGGTCAGTGCAAACATGGTGAGCCGAAGGGGCCTGTACTGTCCTATGATCTAGATTGCTGCCCTCTACTTCCATTGAGAAATCAAAATTCAAAATTACTTCAGGTTAAAATCATTGTCCAGTATGCCCAGAATATCCAGCATGGAAACACTTGTATGTTTTACTGGACTATTCACAAGCCCAGGATATGAAATTGATACAAGATTTAAGATGTTTCAACTGAAGAGTGGGGTGGAGATGGAAAGCATGTTGTGTCGATCATTCAGAGACAGAGGGAGTGACTTGGAAGGATAACTGTGAACATAAAAACCAGGAACAGGAGGCAGGCAAGATTCAATAGGTATCTAGAGCCTTTCTTTCCCAGCTGGAAGTTCAACTTAGAATCATAGATTCCCTACTGTCTGGAAGCAGGCCATTCAGCCTGTCGAATTCACTCTGAACCTTTGAAGAACATCCCACCCAGACACACTGCCTCCCTGTAACCCTGCATTTCCCATTGCTAACCCACCTAGCCTGCACATCCCTGGACACTATGGGCAATTTAGCACAGCCAATCCACCTAACCTGCATATCTTTGGACTGTGGGAGGAAACCCACACAGACACGGGGAGAACGTGCAAACTCCACACAGACAGTTGCCTGAGGGTGGAACTGAACCCAGGTCTTTGGCACTGTGAGGCAGCAGGGCTAACCACTGAGTCTGTGCCACCCTTGAACTCATGGGTCTCTGTGGAAATTTTACTACAGTCTTCATCTCTCCATTTTCTCCCCTCCTTTCCTCAAGCCAGAGGACACGCTTTTGGTGCCAAATCTCCATGAAGTGATGTGTTGGTGCATGTCAGCCATATAATCTGTACATTCCCTCACCAGGCAGCTTGTATCAGAACAGTCTTCCCTTCTGTTGCTTACAACAGGCTGAGTACTGACCACACTTAATCAGTCTCTGCTTTCAAACCTCAGAGCATGATATCTAACACTAAATTTGTTTGTGTTTGGACAGCACTTTCTGAGAAATCCCAGGTGTGCTAATAATTAAACAAATAATCAATTATTGTTAATCATGTACTTGCATGGACAATGTGACTCTCTTACACGTGCTAGAACCTACATATATGCATATGTATGGACTTGCCCTCTGCAGGAAAGTGTAATGTGTGGACATTGCAACTTTTTGAATGAAACAAAACCTTGAGAGACAACGGTCCCTTGATGAATTCTCCATGGCAACACCTTAACCAATCAGACTCAATGTGCCAACCAACCTTTTCTCTCGCAATACAAATGTTGCTTCTTTTGAAATTTGGCCTTCTCTGTCCTGTTAAATGCAAGATCAGAAATTTCAGCAGCAGGTCTCATTTCTCAGCAGCGCTCCAGTTTGTGGATGGTAAGTCCGAGCCTCTGGGTTACTCATGCAGTGAAATAAGCACCACACTCCCTTGCCCACTCAATTAGACACTGGTCTCACAGTTGTTTTTTCTACGTTAATCTCTACTAATGAAAACCACAACAACTTGAGGAACCGCTCATACCTGTGCCTCCCTGACACTGCTAACTTTATAAACGCAACAGATTGTTACCTACATAAATTTTAATTAGACTAATGGTTCCTCACCCTGTTTGCTGTGGAATTACTGTTCTAATCATATATCATCAATCATTTATCATCCTATCCCTGCTTCACTTGTACCCTTGTAATTTCTTTTAATTATTTCAAGGGATGTGAGAATTACTGGCTAACCCAGCATTTATTGCCCATTGCTAATTGCTTTTGAAACAAACGCGGTGAACTGACTTCTGGAGCAGCTGCATTCCTTGGGGTATAGGGATATTAGGGAAGACGTTCCAGGATTCTGACCCAGCAACAGTGAAGGAATGGCGACAAAGTCCAACCTTAGATTTGTGCGTCACTTGCAGGAAAGCACCAGTCTTCAGGTCTGTCAGCACTGGAGGAATGTTATCCCTTACTTAGTAATGCCCTGGAAATAGTCCCCACCATTCCCAGCGTTGTCACAAAAATTAAATATTTTAAACAATGCAGGGATTTCCTCAATGTGGCTGTCAGTTCAGACCCAGCTTAACAAAGCATGGACCAAGTTTCTGAACTTAACAAGAATTACGATTCATTATAAATAAATAGATTTCAGTTACAGATAAACAGTTAGGAACTATTAAGACACTAACTGCTTATAAAACTCTCCCTGCACACGCACACACACACACACACAATACGGGTGTCAAAAAACATGGAGGCACAGTGGCTCAGTGGTTAATACTGCTGCCTTGCTGCATCAGGGACTCGGGTTTGATTCTACCCTCGGGCAACTGTGTGAAGTTTGCGCGTTTTCCCTGTGTCTGCATGCGTTTCTTCCAGGTGCTGCGGTTTCCTCCCCCAGTCCAAAGGTGCGCAGTTTAGGCAGATTGTCCATAGTGTCCAGGGATGTGCACGCTGGCTGGATTAGCCATGGTAAACGTGGAGGTACAGGAATAAAGTAGGGAGCTGGGTCTGGACGGGATGCTCTTTGGAAGGTTGGCGCAGACTCAGTGGGCTGAGTGACCTTTTTCTGCATGGTAGGGATTCTAATAAAAAGAAACGCAGTCTTTACAGGAAGAACTGTTCATCACAACAGCAGGAAAAACTCGCTCTGCTGCAGAATAGCACTCAAAAGGTCAAATGAAACCCCTGCTTAACATAGCATCTGAAAGATGGAGCCTCAGACAGTGCAGCAACCTGGATTTTATGCTCACGTGCCTTAAAATGGGGCTAATCAAGTACTCAATATGCAGACCATTTGGCCCATCGAGTCCATGCTGACCCTCCAAAGAGCATCCCACACCAGACCCATCTCATCCCTGTAACCCTATGTTTCCCATGGTTAATCTGCCTAACCTGCACCTCTTCGGACTGTGGGAGGAAACCCAAGCACACAGACACAGGAAGAACGTGCAAACCCCACACAGGCATTCGCCTGAGGGTGGGATCAAACCCAGGTCCCTGGCGCTGGGAGGCGGCTTCGCTAACCACTGATCCACTGTGCTGCCCTTAAAAGTGGATGCACTGATCCAAACGTTCCCACTTGACTCCTTTCAGTTTTTGCCTGTTTCCTTCCTTTCGAATTCAGCCTTTCCCTTCATAGTTCACTACACTCTTGGAAACACAGAGTGAAATATCGCAGTGCCCGTCTGCTCGGTTACCCCAGCCCTGTCAAAAGTCTAATTGCTGTACTGTCTGTCTACCACCAGATGGTCATGTTTCACTGTAGAACAACACCAGGCCCTCCTTTAAAAAGGAGACCAAAATTCAACCTTATTGATTATAAACCCCTCAAGGACATTAATTCTCTATATTACTCCCAATAAGATTTATTACAACTCAAACTTTACCAATAGTAATGAAAACTTACTATTACTAACACATTTCCTGAACTTGAAAAGGGAAGTGAACAAAATACTTAGCCATTTCCCTGTGAAATCACTCTTTATTTGCTTCATTTAGTTAGGTTCAATAGCCCCTTGTCCTTGACTCTCCTACCAAAGGAAACAGTTTCTCTGTTTCTAACCCATCAAATAAAACAAAAATAAATAAAGTAAAATAAAAATTATTTAAATATATTAAGTACCTTGTAAAATGCTCCTCAACAGTAGCCTCATACAGTGTCTTCATAATGTCATATTCTGATTGGGCAAATGAATGAAGTGCTAGAATATTCCTTTTAACTACAGAGACCAAAGCTTGAAGGGATATCTGACAAAGTGTCTTACCTAATTAGTTAAACTTACTTCTCAAATCAGGCCTCCAGATCTAAGTAGATATTGTTAAAACTGAAAACAAAGAATTGTGGATGCAGGCAATCTGAAACAAAAACAGAAATTGCTGGAGAATTTGCCTTCCTACATGCCAACTGAACCTGCATGTTAACCTGAAGAGAATCCTGAACTAGGACTCCCAAGTGTCTTTGTTCTTCAGATTTCTGAAGCTTTTCCCAGTTAGAAAATAGTCTACACCTCTATTCTTCCTACCAAAGTGCATAGCCTCACACGTTCCGTCCATTATTCCATCTGCCACTCCCTCATCCACTCTCCTGGTCCGTCCAAGTTTCCCTGTCTACTCAATAGTCTCTGCCTCGCCACCTATCTTTGTGTCATCTTAGCAACAATGCTCTCCGTTTCTTCATCCATATTGTTAATGCATAACATGAACAGTTTTGGTCCCAATACGGACCCTGCAGAACACCACTAGTCACCAGCTGCCATCCTGAAAAATACCACTTTATCTCGACTTTTTGCCTTCTGCCAGTCAGCCAATCCTCTATCCATGCCGGTACGTTACCCCTAACACTGTGGGATCTTATCTTCTGAACAGCACCTTGTCAAAGGCCTTCTGGAAATCCAAATTGATCACATCCACTGGCTCCTGTTTATCTAACATGCTTGTTCTATTCTCAAAAGAATTCTAACAGCTTTGTCAGGCATGACCTCCCTTTGTTGTAGCCGTGCTGAATCAATCCTATTTTACATAACTGTAATAATGGACATTAAAATCCTACTGATGACTGAGGTCAGGCTAACCATCCTTTTAGATTCCAGTTTTCTGTCTCCCTCCCTTCCTCCTCCATTCTTAAACAGGGCTTACATTAGCCATTTTCCTGTCCTCTGGGGCCCTCCCTGACTCCAGTGATTCCTGAAAGATCACCACCGATGCCTCCACAATCTCCTTCAGAATTCTGGGGCCTAGTCTACCCAGTCTGGGTGATTTATCCACCTTCAGACCTTTCAGCTTCCCCAGCACCTTCTCCTCAGTGATGGCCACTACACTCCCCTCTGTACGTCTGACTCTTGAAGTTCCGGTATGCTGCTGGTGTCCTCCACTGTGAGAACTGATGCAGAGTACCTCTTCAGCTCCTCATCACTACTTCTCCCACCTCATTTCCCAGCAGTCCAATGTCCAATGCCTCTCTCTCACCTCCTGCATATCTTGCAATCTACTTTTATATTAGTACGTAGCAAACCCTCATATTTTATCTTCTTCCCTTGCCCTTTATTATTTTATAATTTGTCATCTGCTGGTTTTCAAAAGGCTTCCCACTAATCTTCACCACATTGATTGCCTTTCCTTTTGCTTTTATGCTGTCTCTGATTTCTCCTGTCAGCCATGGTTGCCTCATTCTGTCTTTTAATATTTTTCTTTCTTCCTCAGTATAAATTTCTGCCCTGCTTCCTGAACTACCCCCAGAAACTCCTACCAATGCTGCTCCAATGGGGATAAGTTGGAAGCTGCGTCCGGGTGGGATGGTCTCCGGCGGGCTAGCGCAGACTCGATGGGCCGAATGGCCTCTTCCGCCACCGTGGGGATTTTATGGTTATTGGTTGTTGGCGTTTGCATCCCCTCTATTTAGTTATTTCAGAAACCTTTTGTGGAATTTTTGGTTGCATTTCTTCAGCCGCACGCTCCTGATCTTTGGGCGTCCAGCCAAGAATGGAGTGGGCAAGTCAAAAGAGCTCCTTTGTGGGTCAGTTCCTGGACCTGGCCAGGCTGGTTATAAACAGGTCAGCCAGCGGGCTATGGAGGGAGTCACCTTTACCAACCACCTGACTCTCTTCGACATTTACATTCCTGGCTGGGTGACCTTGGAGAAGCAGCACAGGATCCTCATCACTGCTTTGAGAGAGAGGTGGGTACCGCGAGAGATACGGTATTTTATTTCCCCCCTCCCAACTCCCTTTTGAGTTAACCCTTTCCTTCCTCCCCCCCCTTCACCTTTGATGGTCTGCATTGCCCATAAAGGGGCTTTACTTGTAAGTACTCATATGGCTTACACAGGTGTTGTTACTGGTGCTGGTTATCAGTAAAACGAAAAGCAACAGAGGTTTGTGGTGGTGGGAAGGTCGCTCAGTTGAGTGCGATGACACTGCTGGGTAGAAAGGTTAAAAAACAAAGCAGTAGTGTAGCCAAGGTCGTAGCTGAAGACAGATCGGGGAGACGGTGGTGCAGTGGCAACATCACGGAACACGTAATCGGGAAACCAAGGTTAACCTTCTGAAGATACAGGTTCAAATCTCAATTACGTAGCTGTTGAGATTGCAAGAAATCTGGAATTGCGAACCTAGACCGTGTATTGTTGAAGCTATCGGCGGAGGGTATCCTGTGGCACTGTGGACACGTCCCTATCTCTGGGCAAGAAGTCTTGTGTTCAAGTCCCAGCTGCTCCACCAGTAAGTAATAACATCCCTGAACAGGGGGACTAGAAAATATCTAGGAAGGAAACAAACTGTTCCTAACTCATAAAGGGAGTGGGTGTCCCTTGTGGTGCCGTGGTAGTGTCCCTACCTCTGAGCCAGGAAACACTGCTCCAGAGGCACATCATAGGATCTCTGATCAGGTTGATTAGAAAACATCTGAAGACAGAGACAGTAAAGCCAATAATGGCAGGCTGTTGGATACTATAATTATGGAACTGAAAATGAGATTGGATACACAGTGGCAGACCAGCACATGACCATATATCTTTACTCCCATTTACTCATCGGCATCACCGATACTCTTCAAGCATTTGAATTGCAATTTTTATTGGGATTAAAAACAACACCATCTTACATCCACGTTGTTAATGACATTGATTAGCACTACGTTATCCGGGTGAAGTCTAATATTTCTAACACTCTCTCCGTTAACTCTCTGCACTGAGCACGTCTGCTGACCAATTTGAGGGCTCAGAGGTTGCTCTGCACCGACCATTAAATGGGCATGAGAGACGACTCTGTTCCCTGCATCGCCTTCCTTTCTTCCCCATAGCCCTCCCTGGAGAGGTGCTAGGCCCTTCAACAAACCCCATCCTGAAATCAGGAATCTGTAGTTTGTGAAAACACAGTGAACCATCATTATCCGCTGCTTACTATAACACTCCTGTCATAAGCACCCCTCAAAATTTCCAGGGTCAGGCTGCAAAACATTCAGAACAACTTTCTAAGTGAGCAACTGAGTAAAGGAAAAAAATTAAAGTCAGGAATGCCTTAACTACCATTCATGCCCAATACAACCCAGTTTGAAAATTCTTGAAATTTGACAAATAATTCTCAAGCCTTCCCAATTCCTGTCCATGTTCAGGTCATTGGCTTGTCCTGCTTCTATGTCTGGAAATCCAACTAGCTTTGGATAAACATTGACCCTAAAGGCTTACATCTTCTGGTATACAAAGTTGTACAGCTCATTCAATTCTTCCTTCACAGATACTGCTAAAACGTGCCAAATATTTCCAGCACACTGTCATTTTCAATTTCTAGTGTGTTGCTTTTGTGTGCGTTAGTATCTGCTGCTGGACATAAGAATGAAAATAAACAGCGATAGCCTCTTCCTCCACATCACTCCAAATCTGAGCAAAGGAGCAGGTGCATGAACCACACACTGGCAAAACTGCAAAACCTTCAGCAAAATGGAATAGCAATGTTGAGAGAGAGAAAAGGAGCTCACAGGAGAGTGAAGGCATGGGAGAAACAAAAAGCAAGTGGCATCATTTGAATATTGAAGCATTCAGGTCCTTCTCCAGGCTCTGAATAAAGCAACAGTTCAGAAACATCAGCTGTCCGTGTGGCAAAAACGTGTTCAGGATCGCCTCGATTCTGTCAGTCTTCAGGATGACATCATTGCCTTGCATCAGCAGGTTCAAATGCTGCATGAAATATTTCACCACCATTCTCAGGGTATTTTCCGCCAACATTAGGTTCTCATGGGGCTCGCAGATTAGGGCAAAGCCCAGGGAAAGGACTGCCACCCACACCACTGTGGTTTCCTCTGCGTAAACGTCACCAGCTGGGAGGCGGAACACGCCCAAGTCCAAATCCTGAGAGCCGGCGAGTTCTTCGGTGACCACAGACCCGAAATCGGGAACCGGCTTCTCTGCAGCTTGTCGAGTCAGGACACAAGAGGACTTCACCTGCCTGGAAGAACAAACATAGTGAATCACCCTCAAAGATTCTGTCATTGTTATCCCAATCAGGTCACACAAGCAGATAATTTCAGGACACCCCACAGTGCTTTACAGCCAACTCCTCTGAAGTATAGTCACTGCTCTACCAGGGGAAACAGTGCAGAAACTTGTTTGCAAGTTTCACAATCAGCAACATGCTAATGGTAGGATAAGTCGTTTTGAGTTATTGATAGGATAATAATTACTGGCTCAGAAATGATGGATAACTCCTCTGCAAATAATGCCATGGGATCTTCAACATCAAACAGGACAAACAGATCCTCAGGTTAATATCTCATCCAAAGACTGTACGTTGACAGTACAGGCTGAGCATTCGCAATGCACTGGGATTGCCTTCCTCGATGTTTTTGGTCTAGAGTGGCGCGTGATCCCAGAATTTTCTCACTGGAGAGTTGTGGATTGCTACCAAACCACAGCTGCCAAGTGAACTTTTCTATGTCTAGAAGAACCAGTCAGGATTTCCCAGATTCTGACTTTATCATCCAGAAAGATTTATGCATTTTGAACACGATCATCACAGATTCTCCATCGTTTCCTTTCCAGTCTATCTGCCATCTGTCACCATTATCCCCACATCCGTTGCCTGCTCCAATTGAGAGAACTCCCTCCTTGCACCTTCTCCCACATCTCCCTCACTCTACCCCACTTGATTTCACCATTGCCATCCCACATGTCTCTACCTTTAACCACCTTCCCTTCCCATTAAACATCCCTCTGTAAGAAATAGGAACAGGACCATTCGGCCCTCCAGTCTGCTGCACCATTCAGTAAGATCGTGGCTGTTCCAACATGCCTCACGATACTGTTGCTCCGCTCTCCCCGCTAATCCCTGTCTCTCCCCCTTAACCCCCTCCCCTTTTATCCCCCTTAACCCCCTCCCCCTTCAGCCCCTCTCCCCAATAACCCCCTCTCGCCCCCGACAGCCCCTCTCCCCTTTTCTCCCCCTCTCGCCCCCGACAGCTCCCTCCCCTTTTCTCCCCCACTCGCCCCCGACAACCCCCTCCCCTTTTCTCCCCCACTCGCCCCCGACAACCCCCTCCCCTTTTCTCCCCCACTCGCCCCCGA
>JAHRHZ010000249.1:9979339-10027409 GCA_024137785.1 Ginglymostoma cirratum
CCCCTCCCCTCACCCCCTCTCTCCCCCTTCACCCTCTCTCCCCTCCAACACCCCTCCCCTTTGACCCTCTCCCACATTTAACCCTCTCTCTCCCCCGACCCCACCAAACCCGGATTCCCCCTTTTCCACCTGGCCACGGCCGCCAGCTGCTCCTTGCTCCGCAGTCTCTGCCGCTGATGGCGGAGCTCGGCCTCGGCGGGGCTCTCCCTGTCCGCCGAGCACGGCTGCCGCTCGGCCGCGAAGCTGCGGGAGTAGATGAGGCGGCACAGGTCCCCGGGCCCGAGGGACAGCAGAACCATGCCCCGCACCATGATGGCGGCCGGAGTGGCGTGCACCCTGGGAATTGTAGTCCCCTCCCTTCCGGCTGAAACAGACACTACAAATCCCAAGGTGCTGAGCGGTGGGGCGGGGTCTCCTTCTCCCACGTGACATCTCGGCAGCACCCCCCAGTGGAAACGTGAAGAACAGGCAGGCTGTGAGGTGGAAAACTTATCAATGCATCATCAAACTGATTAGTTAACCCAAGACTAGAGGCACAGTGGCAGTGCTCATTCCTCTGAGCCATGAGGATCAGGTTCGAGTCCCAACTGCTCCAGAGGTCAGTCATAAAATGTCTAGAATAGAGGGAAAGGAATGCAAGGAAATATGAAATATTGGGAGCATGAAGAGGACAGTGTAGAACCTCTAATGAGTTGAGATAAGTTTGTGAAATGGGCAGGAAGCAGCTGAAATTTGATGCAGAGAGGGGTGAAAATGATTCATTTAGATACAATGAACGCTGAGAAGCGTCAGAAAATAAATCTAAAGGCTGTACAGGATCAGAGGAACAGGGGTGTGTCACTGCTTTAATTATTGAAGGTGGCAGAAAATATTGACAAATCAATTAATTCATCATACAATATCCTAAGCTTTATTGATAGGCGCATAGAGTACAAGAGCATGTTTAATCTGCATAAACCACTGGCTCAGCCTCAGTAGGGTTTTGGAGTATTTGAAGGCACTAAAAAGGGTGCAAAATGTTCACAAGAATGGTTCCAAGGCTGCAGAAGAATGGGGAAGTTTGAACTGTACTCCTCAGAGAAAAGAAGTTTGAGAAGAGATTGACAAAAATATTCAAAATATCTTGAGAAGTTTGGTCAGCAAAGCGATTACTGGAGGACAAGATATCTATCGTGTAACGGACAAAAGTTCCTTTTGTCACAGAGTGAGTGAGGTGGATCTGGAATGTACTGCCTGGGAGTAGCGAAATTGCAAGTTATCAAAAGGGAATTAGCTAAGTATCGGAAAAAGATTAATTTGCATTGGGAGGTGATGGTATTATTGCTGGACTGTTACTCAGGGACCCAGAATCAAATCCTGCCATGCCAGGTGGTGGAATTTGAATTCAATAAAACATCTTGAATTAAGAGTTTAATGATGGCCATTAAACCATTGTTGATTGTTTGGGAAAACCCATCTGGTTCACTAATGTCCTTTAGTGAAGGGAATTGCCATCCTTACCTGGTCTGGCCTACATGTGACTCCAGACCCACAGCTTTTAAGCTTGTTTTTAAGTGCCTTCTGAGCAATACATGCTGGCCTAACTAGTGATGCCCTCATCCCATGAATGAATAATAAAAATGTAGAGGGTAATCGCAGAGGTTTTATAGCACAGAAGGAGACCATTTAGCCCATCATTATTGTACTGGCTCTCTTAAAGAACAATTCATCCAGCGTTTTCCCCTCACTTCTCCGTGGAACCCTGTATCTGCAACTGAGGCTACAATGAGAATTGGAAGACACTTCCATTTTGAGATGCCCTAGTTGGAGGGATATAAAATATCTTGTTCTTGTGCAATCGAGGGGAAATCCTGGGGGTTGACTGATGTCCCTGGCCTTGGGTGATGGAGGCTCTGGAGACAATAGCCACTCCTCTCCCATAACCTCCTCACTGGAAGCTGCCTCCAAGAATTTAGCAGCCTGCCCATACAGCAGTAGGCCATTCCAGTGCTGCCAACATTCTGGTGCCCCAGGAAGATGGCACTCAGCTGGGTGTCTAATCCAACTGAACTGGCCATCTTCCCCCGACAGCTTATAAAATACTTGGAGGGGCAGTTGTGGTGCAGTGGCAGCGTTCCTACCCTTGGACTGGATGGCCCAGGTTCAAGTCCTACTTGTTCCAAAAGTGTGTAATAACATCTCTGTAAAGGTTGGTTAGAAAAGTAGGTTAAATAAAAAAGTGAAATACTTGGAGGGGCTCTTGTGGTGCAATGGTAGTGTCCCTACCTCTGATCCAGCAGACCTGGGTTCCAATCCCACCTGTCCTAGAGGTATGTAACAGATGTCTCAACACGTTCATTAGAAAATAAGTCAAACATAAATTTTAAAAAATACCTAATAGATATACCTGTATATCTATTAAAGGGCCAGGACCTGCACGGCCACAAAGCAAATGCAGGAAGGTGCAGAGTAACTCTTCCTCAACTGGCACAGACAGGTGTTCCGGTTTCCTCCCACAGTCCAAAGATGTGCAGGTTAGGTGGATTGGGCATGGGAAATGCCAGGTTACAGGGATAGAGTACGAGTGTGAGTCTGGGGGGATGCTCTTTGGAGAGTCAGTATGGACTTGTTGGGCCGAATGGCCTGTTTCCACACTGTCGGGTTTCTATGATCTATAAGCCATGATCTTATTGAAAGGTGAAGTAGTCTCAATGGGTTGAATGGCCTAAATCCACATCATGTCTTATGGTCTTAAGTGAATAGAATACGAGCCTGAAAACTTCAATTTGTAACACTATAGTGCAAAACCTTCACTTGCATGCATGACTTTTCTCTATTCATTGCTTTAATAAAATCGTTAGCACTTAGGAATATACAAATTAAGAGCAGGAATAGTCCATTTAGTCCCACCTGCCATTCAATAAATCATGACCACAACTTCACGTTACAACATACCCCCAATAACCTTTGCCTCCATTGCTAGTCAAGGATCTGTCTACCTGACCCTTCAAAGTATTCATTAATCCAGTCTCCACTGCTCTTTGGAGAAGCAGATTCCACAGAGTCATAGCCCTCTGAGTTTAATAAACTCTTACTTCTGACTTAAATGGGAGACTCTTTACTTTGAAACTGTGTACCCTAGTTCTGGTATAGAAACATAGAATGTTGGGAGAAACAGAATTAACATTTCAAGATTGATATGCCTCTTTTTCAGAACTGATCTCTTCCAGAAGAGGAAACATTCAATGAGGATCTAGCCTGTCAAGCCTCCTCAGGATCATAGAATCCCAACAGTGGGGAAGCAGGCCATTTGGCCCATTAAGTCCACACTGACCCTCCAAAGAGCATCCCATTCAATCCCTGCAATGCTGCATTTCCCATGGCTGACCCACCTAACCTACACATGCTTGGCTACTATGGACAAGTTAGCAAGGCCAATCCACATAACCCACACATCTTTGGGAGTAAACCACAGTACCCAGAGGAAACCCACACAGACGCGGGGAGAATGTTCAGACTCCACACAGACCATCAGCCAAAGGTGGGATTGAACCCAGGTCCCTGGCGCTGTGAGGCAGCAGTGCTAACAACTGAGCCACCATGCTGTTTTTTTGTTCATCATATCTTCGGAGTGAGCACGGACAATGAAGTCAGTCAAGAATTAAATGGCTGTTTACAACAATCATTGATAGTTATCATGGTCACCATTACAGATGTTAACTATCAGTTCCAGCTTTTAATGCAATTCAAATTCCACCCGTTGTTGGATGGAATCTGAACCCTTTTGCCCAGAACATTAGCTTGAGCCTGTGGATTATTAGCTGGTACCTGTGTGCCTCTGACTTTGGTTAGTTTTTAACCTAACAGCACTGAAAATACTCAGCAGGCCTGGCAGCATTTGTGGAGAGAAAAACCATAAATCTTTAAGGCAATGACCTTTCATCAGAATGAAACCTGGAAAAAGATCACTGAGCTGAAACATGAACATTGTTCCTTTCTCCACGGATGCTGCCTGACCTGCTGACCATTTCCAGCATTTCCTGTTTCAGGAAAAAACAAATGAACTGCGGACGCAACAGAAATTAAAACAAAACTTGTTGAAAAAAAGAACTCAGGTAACAAGGTGTAGAGCTGGATGAACACAGCAGGCCAAGCAGCATCAGAGGAGCAGGAAGGCTGATGTTTTGGGCCTAGACTCTTCTTCAGAAAAAGGATCCAGGCCCGAAACGTCAGCGTTCCTGCTCCTCTGATGTTGCTTGGCCTGCTGTGTTCATCCAGCTCTACACCTTGTTATCTCAGATTCTCCAGTATCTGCAGTTCCTACTATCTCTGAAAAAAAAACTCAGCAGGTCTGGCAGCACCATTGGAGAGAAAGCAGAGTTAATGTTTCAGTTTCAGAGACCCTTCTTCAGAATAGGAGTTCGAGCAATTTTTGTCTTTATTTCCTGTTTTGACTTCTGTCAAAGAAGATGTTGTTCGTGATTTTGGTCAGGGCGGTGGTTGCGTGGTGTATTTTGTTTGTGTTTTTTTTAAATGTGAGAAAAAGTCACATTGGAGAGATTCAAACAGTTGCAGGAGTAAGAGGGAAAGAGCAAGAAGGTACAATATATTTCAATTGCTCAGCGATAGAAAAACAAATTTGAAAGCGAATTGTTAGCTGGTTAGGATGGTACACCATTTCGTGGGAATTTCTGGTTTTTGAGCTTTTGTAGAAATTAATTCATGGATGTGGGTGTTGCTGGCCAGGCCAGCACCTATATTCATGTTTTCTTTTTAATTCAGTCACAGGATGTGGGTGTCACTGACTGAGCTAACATTTATTGCGCTTCTCTAGCTGCCTGGAGCAGGTGGTGGTGAGCTGCCTTTTTGAATCGCTGTTGCAATCCATATGGTGTAGTTAGACCAACAACGTTTTCAGGGAAGGAATTCTAAGACTTTCAGTTGCATCAGTATCTTGGAGAATTAATTTTTACGTTGCTGGAGGTGTCAGGACTATCCTAAAGATTTGGCAATTCTGGTCCATCCAGATTGGGTACAGGTTGTTCCACTGCCAAGTCAGTCCATGGTTTTCACCTGAAAAATTAGCCTTAATGCTGGCCAATTTCTAATCCATTATCTTCTAGCCGTTTCAAAATAAATGGAAATTTTGGGACCTGTTAACGAATTATTTAAATAAATACAATCCCTGGACATCAACACAAGCTGTGAGACAGCTCATGTAATAATGAATTATATAAATGCATCATTGAATCCTCCACTATCAGCATCCTCAGGGTTACCATTGATTAGAAACTGAACTGGAGTCAACACATTAACACAGCGGCTACAAGAGCAGGTCAGAAGCAAGGAATACTGCGGCAAGTAACTCACCTCCTGACTCCTCAAAGCCTGTCCACCATCTACCAGGCACAAGTCAGGAGTGTGATGGAATACTCCCCACTTGCCTGGATGTGTGCAGCCCCAGCAACGCTGAAGAAGTTTGACACTAGCCAGGACAAAGCAACCCGCTTGATTGGCACTACATCCACAAACATCCACTTCCTCCACCACTGACGCTCAGTAGCAGCAGTGTGTACCATCTACAAGATGCACTGCAGAAATTCACCCAAGATCCTCAGACAGCACCTTCCAAACCCATGACTACCTCCATCTAGAAGGACAAGGGCAGCAGATACAAGGGAACACCACCAATTGCAAATTCCCCTCCAAGCCACTCACCATCCTGACTCGGAAATATATCACCGTTCCTTCATTGTCACTGGGTCAAAATCCTAGAATTCCCTCCATGATGGCATTGTGGGTCAACCCACAGCAGGAGGACTGCAGTGCTCCAGGAAGGCAGCTCACCACCACCTTCTCAAGGGCAACTAGGGATGGGCAAGAAATGCTGGCCAGCTCGCGACGCCCACATCCTGCAAAATGAATACATTTTATTTTAATCCTGAAAACCCTCGAAATGGGCTTCAGAACAGCAGGGCTGCCAGGAGTTTACTGCAGAAATGTGGCTCTTATCCCAGGCTGGTGGGTGGATCGAGCAGCTGAGAATGCATTGAATCAATAAACATATTATCAACTCAGGCAAGTGGTGAGCAGCATCGTCAGTAGGTCATTGCATTAATAACAATTCAGGGAGAGATAGAGCTCCTGGGGCATGGGGAGGAGCAATTTTCCTTCTAAGAACCCATGACCTCTGACAGCTAGGGCCAATGAGAAAGTATCACTGCATTTAGATAGCATCTTCAATATAGTAATACACCTCAAAGTGCTTTACAAAGGCCTTTTTAAGGTGGGACATGGGTGTCACTGGCTGTTCAGTATGTCTTTTCCATCCCTAGTTTCCCTTGAGAAGGTGGTGACCTGCCTTCTGGTACTGCTGCAGGTTGACCCACAATGCCCTTAGGGAGGGACTTACAGGGTTTTGACCCAGCAATGTTGAAGGAACGGCGATATATTTCCAAGTCAGGATTGAGTGGCTTGGAGGGGAACTCAGAGGTTCCTACGTGTCTGCTGCCCATGTCCTTATACATAGTAGTGGCCATGGGTTTGTAAAGTGCTGTTTAAGATAATTTCTGCAGTGCATCATGTAAACACTGCTGCTACTGGGAATCATTGCTGAAAAGGAGTGAATGCTTTGTTGTGGATGGTGTCAAGCTTCTTGAGTGTTGTTGGGGCTGCACCCATCGAGGCAAGTGGGGAGGATTCCATCACATTCCTGATTTACACCATAAGACATAGATGTAGAATTAGGCCCATCATATTCATTCTTCCATTAAATGAAATCATGACCGATCTGATAATCCTCAACTCCATTTGCCAACTTTATTCCCCATAACCTTTGATGCCCTTATTGATCAAGGATCTTTCTATGTCAGCTTTGAATATACTTAACAACCCAACTTCCACAGCCCTATGGAATAAAAAGTTCTACAGATTCACTAGCTTCTGAGAGAAATAATTCCTCTTGTGTCTGTCTTAAATAGGCGATCCCTTATTCTGAGATTTATGCCCTCTAGCCTTAGACTGCCCCACAACAGGAAACAATCTCTCCACATCCACCCTGTCAAGTCCCATTAGAATCTTGGGATCATTTAAAGAATGGAGAGGACACCTTCTTCAATGTCTAATGAGTAAGAGTCCATTCCAGTCAACGTCTCCTCATAAGACAGTCCTTCCATTCCTGATGTCAACCTAATGAACTTTCTCTGGACTGCCTCCAATGCCACCATATCTTTCCTTAGAAAAAGGGACCCAAAACTGTTCACAGTATTCCAGCCGTGATCTGACTAGTGCCTTTTTATAGTTGTACTGAGACCTTCCTACATTTACATGCTCTATTCCCTTTGAAATAAAGGCCTATGTTCCATTACTTTCCCTATTACCCAGTGAACTCGGCTCGTCCAAGTCATACTGAAGCATCTCTGTATGCTCCTCACGGCTCAATCTCCCTTGCAGCACCATCTGCAAACTTGAGATATTACTTTTACTTCCATTATCCAAACCACTGGGACAGAAGTAGCTTCAGGGAGGTGATCACACTGCAAGTACAGTCAGGTAGATGGGTAAAAGCCAAAAGAACTGCAGATGCTGTAAATCAGGAACAAAAACAAAGTTGCTGGAAAAGCTCAGCAGGTCTAGCAGCATCTGTGGAGGAGAAAACAGAGTTAACGTTTTGGGTCCGGTGACCCTTCCTCAGAACTGAGGACATATGGGCCAAATGCAGGAAGGGAGAGTTCAGTTTGGGAAACTTTTGTCAGTGTGGAGGGAAACAGACCATTTGGTCCAACTCCATGGTGTTGGACTATGTTGTCATGCAAGCAGCAGCAGACAGCCAATCTTCTTCAGCAGCTCAATAGAACAATGGAATACCCTTAAAGGATTGAAGTCTCCCTCTCTAGGAGGTCTCCTCCCTTCTTCATAGGAATTGCTTTTCAGTTTGGCAGCTGCAAATGGCAATTGTAGAGTTTCTAGTTCTGAAGAATGGAAACATGGTGTATATACGTAGCCAGGATCTGCAGTCTGACACCAGCAATATGGGCAAATACTTTTGTCCCCACACTGCTCAACAGGCAGATTCCCCAATAGCTATTGGCATATAGCCTGACAGTCATAGGAACTTAATAAAGTGCATTCAGCATGTTCTTACTTGGATTCCTCTTGCAATTAGAGAGCAGTCTGCTCATTTTCCATTATATCAAAAAGATATCAGAAACAAAAAATACTAAATTCAGTAGGTCTTACAACATCTACAGGGAGAGAAAGGAATTAATGTCAAGTCTGCTACCTCTTGCTCCTTTTCAGTTGACAGGTTCCAGAGTCAGCATTTTTGCACTTGCAGCATTTGCAAAGCAAGTGTAATGTAGAAAACATCTACAAATACATTCCACCTTACCTCCATGTGCAGGAATGTCAGAGACCACCAGTTCAGAGGAATTTTTTTAAACAAAAAAACAAGGTGGGTATGCAGCAAGGCTGACAGTCAGCCACACAAAGACAGGTGTGAGGGAAGCAGGAAAGTGGATTCGAGGGTCAGCAGAGCAGCCATGATCTGATTGAATGACCAAGCAGACGTGAGCTAAACTGCCCACTTGTGGCTCCTACTTCCATGGTATCAGACAAAGCTGATGGTAGCACTAGTTTGTCTGTTCAGTCCTCTCCCAGAGAAGCAAAACTTTTTTTAGGCTTGAAATTGCTAACTAGATATTTTGACAGCTAAATGCTGATAGCTCATACCATTTAGCTCCTTGGGACACAGGTCTATTGCCTCTAGGGGAGCACACATCCTAGAGGTTAAAACTGGCCCTATTTATTTAGGATTAAGTGTGAAGTGACAAAATGCATTTTAAGCCATTTGAGGAACATGTCCAAGAGAATGGAATGTAGCAGTTTTTTCCTAAAAAGGGAATCTCATGGACGACTCCAAGAGTTAAATATTTCTTTCAGTCTATACCGAGCCTGGTTTCCTGTTCAGCAGCTGTCAAAACTACTACATCATGGTATCTTAACTCCTAGTAAGATGCACTACAGCATGTCAGCAAAATACAAGCCTGGGCCCACCCAACCATGGCAGGCAAATTGTCAACCAGTGGAACACAATGGTCTGAGAACTACCATTGTTTTGTTGAGCATTTGATTAAATTTCCCGTCATCGCCAATGTCCTCAACAATGGGCAAAAAAAAAATAAAAAAGCCAAAAAAACCTGAGCTGACCAAGCCTCAGGCGGGGTTTGTTCAACTTCTCATTGAGCCCAAGGGATGTCAAGTATTGTTTTATTTGGACAAATCCTACAACCAAGGTGATCTTTTGGGATCAGTCCACCTTTGGGCATCAGATTTTATCCTTTAGCTTTCAAACTTTGGCAAAGTGCCGGATAATGCCTACGTGCCAGTGTCATGCTGCATGTCTGAGGGACCAAACGTCATTTCCTCTTAGTTCTGGGATTGAGCAATTGAGATCCCACACATCATGTGGTGATTGAAAGGCTTTGCGCTAACAGGGAGACACTTGAACACTTGGCCTTTTTGATTTTACCGCCAGCTGCAGTGCAGGCTAAAAATGAGAAGCCAACTAGAGCAGTTAGCATGGTAACTTTGCACGCAAATTAATTTTCAGGGAAGAGAGAACTGTTGAACAGGGACGTGCAATTAGTTGTATGCAGGTTACAGCCATGTGAAGTGTTAAGGAATAAGTATTGGTCTTGCCATTAGAAAATGCCAGAGACAAAGTTTGTGAACTCTGAAGACATCAATTTGATTTTCCATCTGTAGCCATTTATTTCCTTGCACTGAAGGCAGTTGGCTAAAGTACATCTCTACAGCAAATAATTAAACCATACTTTCATTATTACATCCACATTGCAAAATAAGCATTACATCATACCAACTCCACACTTATTACCACTCATTTCACTGCGCAATTGTCAATCCCCATGGCACTAATGACCAATATACAAGTGTTTTCACAAGCTTATGCATTATTGAACATATTGTGTTGATCATTTCAGGCAGTATAAATTGGGTGGGAAATTAAATTTCATGCTCAAAGTGGCATAAGTTTGAGTAATTGGCCATATATCAGGCTTATGTACATTATTTTTAGAGTAATAAATTAAGATGGTCCAAACACTGGTGTATTGAAATGTACAAACGATAGAATGTTCTGTAGGTTCAGATGTGAAGTGTTGCAACTAGAACTTCAAGATTAGCAGGTTAAACCACATGGCTCAACTTTCAGGACTGTATACTCTTAAATGTTAGAATTACTCAAACTGAGTTCAAAAGCAAGTGCCCAAAATGAGCGCTCTTCCCATGAGCAGCACAAACATCTGGTGCTTGCCTTGAGATTTATCTGGGCTCCTGCAGAAGTTAGGCACGGGTCATTTAAATTAGGGGAGCAAAAATACAAGGACTGCTTTGTTCACAGTACTTTACTCAAAAGGGGGAAATAACTTGGGTATTTAACAAGTTGCACAAACAAAGATGTTAAACAGGTGAGTGAGTCCAGGAGCCAAATCTGGAGATAGCCCACCCCAGGAATAACAATAATCCCCACTCCCCTATAAAAACAGCAACAGTGAATAGTCAAAATTGTAAGGCTTTCCTTCCACTCAGTCACTAGTCTCACATTTTACCATTGATCTTTTTAGTGTATGGAGAGAATGTAAAATTTTAAAATTTAAGATATGAAAGTGATGGAAATTTGTAAATGATTGAATTGTCCCAGAACAGATTAAAATCCTATAAAATAAAAATCGATGGCTCACCTAACTTTTTTTAACTTGCTATTCCATTGTGCCAGTTAAAACTTGCCAAGTGTGCACATCTATCGTTCAGCAAAACTTGTGCTAAAAATTAGGAACATGCATGCAAAACTCCAACACATCAACTTGTTCACCTGATTGAGCTAATACACCTTTGGAGAAAAAAAGGAATGCCAAGCACAAAATATGGACTACTCAAATAGAAAAAGGTTGGCAATGCTTTTTGGTTCTTAACAATGCAAATTTGTTTCAAAATGCAAGAATGTATGAATTATTACACCATAGTCATTGCAGAATGTCACAGGAGCTAGGCTCCCAATCCAAATCTTAAGTGCTGCTACATGAACAATTTTCACAGGACTTAGTGGTTTTAATAGTTTGGCAGATCAGAAATTTAACCATGTGCTATACTCAAATTTAACTAGTCTTTGAAAAATATGGACTAGACTTTTATATAGAAAAAAAAAATGAACAGACCAGATTACTCAAGCTACAGTGTAGTCTCAAATGAAGCTAGACTGATTACTTCAACTTCTTAATGAAAAAGATTGAGTCAAAGTTCTTACTTCCAATTTACATATGGAACAATTGGAAGCAAATTAGCAATGATCTTAAATCAGGAGTTATTTAAGTCTAAGGCCAAATGATTGTTAGCACTGGCCTCACAGGGCAGATTTACATGATGGAAGATCACAAGTGGACATTCCAGAAACTCATTCACTTTTCCCCCTCCTCAAATCATTATTCATACAACTGGCCTGTCTGTGGAGAAAGCTGTGTCTCCAACATTAGAAACCCTGTTGGTACCAGGATTAACACTAAATGCATTAGCAAGTCACAGGGTGTACACACATAGAACAGCCTTCTAGAAACCCAGTAGGTTAAAAATCAACCTTGTACATGTTTACACAGCAGTTCCCATTCACTGTCTTCATACTCAAATGGCTGAGGAAGTCATCTACTCCAAACTAGGCACAAGATTAAAAAAAGTTGAATCTGTGGTCCCTGCCCACATCTCACTAGCTCAACATTGTTGAGAACAGGTAATGGAACACCAAGCTGTTGAAAACTAGTTGCTGCGTCCTAATTAACTGCAGTATTCACTGGCAACCAATGATTGGAGGCATTATTGTACAGCATCATGGAACCAGCCCAGGGGTTCAAAGAAAAGCCTTCTACCCATCATAAAAGGCCAATATCCTCACAACTTCTTCAGTCGGCTGTACATATCCCTTTTGCTTCGTTCACCTGCCCACGTCCTGCTCTTAAAGCGAAATTTCCTGAGATCCTCTTTGAAATCTTCATGATTCATTGGTCGGTAACTCTGTGGCTCACAGTAAAGCTTAAAAAGGAATGGAAAATGCATTGTCCACGGTTAGGTTCACAAAAACCAGCATAAAAGTTTGTTTTTTGAAGAATTATTTCATTAGAAGACTAAGTGACAAAATAAATTGTCTGGTAACAGAGTCCCTACAGTGTGGAAACAGGCCATTTTGTCCAAGTAGTCTAGTGACCCCACCCCCCCACCCCTTCCCATCACTAACACCCAACCTTACACATCCCTGAACACTGGGCAATTTAGCATGGCTAATTCACCTAGCCTGCACATTTTTGGACTGTGGGGGGAAGCTTGAGCACCTGGCACAAACCCATGGAGACATGGGTATAATGTGCAAACTCCACACATATATCTGAGGGTGGAAGTGAACCCAGGTCTCTGGTGTTAAGGCAGCAGTGCTAACCACTCAGCCACCATAGCACCAATATTATGGTCAACTGCACCTTGCAAGCACAGATCAAAATGGGAGAGAAAATATGTGTGCCAAACATTTCTAAGATATAGATAACAGACACAGCAGCCACCTCAAGATACAGTATCATATAGGTCACAATTTCCACGATCTCAAGATCCATAAATTCTTAGAATGTGAAAAATCTCAACAGGCATCTCTTTAAACTTCGCAATATCGCAAGATGTCAAATATTTGGAAGCATCGAAAAGCTCACGCTTTCCTGCAGTCCTAAAGTAGACAATCATGGACCATCAGTCATTTACTGTTGTCAAGTCAGGGGCTTGCACCACTAATAAAAGTTAGGAAAATCCTTACTTTAAATTTGGGGAAAAATTCCTTGTAGCCACCCTTCAGAATGTATAGTTCTGGGTAATGCAGTTTTGGGTAATCTGTGCCATTCACCTCACGATCCTTTTCACGTAGGAAACGGCACCTGAAAAGGGTTATAGAAAAATCATCAGGAGACAGCCCATGCCTTCAATGTATACTGTGCAGAAGTAATCTACCGGAGCCAATTGCACCTTTTTGTAAGCAGCTGCCCAATATACTATTTTATTAAATTAGTTTCCACATTAAATTATAGCAGCTTCCCTGACCCAAAGCATCTGACATGATCTAGTCATTGTAGTCACTTTAGGTAAAGACCAATCCAATTGCCTCTATCCAGAACGTGCAGAGCATTTGACAAGCTTATGCCTTGAGAATATAAATGCTCTTCTGGACTTAGAATCAATTTCAGTCCTCAATTAACTACAGATACAATAACAGAGCAATATGATCAATGAATATGAAGAATTCTACTTAAAGTTCAGCTGTACAAGCACATTTTGTTTTACAGCAATCACTGCATCCCTAGATGCACTTAAGGTATATGGTGAGCTTTCTTGAACCACTACAATCTACATGCTTAGATAGAACAATACCAGTAAAGAGAACACCAGGACTTTGACCCAATACTGAAGGATCCTCATACATAGTTAATTTTAAGTCAAGAATCCAAATGACTCAAAAAAAAGTTACTTCAGAGAACAAGTTAAAACTCATCTACCTCAGAAATAAAAGCATTTAGTTCATTGAAATCATCAACTGGTTGGTATTTAGAATGACAAGAAATTTGATTTAGATACCGAGAAACTCTACAAGGGTTTAATCCAAGCCACTTTAGGAATATGGTCAGGAAGCATTTGCTACATGGGTAGTGAGATTCTAGAATAGTTCCAACAGGCTGAGAACAGATCTAAATTTTAAGGACACGCACAATCTGGAAAAGTTACTAATCTGCCATAAAAAGCAAGTGGCAAAAAGATCATCATAAAGTTTAGGTTAATATATTTTGTGGAAAATGAAAGGTTTGTAGCTCCCTTATATTCAAGTTATCAATAGACACCAATAAGTGTAAAAACCAAACTGCAACACGTAAATAGCTGGCTAGATTTGACACCCAACTGTATTTTCAATTACCCTTTAACATCCTGAGTTCTAGCTTATTTGACCATTACCAGCAAAAACAAGGAGTCACATTCATCACTAGATTTACCAATTGCACGAAGCTGCAACTTACATTCTTGGGGCTCGCTCAGATGAGAACTCACAATGGAAAATAATAATCACTCTCTTAGCTTCATCAACTGGAACAATGGGTTTCTTTAGCAGAAGACTCTCCACCTCGTCCTCCATGTGCAAATTAAGGGCACCCTTAAAGCAAGTTGACAATCAATATTTGGATTCCTGAAAGTGTTGTGCTAGATATATAGCTTTATATTAAGACAACATAACCAAAATCCTCATTCCTTCCCCTTCACAGCTAAAAGATTGTTTAAGAACTGAGCCCTGGATAAGTGAGCAAAATTGATAGCTTAAGAGGCATGCAATGGGGCAATCATTTCATGGTACAAATCAAGAAGTTTCAGTTTTATAATTAGCAGCACCTCCAATTCCCCAACAGATTAGTATACAAAGACACTATCCACTAGCAAAGTGTAGGCCACCAGTTCAATTCCCAAGTCAGTGATGTCACATTTAATCATTTGTTTAGACAGAAGAGCACAGGGCGGGAGAAAAAAAGTTTGGTTTCACATGTCCTGTGAAAAGCAGTGAGGATTGCAATGACTCAAGTGGGATGTCATGATAAGTCATTAACAGGAACAGATGATGACTACTGTCCTTTGCAAAACTAACCTGAAGGTTATGATGTACAGCACAAGTCCTACTGTTTGGGCCAGCAGTTAAAATAAGCTGATCAGGTAAAGATGTGATAATAGCACTGAGTGTTATGTCCAAAATAACAGGATGCGAAAGGCATTAGTGTGCAGTATTCTGGCATTACACACTTACTTTAATGTGCCCCCCTTCATACTCATATGGATATCGGCAATCAAAAAGCAGGAATCTCTCGACAAATTCATCAAATTTCCCGTTCACCAACTGAACTACCTGCAAGACATTATGGAAAGCAAGCATCATTGACTAGTCATTAAAAAGTGACTTTTGAATACTGCATTCTGGATATTTTCATTCAACTTGCTAAGATGTTAGAATACACTTTTGGTGTAGGTAGAACTTTAACCCAGTCTGCCAGCCTAAAAAGGGAAAGAAACAGCCGCTGTGCTACTGCACTTTGAAAACCAAAAATCAACCTTCAGCTTTCAGTTTGTGCCCCCAGGGTCCAAAAACACAAATCAAGAGGGAGATCATTCTGGCACTGAAGTTAAGCTTCCCCTAGACTCACAGCTAACTAGACAATTAATCCACTGGCATGAAGCAAAAAAATTCTCTCAAAAGAACACTTCAAAAAAAGGAACTAAACCTTCAAGTGAAAGTCTGTGAAGCTTAAACAATAGGTGGAGTAGAAATTTTGCTTACTTCACTAGAATCCCACTCAAATTGTATGCTGACATGTTTCCCATGTCTACTTGAGCTGAAGTGACTACTATTTATCTATATTCAAAACAGGATTACATTTGGAAGGAGCAGAGCTCTTGCGTTATATACTGGTAGAAAACAAATGCATTATTGGAATAAAAATGGTAGCACAGTGATATTAACATTAATGTATAGTGCATAAACCTAATTTAACTTTATCATTAGTCAAGCCCATATGCTGGACAGCCTTCATCACAATGCTAGGCATTTGTAACTACTTACCATCTCTGCAGTTATATATTGTAACTCTTGGTGTCTTCCCTCCACAGTAGGCAATATATATGGCTGTAAAAAGAGAAAACAAAAAATGGATTGAAAGTTATAGCTCTGAATACCCAATAAATTGAGCCATGTCTCTACTAGTCAGCAGCACAGTGGCTCACTGGTTAGCACTGCTGCCTCAGCACCGGATTTGGTTCCAGCCTCAGACAACTGTGTTGAATTTACATTCTCCTGGTGTCTGCGTGGATTTCCTCTGGGTTCTCCAGTTTCTTCCCAGTCTAAAGATGTGCAGCGTAAGTGGATTGACCATGCTAAACTGCCCATAGTGTCCAGGGGAGTGCAGGCCAGGTGGATTAGAAAATGTGATATTAGGGAGATACGGTAAGGGTCAAGTCTAGGTGGGAGGGTCAACTGTGGACTTGTTGGGCCAAACAGCCAACTTCCGCACAGTAGGGTTCTATGATCTCTAATACTAGAAAACTCCTCCTAATCCTTAAAACTCCAAAACACACCAGAGGACCATGTAGGCTGGGAATCTGGGGTTGCACAAACTTGGATCTAGTCTACAGTAGGATAGGAAAATGTGAAAAACATGAGCAATCTTGTACCAATACTATTTCTATCCTCAAAAGAACACTGCAAGACAAATGCTATAACCAAGGATTCTGTACAGCAAAATTTAGATGCAGCTTCCTTCTGCCCCCAGAATTAGGCCCCCTCGCCTAATCTCTCTTCTGGGCAGAGCTTGCTTGATGTTTGAAATAAGTGATGTATGCTGATTCTGCCAGTGACACCATATCCCATTTTAAAAGTAACATGGCCATTTGGTAGGTTCCAGATCCCCAGAATTAGGCCCCCTTGCCAAGTGCAGCGGCTTAACCAAGTCATCTACAGGGTTAGCAGATGTTAACCATGGGTGGACATGTTTTGGAAGCTCTAAAACAGACGCTAGCCTGCACATAAGGCATCAGCCAAGATGAACCCTCACCAATGGCAATAAGTTCATGTGGAGCATTTGTGGAAGACTTTACCTATCCAGAATAGCCTTGTTCAAATCAAAGTAGTGCAGGTCACCTCAGGTGAGATATTGCTTTTCATCACTTTAAATGACTGACAATTAGTTGCAGTCACAACCCCAGAGGTGAAGAGAAAAAAAAAGAAGTGCTAATTCACTACCCAATCATCCACAAGGAACTGCACTGAAGACAGGCATAGTGGGGCCTGCAGCTAAATGCCCCCACCTGACATTATAGACCCTCATGAATTGGTTATATGCAGGACTGTCTCCCTGTAAGAAAGTCAAAGTCAGAAGGAACAAGAAACTCCTTTATTGATAATTTAAACTAAAAAAAAAGGCGGCTACATGAAAGCAGCATTCAAGTTCCAAAAAAAGAAAAAAACCCATACTGCACCATAATCTAGGTCCAGGGATCAGATTACAGCAAGCTGAAAGCTAGAAGTCTATTTTTGGCATTGGCTTATTGAAAGCAAAGAGGTAATTTTCTAATCTTGCTCACACTGCTGAACGCTATAAATGTCAAGTACCTTTACTGCAACCACTGACATTTAACATGAAATGTCGGTCCAGGTTAGCACTTTTTTTTTTGCTGTTTTGGAACAGGAAGTGGTTTGTTTTTAACCAGGATTTTAACTTCAAAAGTTACTAACCATATTTAGTGATGTGACTCATGCAAACGATTCCATTTGAGGGAAAGATTATTGCATGATTAATTTTTTAAATGTAGTTGCTCTAAAGTGTTCGTGAAAGGTTCAAGATAAACAGCTAACCTGTATTTCTAAATACCTTTGCAATGCAACCAAAATTGACACCTGAAGGTGTGTGTATTACTTGTGGCATTAAAAGAGTTTGATCCAATATCTATTCAGATCAATGACTCTGCACCCAGACTTGACAGCTTTTTTTTTTGTCATGAACTAAGAGTTAGGCAAAAACTTCACTCAATTCACTCAATCTTCTGCCAAGATTAAAAAGGCACAAGTCATTTGAATGCATTTTTTCAGGCCTCCAACATCAGTACCTTATTGGTGAGTGTCTCAAATTAGCTTTCTTCACAATCTAATGAGACCTAAACAGCTATGATGGCAAATTTAAAGAAAAGACATTAGACTTTAAGCCCTAATTCTACATTAAGCTAAAAAAGGTTCAAATCTTTACCCTGTCCAGTGACCCTTACACTGGGGAGGCAATGGCCTAGTGGTATTATCACTAGACAGTTATTCCAGAAACCAAGATAACATTCCAGGGACCCAGGACCAAATTCTGTCATGGCAAGTGATAGAATTTTAATTTGAATAAATATTTGTAATTAAGAACCTAATGGATTCATGGTCGTCATTTGTCAATTGTTAGGAAAAACCCATCTGGTTTATTCATTCCTTTAGGCAAGGAAACTGCCATCTAGCCTACATGTGATTCCAGACCCACAGCAATGTGGTGGACTGAACTGCCCTCTGGGCCATTAGGGATGGGCAATAAATACTACCTAGACAGTGATGCCCTCATGTGATGAGGGAGGGGAAGGCAAGATCTGGCA
Organism: Ginglymostoma cirratum; assembly: GCA_024137785.1. Taxonomy (NCBI): domain Eukaryota; kingdom Metazoa; phylum Chordata; class Chondrichthyes; order Orectolobiformes; family Ginglymostomatidae; genus Ginglymostoma; species Ginglymostoma cirratum. The sequence goes on from JAHRHZ010000249.1 coordinate 9,997,568, forward strand.
AATTTAACACTTGAAGATTTACATTTTAAATGCTTTGAAATCACCAATAGCACAGGGAGATGGTGGCACAGTGGAAATGCCACTGACTAGTAATTTCCCAGATCTAGATTAATGTAATTCAATAATGGAAGCTGATTATTTAAACTGAACCTAGAAGTGAAAGCTAGTCCCAACAGCAGTGAAGCTGAAAATACCACTGATTATAAAGCTTCTGATGCACAAAATTCCTTGAGGCCTACATTTGACACCAGACCCACAGTAGCATGGTTAACTCTTAGTTGCCCTGAAATGCTGAAGTTTTGTAATTTGAGGAAGAGTGATTGGACAACATAAGGAACATCCATATTCCATAAGAGAATAAAAGTTCGTGACTGAGTCAGAGAGCTTTAACTTTTTTTTGGTCAGAAGTGAAGAGGGACATTCAGAACAAGGCATATGGCATTACGACTGCCAGTGTCAAGAATAAATACCATAGACCAAACAGCCTGTTTTATGTAATTCAACAGGGTAAGATTTCAGATTCCTAGGGAATCTCCTTATGGCTGTTACTCCAAGTCACTGATACAGGATCAATATAGATTAGATTTCACCTGTTAAATGGCACCCAATACATGGCTCCTAGTGTCTGTTGGATAAGGCACACATTCATGCTCTCCACTAGCCAAACAACGTTCTTTTGTTGTACAATTATTTGCTAAGCTACAGATAAACGCACCAAAATCTATTAACATCAAAATCTGGATATGTTGATCCACTTCAACTTTTTCCACCTTAGTGCAACAATGCCATCAGTACTCAGTAGGCTTTACAAGACAAAGGGTCAGCATGGAAAAGTTGGACCAAAGGGTCTGTTTGTGCTGTACAACACTGACTATCCATGAAAGAAGGCTTATATATTTAGGAGGGGGAAAATATGTAGAAATGCCATACCTTTGTGAAATCTCCAATCATGTGTCTGCAATCATCAATTTGGAGTACTTTCTCAATTTCTGCACCACAGAAAGATTTGGAGCGCAATAGAGAATGCTGCTTCTAAATGGGTAGAGAAGAAAGTTAGCTGACTTTTAGGTATTGCTCATAGTCTACCTTTAAGTGATATTACTGAAGTAAATATAAATCTGACTGTCCAATTACTCAAACTAGTCTCAGATCCAAAGAACAGGACATTCTGCCAGACTCATCCAGCTAACAATAGTCACTTATGAAACCCCATAACATGACCAAACAGGGCACCAAAATCAAAAGTGACAAGCTGAAGCAGTTAGAGGGGTAAATAAGGGTAGAAGGACTAGCAAAAGAAAAACACCTGGCAGAATGATTGCTGCAGAGGAAACTAAGTTCACAATCAGAATATTAGTACTTGTAAGTGGAAGTTAATCTGAATTGGGTTCCATTAAGTACTGATAGTACAGACAGTCTAGTTTAAAGGCCCTGCATGGAGAAAACAATATTGACTCCTTAATGCTAGGAGCTCACTATTTTACACTAAATGGCTCTACAACACTTGGAACTGCAAACCTCAGCCATATTCAGAACTGCTGTTTCAATCCATCCTGTACTACTCACTTTTTGCCTATAGTACCTGCATGTTCCAGACTGTTTATTGCCAAGGAGATGCATACTTTGTTAGGGCAGTTGTAACCAGAGTCTCAAACATTTTCAAAAATTAAGAGATTCTCAAGTTACTTAATGTTCCTACCAGAAACAAAACCTACAGAAGCTTACCACATTGTCAGCACTCATTTCTTCTGTTATGCCAGCAAGACTTCTCCTCCGTTTATTCTTCACCGGGGTCTCTTCATCTTTGGGCCGATCCACCCGCTTGAGGATGGACCTCATTTCAGGGCCCAGAATCGGAGATTTGAAGTTATCAGCACGGGACAATTTATTAGGAGTTTCCTAAAAGCAAGAGAATTTCACCTTAAAATTGAAATTACAATTCTTTCACCCGTCCCCAGTCTATTCCAAATCTGCCAAGTGTCTTTGTAACTAAACAGCCATAAACTCACATCATTCATAGTTTCCGGTGAGATCTCCTTTCTAGCCATGAGTGGAGCAGTCAGCAGATTGGCCATGCCAGAAGGCACATCAGCATCATTCTGTCAAAAATGAAAGTTGTACAAAGATGTTTCAAACAAAAGCAATAACTAGGAATGAGCAGGCATTACAGCTTCAATGTTCCTACCACCCTGACAACCTAGATCTGAACTAGAGAAAAAAGTGTGTTGATCTTAGCATCTCTAGCTGGGCCAGTATTTACTTCTTATGACAATGCTTTAGGGATTCAAGCTTTTGACCTAGCAACAGTAAAGTTATAAATTAGGATGGTCGCCGGCTTGGAGGAGAACCTAGTGGGGCTCTCCTGTATCTAAGTGCCTCAACTGCAGCAAAACCAAGCAGGCCTTCCCCAGCCACTCATGAACCCTCCCCACCAGCTCAAAATAACTCAAATTAGGCAAGACAGGCAGCAGAAAAGCAAGCTCTGGGATCTTTACAGCAATATGGTAAAAATGAAATTGCCCGTTTTAGCAGGAGAAAAAGTGCACATTACTCAAAATGAATTTGCAGAACTGGGAGGTACAGATTCATCTAATTGTGCAGGAATCAAATTTGGTCTGCAGGTACAGCAAGCAATTATTAGGAAAGCTAACAATGCCACAATTTAATCACAAGGGGAGTTGAATACCAAATTACAGGTTAGCTTCAATTATACAGGGCACTGCTGATACCACACCTAGAGTTTGTGCTCATTTATATAAAAGGATGCAAATATATTGGGAACAGTTCAGAGAAGGTCTATAGACTAATACCTGGAAGTGACAGGTTATACAAGGAAGGAGGTTGGTTGGACATGCTTGGCTTAATTCACTGAAGTTGACCAGATGCAACTGAGTTAAGAAATTATATCCTGACTGAGTAGATATGGAGGGGGCACTACCTCAGAGTAATTAGAACTGGGGGGTGGGGGGGAAGAAGAGAAGAGGTCACAAAAAAAAAAGATGTTGCTAAGTTTAAAAAGGGGAGGTAAATCTAAAGGGTTGTGAAACTTTGAAACTCCCCCAGAAAGAGCAAAATCTGACTATTCAAAAGGCACAGGTATAAAAGCTCAGGATAATGGGGAGATGGATTTGAGGTTACAGTCAAAAGCCATGAGCTTACAAGTATTGCGAATAGTTAAATAGAGAATTGCAACAGCCAAAAGTTATATTAAAATGTGATGACACCAGTTTCAGTGATAATGAAAACTAAAGAATTCATAAGTGCTGTGACAAGGACAAAATGAACCAACAGTCTATAATTCTGGTGTATAAAAAAAATTTAGCAACTGATCAGCACGTAAGGCTGCAGTGCTGTAACCAAACAAACCACCAACTTTATAAATTACCTATGGTCCTATTTATTAGTTCAAAAGGTGCAACATTGACAAAATAATTCTAATATCAAGTTCACTGTTTTTCTACCTGTAAAGCTTGATAGGTGCCAGAGAAGTGACCCCACATAAACTGTGCTAAATAGACCCCGTCTGCAATTTCATCAGTTTAGGACAGCTAAAATGCTTTACCTCAATATCTTCATCAAGCAACTCCAAAAACCCATCATCTTCTTCATCAACTGATAAGGTTAGTGACGATCTGCGTAGAAGGATTGGACTACTAACATCAGCTGACATATCACCCGTACAAGGCAAAAACTAAAATGACAAAACAAATGTTGATATTTTCATGGTTTAAGAAAAATTAGATTCACTCAATCCAGAAGTTTGTATAATAGGGGATGATCATTTAGCAGTAATATTCAAAAAACAAAACAATTGAGTTTTTCCAATAGACAAAATTAAAATCAGCACCTCAAGACCAGAGGATACAGGCAAAAAGAGAGTCACGAAAGCACTGGTACAATTCATATTCTCCAGAAAACAAGTGCAATTGCTTTTATTCACTTGTGGGACAAACAAACATTCATAGAATTCTCAGTGTGGAAACAGGCCATTCAGCCCAACAAGTCCACACCAACTCAAGAGCAGCCCACCCAGACTCACCCCTTTTCCCTATCAGCCTGCATATGCCTGAACACTACGGGCAATTTAACATTGCCAATCCACCTGACTAGCACAACTTTGGTGCTCTGGTTTCCTTAGTCCCAGAGGAAACCTGGACAGACATGAGAAAAAAAATGTGCCAACTCCACAGTCACCTGAAGCTGGAATTGAACCCAGATCCTGGCACTAAGGTAGCAATGCTGACCAATGCCACCATGCAGCCAGCCAGCCAGCAACACCTGAGCAGGCCAGCATTTGTTGCCCATCTACAGTTGCCCTCAAGGTGGTGAGCTGCCTTCTTGAACTGCAATCAAAATGCTGTACGTCAACTCACTACTGTAGGGATGGGATTCCAGAATTTTGAGCCAGAGAAGGGATGGTGATATTCCCAAATCAGGATGAATGGGCTGGGAGGGGAACTTGCAAGTGTGTTCCTATGTATCTGGTGCCCATGTCCTTCTAGATGGTAGTGGAGGACTTAGAAGGTACTGTCTGAGGACCTTTGGCAAATTTCAGCAGTGCATCTAGTAGGCAGTACACGGATGCTGAGGAAATGGTGGATGGAGTACCAAATCAGGAAACCCAAAATGTCTTGGATGGTGTCAAGCCAGCCAGCAGCATCCACATCCCACAAGTGATTAATAAAAAGCATCTTGTTGGAGCTGCATCCATTCAGACACGTGGAGAGTATTGAGCACTCCTTGGTTGTGCCTTGTAGATGGTAGACAAGCTTTGGGTAGTCAGGCATGTAGCTTGCCATAGAATCCCAAGCTTCTGACCTGCTCTTGTAGCTAGTGTTCTCATCTGGCAAGACCAGTTGAGTTTCTGTTCAATGGTAGACCCAAGAATGTTGATAAGGGATTCAACGAAGGTAACAACTGAATGTCAAAGGACAGTGGTTAGATTGTCTCTTATCAGGGGTGATCATTGGTCAGCACAGGGCATAAGAGTGTTACTTGCCAGCCCAAGCAAGATCTGGTTTCATTTCAACATGGATTGCTACATTATCTGAAGAGTCACAGATGCTGAACACTGCATAGTAGACAATCATCCCTACTTCTGACCTTACAATATATAGAGAGAAGACTGTTAATGAAACAGCTGAAGATTGTTGGGCCCAGGACAATCCCTGAGGAACACCTGCACAGGTGTCCTGGAAATGAGATGACTGACCTTCACACAACTACCTTCCTACATGGTAAGATGGACAAGTGGACAGTCTCTCCCAACACCCACCCCCTGTCCCCCACTAGCACCCCCACACCACACCTCCCCAGTACTCTATTCTAGTTTTACTACAGCTCCCTGATGCCACACAACTGTGGCCTTGATGTCATAGGCTATCAGTCATCTCACCTCTGGAATTCAGCTTTTGTCCATGTTTAAATTCAGGCTATAAGGAGGTCAGAAGCAGCGAGGTAGAACCCAAACTGGGCAGTGATCGGGTCATGGTCCAACTCTGCCATTCCACTCACTTGGCACTTGACTGTAGACTGCTACAACTGCTTCTACTACCATATCTTTTGCACTGTTGTGTTGGGCTATTCCATCATTGATGGGGACATTGTGGAGCCTCTTCATCCAGCAAGTTGTTTAATTGTCCAGTCACAACAGACATAGCAGGACTGCAAACTTAGCTCAGTTTGTAACTTGCTGCTTATGCTTTTGTTTAGCATACAAGCATTCCTGTTGAGGCTTCACATGGTTGACACCTCATTTTTGGGAATGCTTGGTGCTGCTCCTTGCCCACCGAGCCAGGGTGGATTCCCAACTGCATGATCATGGTTGAGTGAGGGATATGCCAGACTGTGCTGGAGTACAATTCTGTTGCTGCCGATAGCCCACAGGGCTTCACAGATGTCAAGTCTTGAGTTGTTAGACGATATTCTAAGTCTGTTTTATCCAGCCGTGATGGCACCACACAACATGGAGGTTATTTGAAATAAGGTTGGAAATTTTCTCCAGACTGCACAATGGTCACTACCAATACTGCTATTGACAACTGCCAGGTCATCCATCCAATTTCATCTGAGACTTCAGAGCAGTTGCTACAACTGATTGTCTGAGGGAAGTTGAGCATCAAACATTGTGCTTGGAATCACACGTGGCAGATTTCCTTCCCACTACCAAATGGGCTTCCTCCCAACAATTCACAAAGGACTCATGGTCATCAGTAGATTCTTAATTCTATATTTAATTCAATTCTACCAACTTCAACAGCAGACTTTGAACCCAAGTCACCAGAATATTAGAGATAATAGGTACTGCAGATGCTGGAGAATCCGAGATAACATGGTGTGGAGCTGGATGAACACAGCAGGCCAAGCAGCAGAGGAGCAGGAAAGCTTGACGTTTTGGGCCTTGACCCTTCATCAGAAGTGGGGAGGCAGATAGAAGATAGATAGAGGAGAGGATAGGTGGAGAGGAGGCAGACAAGTCAGAGGCAGGGATGGAGCCAGTAAAGGAGAGTGTAGGTGGGAAGGTAGGGAGGAGATAGGTCAGTCTAGGGAGGGTGGACAAGTCAAGGGGGTGGGATGAGGTTAGTAGATAGGAGATGGGGGTGGGGCTTGAGGTGGGAAGAGTAGATAGGTTAGAGGAAGGACAGGTTAGGGAGGCAGGCACGAGCTAGGCTGGTTTTGGGATGCGGTTAAGGGAGGGGAGATTTTGAAGCTCGTGAAATCCACATTGATACCATTGGGCAACGCCACCATCCTGGGCCTCCGGCAATGCCACAATGATGCCACCCAAAGGCAGCAGGAACAGCAAGTCATATTCAGCCTGGGAACCCTGCAGCCCAATGGCATCAATGTGGATTTCACAAGCTTCAAAATCTCCCCTCCCCCAACCACCTCCCAAAACCAGCCCAGCTCATCCCCGCCTCCCTGTTCTTCCTCTCACCTATCCCCTCCTCCCACCCCCAATCTACTAACCTCATCCCACCCCCTTGACCTGTCCGTCCTCCCTGGACTGACCTCTCCCTTCCCCGGACTGACCTCTCCCCTCCCCACCTACACTCACTTTTACTGGCTCCATCCCTGCCTCTTTGACTTGTCTGCCTCCTCTCCACTATCCATCTCCCTATTTATTTCATAACCCTCTTCCCTTCCCCCCATTTCTGGGAAGGGTCTAGGCCCGAAATGTGAAGCTTTCCTGCTCCTTGGCCAGCTGTGTTCATCCAGCTCCACACCTTGTTATCACCAGATTAGTTGAATTAACCCTTCATTTCAGTGCACTACTTTTGTTTACTGCACAGAAGAAAAAAATTATATTCCACTTGTCATGAGCTAACCCATTCACAGTCCCAAATCCTGTTGAAATCTCCTTGCATCCAGCTTGCACCCCTGCACAGTTTGGTGTCATCAGCAAGATCTGAAATATTACAACTGGTCTCCACATTCAAACCATTTGTTGTTTAGACTTGCACTGATTTACACTTCCCCACTGATAAACTGATCCATCTCAGGATGGCAGGTTATTTATAGTCTGGGCTCTATCAATCTCAAACACAACAGCAGTATATTCCCACCTGAGATGGGCACACTAAAATTCACTAACTGGTGAGACCTTAGCAAAGTCTTCTGAAAATCCAAAATATGCTACATCCACAGATAGTGTGGAGCTAGAGGAACACAGCATCAGAGGAACAGGAAAGTTGACATTTCAGGTCAGGACCCAACTTCAGAAATTTGAAGATTTTCTGAAGCAGGGTCCTGACCTGAAACGTCAACTTTCCTGCTCTTCTGATGCTGCCTGGTCTGCTGTGTTCCTCCAGCTCCACACTTATCTGACTCCAGCACTTATTATCTCATGCTACAACCTGTGGGCGTAGCATGAGAAGACTAACACAAAGAGGATCTCTGTAAATCAATGCTAACCCTGCCCAAATTTTTCAATTTCTAAATACTCAATTATCACATCCTGTCTGCTAGTCAGGCCTTTACCCTACTACATACAGACAACAGGGCTGTAGTTTACCACTGCCCCATCTTCCTTCTGATTGGATTTACATTTGCATTTTCCAGTCAGCAGGAAAATAAGTTCATCTGCTTCACAAGATTGATCAACCCTTGACCCAACCAATTTTAAGGACACCTCCACTAACACTGATCTTAAAACTCTTCAGTTACACAAGTCCCTCAGTCACCTATTTGATAAATTCCCTGCATGTATTCAGAATTGTTTATATTCTGCCATTTTCCCCTGTTCACACTAAATTCTCTTGTTTTACAGGTGGGAACATGTACATTTCCTGTTTAAAATCTTTCAATTTTGCTTTAAAAAGGAGTAACAATTTGAGATGTGTTGAAGCTATTCATTTCAATTGGATTAATGCAGGAGTGCCAATTAAGACAATTCATACAAGAGAAAAAAGGTGTGCTGTTGAGTGATTACTGGAGATAGCCATTAAACAAGCAACAGGGAATTATAGGCTTTCCAATCTTCCAGGCAATTAAAGGCACAAGGCTTGAACACTGTCTGCAAACACTTTCATTTCAATTGTTGGACCTGTGCATTGCGTTAATGATATTTGCAGACATCAGGTCCCTGCATAAGTGTGCAATTTGTATAAAGTGTTTGTGGAATTTCATTTGAGTGGCAATGCTGTAGCAGTGTCATAGCCAGCCAACTCACTTGATGAGTTTGCTGTTGTCCTTCTGAATGCAAAAGCTAAGTAACTTCTCTTTGCACCAAGAGTCGTAGTTAAAAATTCTGTTACTTGCCATTAATGCAGGTGCAGAGCTCGGTCTCTGATCCTGTCTATTCCCACTAGAGAAGGTACAGAGACGGTTTCTAGAAACTGGATGAACTGGCTTTTTGAACTCAAATCCTTCCTGTGAAGAGACAAAAACAAGGTGAATTCATTTGCAAAAAGCAAGCAGTAAGAGCCCATCTATGTGCAATTTTCTCCCAATTACCCATTTGGAAGCAAGCTACAGTCTAATTTCCGATTATTGCACCACTGGGTTGATTACAGACAAACCACAAACACCTTTAACCCATTGTCATAAGGCGTGAAGTTGACCTAAACAGCACTCAAGCTGAAGTCTGAAGTTAAAATTACAACCCAAAGAAAGTTAAAAATTTTGAAACTATGCAAAATTCCCAATTTTCATGTCCTTTAAGTCACAGGTTGACAAAAGCAGAAACCAGATTTCTGTACTCAAGGATGACTAAATAGACTGTAGCTTCCAGTAAACATTTACAAACCATCTGTAGGTAAACCCCTGGTTAAAACTAACCCAGCCTTAGACCCAAAAGGAAAAAAAAAGTGTTCATAAGTGGAAGAAAGCATTGGGAAAAACAAACAGTAGATCCTGGTCAGATTTCAAGTGGTTCTCGTTGATCAAAACAATACTTCTCAACCTTCCTTTCTAGATGCCTTCATAAGTTTGTAGGAGACACTGACTGGTTCACACAACTATAAGTCAGTGACCTAAGTTACAGCTTACAGCAACTGAAGCGGGGAGGTAAAAAAAAGTGAGTCAGTTTTCTTCAGGCTTATTTTTTGTTTAGATCACAGGAAGGTGTTGTCAAACAAGCTTTGGTGAATCCTTAAGTGCATCATGAAGGCAGTACATTGTCACTGCTGAACAGTGGTGGATGACATGCCACTCAAACAGGCTGCACAACACTATCCACAAAGCTATACAAATGTTCAAGCGAGAGAGTGAATTTCACCACACTAACTGGTAGACAGACAGTGCCTCTTCGCAGGATTCCTAGCCTCTGATCTGCTTTTGTAGCTTGAGTATCATATGCATAGTCCAGTTTTTTTGGAGAATAACCCTCAGAACATTGATAGTTAGGAATTCTGCGACTGATCTTTTAAAAAAAAACCAAGATGGTTTATTCACAGGATGTGGGCATCACAGCCTAGGCCTGCATCTACTACTTGTCCCTCATTTCCCAAAGAGGGAAAGGAGTTAACCACAATACTGTAGGATTGGAGTCACACTTAGATCAGAAAAGGACACCAGTTCCCTTCCCTACCGGAAATTGGTAATCAAATAGTTCGTCCAGTAATTCAATTGTTCCATAAAATTCAAATTCCACTGTCTGCCCAGATGCTCACAACATACATAGGATTTGGACTAATACTGTAACTATGTCATCACCTCTCCTTGAAGGAGATGGGCAATGGTCAGATCCTTCAATTAGGCATGGTCAGTCTGGTATTTGTGGCATGAATGCTACTTGTCACTTTTCAGCCCAAGCCCAGTTATTGTTGAGACATTGCTGAATTTGGACATTTGGTCAAATGCAGCCTTTAAAAGGGCAGTCACTCCTACCTCACTTCTGGAGGTCAACCCTTTTGGTCATCTATGAACTAAGGCTGTAATGATGTCATGAGCCTAATGGACCTGGCAGAATCCAAACAGATTGTGGAGGCTATGACGAACAATGCTTTTTAGTTCAGTCAGTAATGCCCACATCCTGCAATTGGCCAGCATTTATTCCATCCTTAACTGCCCTTGAGGTAGTGGTGAGCTGCCTTGCACTGCTGTAGTTCACCTGCCACAGATTGATCCACAATGCCATGAGGGAAAGAATTCCAGGATTTTGACCCAGAGACAGTGAAGGAACAGCAATATATTTCAAGTCAAGATGGCGAGTGGCTTGGACAGGAATTTACAGATGGTATTCTCGTGTATCTACTGCCCTTCTAGAAGAAAGCAACTGTGGGTTTGGAAAGTGCTGTTGGAGACCTGGATTTCTGCAGTGCATCTTGTAGATAATACACACTGCTGCTACACAGCATGTCAGGGAGTGGTATCAGAATTCCTAACTACGAAGGTATCCCCTCACCCCTGGAATTCAGCTCTTTTGAGCATGTTTAAACCAAGGCTGTAATGAGGTCTGGAACGGAGTGGCCCTGACAGAACCCAGACTGGGCATCACTGAGCAGCTGCTGCTCGATTGCGCTGTACATTACCCAGAGTAGATTAATGGGGCAGTAACTGGCCAGTTTGGGTTTGTCCTGCTTTTTATGTACAGGACGTGCCTGGGCAATTTTACACATTGTTAGATAGATGCCAGCGTTTTAACCATACTGGAACAGCTGGCTAGGGGAGCAGCAAGCTCTGGAACACAAGTCTGTAGTACTCTTGCCAAAACCCATAGCCTTTACAGTATCCAATGTCTCCAATTGTTTTTTGATATCACGCACAGTGATGTTAGTGCCCTGCACTATCTTCAACATTCCTAAAAGCAAAACAAAGTTCCCAAATTTCAACATTCCCAAAACAAAAGCACTGGCATTTTTAAGGCTCAGTTTTAAGTTACAGACTCAACTGTTGGTTGCCTCAAAAAAAAAAATCATTCAAATGATATACATTTAAAGCAAAACTATTTGTCACAGAGTCAAGGAACTTACGTTTTCTTTGTTTTTGTCAGTTGTAAGGATACCATCACTTCCTTCATGAAACACTTCCGAATCCAGAGAATTACACTGGCTTGACTTCAATGCAGGACTGGATCCTAGAAGTCTCATCTAGAAATAAGCAAATAGCTTAGCATCTACCTTTTCTAATTATATGGTCAATATACTGACATGCCAAATGCAAGTCATTTTACAGTAGGCCTAGTTCACAATCTCCTGTCAGAGGACCGAGAATGATTTGTCAATTGCAATCCATGGATGACAAGGTATCCTTTAATGTCAAAAGCTCATTATGGTCTACTAGTGCTTCAGTTATTTTACCATTTAAATCGGACATGGGCAGCACTGGCAAAGTAAGCCATTTATCAGAAAATTGCTGGAGAATAGACAGAAGAAACAGTAGAGTGTGGGATGTTGTCAGAGACAAAGTTAGTGCACTCTGTCTGAATGCACTTCATTTGCAAGGTAAGTGGTCTAAAAGGCACAGGGAATATTTAAAATAATGGCAGTTATCCACTGTTAGGAAGATCAGATGTGCAGAGTATTTCCCAAATAAAAAGCACATGTACAAAAGAACCTAGGTCTCCTTGTTAGCCTTCATGTCTTTATGACTCAAGTTCAGCAAGCTATTCAGAAGCCTAATGGATTGCAAGCTTTTCTTGCAAGAGGATTTGCCTTTAAGATCTTACTTCAATTGTGTAGGAGCTCAGTTAGACTACAACTGGACTACTCTATGCAGTTTTGGTCTCTATCTCAGGAGAGATTATTGCCAGAGGGAGTGCAAAGGTTTACGACACTGCCTCGTGATGGGAGAGACTGGGCAAACTAGGCCTGCATTCTCGAGTTTAAATCTGAGGTGACTGCACACAGCTTCAAAATACCGAAGGGAGAGAAGATAGATGTAAATAATGCACTTCCCTTGTTGGGGAGAGAGAGTACACAGCCAAGCGATACCATAAAAGTAAGGGGAGGCGCCACTTAGATCAGAGATGCAGAATTTTGTTGTTACAATTTAGGGGTGCAAGCTTTTAACTCTTTACCACAGAGGGCTGAAGGCTCAGTGAGAGTATGTTTAAGGAAGAGGTTGACAGACTTCTGATTACTTGTATGGACCATCAGGATGGTGTACACAAAAGAGTATTTAAGTGTTTGATCAGCCATAGTTGAACTCAATTGTGGTGTGCACTAGCTGCTCTTGTTCCTATGCTTATGCCCACTTGTAAATGACCTTAGTTTAAGTCAGTTCAGATGGTAGTGTGGATGCGCAGTCAAAAGCCAGCCAATATTTTACTCTGAAGAGTAAAGACTAGGCAAACTAGGCCTGCATCCTCGAGTTTAAATCTGAGGTGACGGCACGCAGCTTCAAAATACCAAAGGGAGAGAAGATAGATGTAAATAATGCACTTCCCTTGTTGGGGAGAGAGAGTACACAGCCAAGCGATACCATAAAAGTAAGGGGAGGAGATATTTGTTAACATACCTGTTTGTTACAAACCCACAATTTTCATTCTTATACAAATTAAATTTAAATTCAACTGTTATGGAATTAGAATTCTACCTCCAGATAATAACAAGACAAACTACAAATCTGGGCTAAGTGTTACTGCTCCTTTCATACTATAACAGCACTAGCATTTGGGAGTGGGAACAAATCATTTGAATTATTGGCTGTTGGGATGGTGCAGAAGGTAGGGTGAAGGATTAAGATTGAGGCATTAGGACCAATTTAGGGGGAAATGGAATCTGTACAGCTGGATTGTTTGCACACAGCAGGACCAATGCCTAAGGTTTGGTACTTTGGAATGACATTAAAATTAATCAGGGGATGAGTGACAAATACATTGCAACATAAAATGAAGTTGTCCACATCAGCATAAGAACACACCAGTAGAAATGTATTATTTAGATAGTGATAGATTGGAAAAATGTTGACGTACAAGAGAGAAAGCTGATGTCTTTCAGACCAGTCACAGAAAGCAAATGTGCAGATGGGAGTGCTGACATCACTGGACTAGCAATCTAGAAACGCAGGTGTTCTGGGGATATGGGTTCAAAGTCTACCATGACAGATAGAAGAATTTAAATTCATTAAAAATCTGGAATGAAAGCTGTATATTGTCAAACATGCAACAATTGTAGTTGAAACCCTCTGGTTCAATTTCCTTCCCTAAAGGCCAGCTATTCTCAGCTGCTCCGGCTTATATGCAACTCTATACCCACAGCAATGCAGCCTGACTTCACTATCCTCAACACCAGCCATAAAATAATTGTTTCCCATTTATGGGACATGATCAAGAGGCAAGTGACATGTTGGGCTTCACTGCAAGGGGTTAGAGTACAGAGCAAAGAAGTTATATTCCAAATGCATAGGGCCTCAGGATGCACCTTGTACATAGTTTGGTCTCCTTACCCAAGGAGGGGCATTGTCAGAGTGCACGGTGAAGGTTCACCAGACTGATTTGTGGGAGAATAGGTTTATAACAAGGAGATTAGATCAACTTGACTTTTATTCAGAATTTGAAAATGACAGGGGATCTTAAGAAAATTCTAACAGTACTGCTCAACTGGACACAGGAGCGATTTCTCCTGGCCAAGAATCCAGAACAAGGGTTATGGTGTCAGGATACATAAGCCAATTCAGTCTGAGATTAGAAGAAATTTCTTTCCTGAAAGAGTTATAAACTTGTGATTTTTCTACCACAGGTGGTTGTGGAAGCAATGCCACTTAACATCTCTAGGCATATCACTTGAATATGTTCAATGGAGGGTGGTTTTCAATTGGCAGCAGCCCACTCTGGCACCCACGTTTTAATTCTAATCAAATTAAAATTGTTAAAAGCACCACAAGTTCAATGCTTCCTTCTAGTCTTGTCGTTGTTTTTCTGGAGTGAATTTCAAGCAAGTCTATGTAGTCAGCTGGTGATTACATCAACTGTGATAATTCTGACAAGCAGCTGCACATTGATGCACATGATAAACCACATTGAGATTATGCTCTTTGTGCACTGTGCATTAAGAAACTGGAAATAACAGTTTTATAAAATCACCAGGAAACTCTCTACTGATCCACATGAATGAATCATAAGATTAATATCCTTCCTCACCTGTCAAAGAGCATTCTTCATGGGATGGGAAAAATTCAGATCAATAGAATAGCACAGGAACAGCTTTTTTGACTCACCATTTCTGCGCTAGGGGAAGTTGAAGGCAAGAAATCTGACCACCAGTTAACATTCAGATTAGTTTAGGACAGCAGCATGGTTGGCACACAGACTTGTCACCATTCTGACAGGTGAACACTTTCCCCACCCCCCACTCAACAGTATACTTTTAGGCAGACAGCCACAATGGACCCCTGGCCCTTAGGTGGGATCATGTCTCAAACTCTGATTCTTTCTGCCTCCTGCATGCTCCAACTGCCACTCTACCCAATCTAGATGATTGGGCAAGAGCTGTAATTGGACACATCCTGTAGATACCGACAGGCATTCCATTCTAAATTGCAAGGTCTTGCACTTTGGAAAAAAGAATACAGGCATGGACTATTTTCTGAACGGTGAGAAAATTCATAAAGCCGAAGTACAACGGGATCTGGGAGTGCTAGTACAGGATTCTCTAAAGGTTAACTTGCAGGTTGAGTCTGTGATTAAGAAAGCAAGTGGAATGTTGTCATTTATCTCAAGAGGGTTGGAATATAAAAGCAGTGATGTGCTTCTGAGACTTTATAAAGCTCTAGTTAGGCCCCATTTAGAACACTGTGTCCAATTTTGGGCCCCACACCTCAGGAAGGACATACTGGCACTGGTGCGTGTCCAGCGGAGATTCACACGGATGATCCTGGAATGGTAGGCCTAACATACGATGTACGGCTGAGGATCCTAGGATTGTATTCATTAGAGTTTAGAAGGTTGATGGGAAATTTAATAGAAACTTACAAGATAATGCATGGCTTAGAAAGGGTGGGCACTGGGAAGTTGTTTCCGTTAGTGGGGATACTAGGACCCGTGGGTACAGCCTTAGAATTAGGGGGGATCAATTTAGAACGGAAGTAAGTGAGGAGACATCTCTTCAGCCAGAGTGGTGGGCCTGTGGAATTCACTGCCACGGAGCGCAGTGGAGGCCGGGACATTGAACGTCTTCAAGGCAGAGATTGATAAATTCTTGATCTCGCAAGGAATCAAGGGCTATGGGGAGAGTGCAGGTAAGTGGAGTTGAAATGCCCATCAGCCATGATTAAATGGCAGAGTGGACTCGATGGGCCGAATGGCCTTACTTCCACTCCTATGTCTTATGGCATTCAAACTTATTTCCCACATTCCAAGTGAAACATACTATTCTGCTAACTGCATCTTTTACACTAGCAACTAAACTCCTTAAATTTAGAGCTAACAAGATGGCCCCTTGAGCTAGAATCTAAGGAATACTAACTATACTGTTCAGTAAAGTGCCTAGGTGCTACTCAATCCCAGTATTGTACCACTATACAACTAGCCTATATTTCACTATTAAAACCTTATGGGTACGAAAAGGCTAATGTTATTAATGGTAGCCTGTATTCATTGCCACCACAGCATATGCAGCATGCTTTAAAAATACCAAAACTGCAACAAGAACTGTTTCTAAAATTTCAAGTTTTAAAAGCCATGGTCTACGAGGTGTGTAAGAAAACCAGTATCCAGTGAAAGGACTCACCGGGAGGGAGTTTATTCTTCTTATGGGGAATTTTCTGCAAAACAGGACAGAAAGATTGTTAACAAAACACAATGTCAAAATTGGCCAACTTAAACTTCTACCCCTTTGGCTTTCTTGCCATCAGTATAATCAACCCAAATTTTAGTTAGCAGGCCACACAACTTTCTGGAAAAATGTTGCCACTAGAGACTAGATGGCTTAAAGTCTGCTTAGTTATGCTTGAATAGTACCAAATATCAATTGGAGTTCATCTAATCATCAAGCTTGCTTGGATGTATTGGCCTGATGAGTAAACAGTACACCAAGAATCAGATAGCTACAAAGTGTTTTCCTGGTCCTTTTAAAGCCTATACTACCAGCAGTAACAGGTTCCTCCTAGTCAGTCAAGATCACAATGAGGGAAGAGGGGAAAACTACAAAGCTTGTTAGAGAATGGTGACCCTCTGCCGCTGTCACCACCTTATAAAGAACTTATCCTATTTATTCATCAACTCCAGTGGAGTATGCATTGGGATAGACAGACATCGAACCACCATCGCCCCAGACTGGGAGGAGAAGCCACTTAAAAACGTAGCAAGTATGAAGAACAGTCAAAGTCTGTTTAGCTTGGGAGGGCAACAAAAAGAAGAACAAGGAGTTGCTGCGTGCAACAGCAGTCACAGCAGGAAAGATGACTGAAAAATAATAAAATTTAAAGACCATTAAATAATTCAACATTATCACTAGAAAAACAGCAGCCTCAAAATTCAAATAAAGCCATGTCAGCAATCTCAGGAGCCCCACTAGAGGCCATTTCACAATGCATACATTTTAGCACCTCTGCAGTTAAAAGGTTACTTCAAGCCAGAGGCTTACTTACTTGGCAATCACTTTTCCAGATTCTAATATTGCTTTTTCAAACCTGTAACAAAGTAACAAACTTTAGCTCATTGTTCCATTAACACGCGTGGCTATCAGTATAAACTATCAAATGAAAGCAGCTTTTTGAAAGTCATGGCAATAATCGGGCACGTTATCAATGAATTAACCATTACATCTTGGGTTTAAAGGGTGTATTAAGGGTAAGTCACGTTGAGGTTCCATTATTTCAAAACCACACAGTTTCATGTAACATTGGTCAAAAGATATGCATTTGAAACCCCATCTAAAAAAGCACATTCACTATTTCAAAAGCTTGTTTTAATATTGGTAGGTAGCACTATATTCACCAGGGGCAAAACTCATGACACCTTTAATACTTAATTACATGGTGGCTTCACATCTGTCCACGACTAGCATATGAACCTTGAAGTGTTATGAATATAGGCATTCTACAAAGAATAAGGATTCCAAACACCCTCAGCTCAAATGAATGGGGTCAAAATTGACATTACCATATTCACAGGATGGCTTTTTGGACTCACTGCTTGCCACCTGTATGCAAATCAATTCCTTTGTCTGGGACCAAGATCAGCCTCAGTCACCATATGCCATCCAGGAGGAGTTTTAAAGGGCTGGCCCTACAGCTGACAGCATTTAATCAGTGCCACACAATCAGGAAGACAAGTGTGGCATAACAAAGACAGCACAGAATTCGTCAAGCAAGAGAGATAACCTTTTTCCTTTCAACATGTGCTACTAACCATACACAGCAGTCTAAGACAGTGAGCTAGCAACAGATGGGGCTATACATGCACTCACCCCACAATTAAAATGGAAGTCTCTTCGAGAGTTTATTGCATTAGCCTGCAGATAGCAGTACGAGGGAATTCTTTTGACCTCTTCATTAGGAAGAAAGTTAAATTGAAAACTCACTAAAGCTGCTTGAGTTTGCCTATACTCCAATCAGGGCACAAAATATGTTAAATCCCCATCTTAAAAGCAACTTAAACTGGATTATTCTAACCTACAGCTCTGTAACTGTAAAGTTGGCAAAAGGTAGCTTCCAAAAATTGTTGCTACAGTACAAAGGAAATGTTATAGTGATTAGGATGAGCAGCAACAGCAAGTTTAAAGTGAAACAACTACAATAAGCCAAATCATTTGAATAAAAGTAAAGTACTGAGCCGAAGAGACAGGTGTTGAGCATAGAATAAGGCATAGGCTTAAAACAGCATCTGAGGCTGATGAGAGTTCCCTGGCTCTAGTCTAGTTGAACAGTGGTGAAGCTGGTCAGTGAGATCAAAACAGTGTCGTGTCATTAATTATAGGAGAGACAGGAAATAAAGACATGCTGCTGCTTAAAGTAAAGCCCAAACTAGTGACTGGTACACCAACATATAGTACTTACAACTTTAGAGTATGTAACTGGCCTGTTTTTATACAGAAGGTGAATAAAGTAACAGGTTCCTCAAAGAAAACAGCTCCAATGGAAACAAACATAGCAGAGATCACCACGAGCAATAAATAGTTGCTGGTGGAATGAACACAATTTAACCTAACACTTCTGCAGCAGCTGTACAACCCCATCTGAAAGGGTAGAATCCTAGGGTGACAGGTTAAAAAACAAAATTTATACAAGGACATCAGTGATAGCAACCAGGCTCCCTGTTGAGCCGAGACAGCACTTGCCCACATTACCCTGGTCAGACAGATCCTGACTGAAAACATTTATCCAACAATCCTAACAGTTTCAAAACTGGAAGACCTACAACTGCATGATCTGTACCACTGATTAAGAGTCAGGCACCACTTGCATCTGAGATGGTCAGTCATTTCATCAATTTGATGTCATGAGAAACCAATTTTTAGTAAAGTCACAAAAGTCAAGAGGCAATGATAAAAGTTTCTATTCTCAACAAGTTGTACTAAAGATCATTAGATGCTGGAGATAACTACAGATTTTCTCAAATGTTCCAGTCCAGTTAAGAGATGATAAAAAGTGCTTGCAATTAAGGATGGGCTGGAACAGGATAGGTAGAAAATTGAGAAGTCGAGAAGGGATTTTAATTAAATGTTTAGTTCAGCAAGACTTGAATTCAGAGTTGGCGTTTGGGCTGCAATCAAACACTTGGCAGAGAGCAGATGGGGATGGGGAGGTGGGGAGGAAAGAAAAAGAATTAGACAACTGTTGACCATATTTAGTGGCCCTACTTATTCACATGGTGGGTTAGCATTAGTAAGCACTGGCTGAGCAGGACAATTTTTAAAAACCTATTCTCCATGACGGCTGAATTAAAAACTATAAATTTACAGTAACTGAAATTGCATGGAATAAGGACATGAGGATTGTCAATTCTCTGTGGCTTCTTTCCAAGAGGTTTAATCTGACAAATCAGAAGCAAAAGTATTGGTTTTTGAAGGGAATTAAAATCTGCTATTTGTTGCTGATAGATTTGACATAAAACACCACTGAAATCAGAGACAGTAAAGAAATATGAGTAGTGTTAGCTGGCGACATCTGCACAAAGCCCAGGCTACATTCTGAAGAAACAAAACAGCATTTCTGCCTTCGTCAGTTGACCTGAATACATAAACTCTTTGGATTTCGTGCAGAGGGAATTTTGGTGCTCTATATTGGAAATGGGGATCCTTGCTTCGACATCTTAAGTCATTAGTTATCCACACTCAAAAGGGTGCTGATTTAAGACAGAAAAAAGGAATTGAGGAAATAGGGCATGACTGCACGGAACAAAGAAACTACTACAAAATAGAGCACAAACTTCACACCTCAGTTCATACACTTGGACATATCCAGGCCCAATTAATTATTAAAAAGGACAATATACACAGTACAAGCAAAAAAAAAACCACAGACAATGTACAATTTTCTTTAAGTATTCAAATCCTCTTAATGGCTGGAGCCTTCAATGAGAATAAAAAACATTAAATCACAAGCAGCATTAAAGCTAATTATTTATTCCAGCCTGACAGAAGGAAGGTACAACTGTGGCTGATTAGGAACCAAAAGCATAAGAGGAGCATGGTCAAAACTGAGTCACAGCTAGGTAGTACCAGATGTGCAACTGGACATAGCTGGAAAGGGATGCCTAACCTTCGCCCCATTCATTGCACAGCAATCCTCTTCCATAAAGATTTACTCATGAGGCAAGAATAAAATGGTGCTCAACCGGATGCTTTGCAACAGAACTATTCTACCTTTTATCCAAAATTCTACACATGTTCTAGCAAGGCACCTCAAAATGACATCTGGAGCTGGAGGATAAAGTATGAAGTGAAACAAAAAAGCCACCATTTTGAAATTGAATGTTTATACAGCAAAGAGTAATGAGCAATTTCCTATTATACAAAGCACATACCTCGACTGGAGATAAAAATCTCAGCAGAAATATTGCTAATGCAGCAAAGAGCCCAGGAATATAGAAATAGAAGTCAGCAAGTCTGACTGATGGGGAAAAAAACCACACAAGTACCTGCAGAATCAGTCAACTCAAGGTAGAAAGTGGATTTAACATATAGCCAGTGTGAAAGCAGCAAAATATTCTGGTCCCTTCAGAATTTGCAAAAAACACACCATCAGTATACACAGATACTCAAACACAGGAGCAGGTTCACTAGCAACTAGTATAAAATTGCTATTAGTTACCGATCTTAGTTAACACTTTGTCCAATAATCATCCAAGCTGAACCGAAGGGAGTTGAAACTTACGTTTCACTGATTGCCTTTTCATCCAATGGACTTGGAGAATCCATACAAAGCCCTGGAAGGACAAGTAGGACAATATAATCAGTTACTTGTTTCTTAGTACAAAGTAAAAAAATCAGACCAGGCTATCTGGCCTTCAAGCCAACTCCATCATTCAATGCAAGTTTAGGCAGAACTAACTTCACTTGCCCAGTCAATGTCTTAAATTCCTTCAACGTAAAAAAACTGCCTGAATACTCAATGACACGGCATCCACATACATCTGGGGCTAGAAAATTCTGAAGATTCACAGCCTTGAGTAAAACAAAATCCTCATGAAAAGTCTTAAGTGAGGAACTACAAACTGTAAAGATAGATCCTGGTTTGAAGCACTCTGGCCAGAAGAGCTTTTTGTACAGTGATCTTGTTAAGCCCAATTTTAGATGTTTCACCTTTGTATCAGAGGCATTTCATACCATATCTACTAGTGGAGCAAACCCTCATTCCAGAAATTGAGGACTTCTTTGCACTTCCTGTAAGCCAAGTATCTCTTTAGATTTCAGCTGCTTTTATACAAAGTAAGAAGTAAATCCCAAGTGAATTTTGACTATATGTTTTGAATAAAAAAATTAGTGTACAGTAGTTGTAATTTCTCTTTATTCATGGGAAGAATAGTTATGATCAACTCAAGTAAATGAAATTGTTGACTTGCTCGCTGAGCTGGCTTGTTCTCATTCAGCATGGCGAGCAAGTCAACAACCTCATCCACAACCTGAGCTACAGATTTTTGCTAAAAGCTGGAATTAAAGGGTCTAACGACTGCCATAAATCCATTGCCAATTGTTGGGAAAAACCCATCTGATTCACTAATTTTCTTTAGGGAAGTAAACTGCCATCCTTCCCTGGTCTGGCCTACACGTGACTCCAGACCCACAGCAATGTGGCTGACACTGGACTGCCTGATGGGAAATAAATGCTGCCTAGCCAGCAACACCTTCAGCCCGTTAATGAGGGAAAGCACTCCATACATCTAATGACTACTACAACGAAGTGCTGAAGGGGAGTGGAGGCCACCTAGCAAGATGCTAGTGGAAGGATGCCAAGAAATATTATGAAATAGCAGACACAAGTGAATCAAAAGTCAATTTAAGAGTTGTAGTACACTTTGTTTGGTCACAGGATAAATACACAAACATTCTACAGATTGTAAGAAACCTTAGAAGTAGAGAAACAGGTAGAATGGGAAGTGGTATTCAAATTTTCAGCCATAAAATTACACACAACATGCAACGAAATAATACTTGCTTGGTCTAATTCTTGTACAGTAAACAGAAAGTTAGTAACATTGAGTCAGAACTTTAAAATCCAAAACCAAAGTTTTCATCTTCATACTTCCCTTAAATGCATTTATCCTATTGAACTCACCACTTCAATCATGTGGAATTTGCTTGCTCTCAGATTAATTTAATTCCATGAGAGGTGAAGCGCATGTACAGTTCATCAATTGATGTAAAGCAATTTATATTGGAGTAAAGAAGCAGTTAGACGTGTACACAAAGCACAAATACTTGAAAAAGGCAAAAAAAACCCATCATATAAACTTATCAGGGTGACTTTTCCTGTCGTATGTATGAAACACAGGGGGTACAATCTGGCAGTATTCAGCAGCAAGCAGTCAGGAACCAATTTTTCCATTTGCAAGCCCAAACTCGTGCTTTTATTAACAATAGAAGTATCATCCGAAAGTAGTGGCAGATAGTTTGTCCATGTAAAATGATTCTTCAGAGATCGATGCACTTTTCAGGCCACTCAGTACCCTGTCATGATCTGGGGTAACTGGTGAACTGTAGCAGTCTGTGCCGCTCAGGCAGGCAAACAGCTGATGACAGCTCCACCTTGGGTGCGGCAAATGATACCATTCAACGAACCAAAAGGAAACCACAAGATGGCAGCCAGCCAATGAAATCTACAAAGACTTTTTGAAATATCAAGAACAAACTTGCATATCATAACTAATTTAAAATAAAATGCTGAGATCAGTACATCAGTCAGCCACACTAAGAAATTGCTTCTAACTTGAAGAAAGCAAAACACTCTTGTTAACTCCTTCACATTTGAAGTAGTAACCTTTGTTCGCACTCCCACTCAGCCCTCACACCATCATCCACCAAGGCTGGGAACTTAAATACAAATGAGTAAGTCAGTTTTAAAATATTGCAGGTAACAAGTTTAAAGTTCTTTCACAGGATGAAGGTATCATCTGGGAAAGCCAGTTTTTGGTGTCCATCCTTAAGTGGTCAACATGAGCCACCTTCACTGAGTAAAGCAGTACACTGAGACCAGAGATTTAAAATTGATAAGTTGGCCATGGTATTGGTTAGGCTGTCAGCACAACAGGCACTAGGAATGATTTTTCAGGCCTCCTTACACAGAGGCAGTATCAGAAGGCTGGAGTTGCAATATTACAAATGCAAGGATAAGTCCAGCCATTTGCAGGCCAGTCAGCAATGGACAAGCTTCCTGTAGCAAAAATTTGTCAGATGGACAGTGACATGAACAGACAAGTTGACAAAAGCCAACCTGGGTTTCTTCAGGGAAGAAAAGATGCTTAGCTAGCTTACCAGAGTTTATTTTGAAGAGGTTATAGGGATAATTTCAAGTTTGTGGAGAAGATTCACCTTCGAATCATTCTAAAACATGATCGTCTGAAGCTTTGATAACAGGTTGATGGCATAGGCAATCACGTGGCAGATGAAGCACAATACAGGAACTTTCAGTCTGGCAGACAGCCTAAAACTACGAGAGGGACAGGAGCAGAAGGATCTTTGTGTGCACACCTAGTTCCTGATGGTGGCATGAGATCGCAGGAATCAAAGTACACAGTATCCTAGGTTTTACTAATAAGGGTATGGAGAACAAGAGCAAGGGAGGTGAAGTTGAATTTGAGATATGTTGGCCTCAGCTGGAGTACTGCATCAGATTCTGAAATTCATGATTAGAAGGTAGTGGAGGCATGCAGAAGGCATCTCCAAGAATGGCTCCACTGGTGAGGAACTTCAGTTATGAAATCAATTTAAAGGCAGGTCCCACTGAAGTATTCAACATGAATCAAAAACTTTTTTCCATAATGAGTATACAGGGCTACCGGAAGAATGAGTACCAAGTGAAAGTGTTTATTTGGAAAGCAGATGCAGGCATTGAGTTAAGTGCAACAATTGTGATGTTGGTGTAAGGATCCGTGCTGGAGGAAGGGAATTTCACCCAGTGACAGTGATGTAGTGATGACAGGTGAAGTCAAGATGTTGTATGCCTTGGAGGACAACTTGCAGGCACTGAAGACAAGAGCCAACAGATGCAGGTGATCACAAGTGGTAAAGGGCTCAGGTGTGAAACATGATGTCAAAGGTAGCTTCGTGCATTTCTGCAGTCCATCTTGTTGGCACAGTGGGACCACTATTTTTGGACAGGAACTGAGAGCTAAAGCGGAGTTAGATTTTCAGCAAGTGACGTTTATGGAAGCCGGCTTGGAAAGTTAGCCTTAGGTTGATTATTGTTCTAAGAACACTGCAGAAATTGCAGCATCCAACATGTGTTATGCTTAAGAACCAGCAGCTGTTTGGTTGTTAAAAGCAAGAGGAGACCAGTGCCAACCAAAGAATCTTAAGTGAAGAAAGCAAACATTGAACTGGTTATGACTTTAAGGCAAAAGGTAGTGTGGCTGTGAAAGGTGCTGTATGGAGTTTTGGCTTTTCTAGTTCACATACAGTTTTTAAATTATTGAAAGGTTGAGAAAAGCCTAGTGTCTAGGCCAAGTAAATATTCCCAGTCTGCAAAAACTAAATAGATTAATCTTATTTGTTTTTCTCCACTAAAGTTGGTATTTATAAATCGTTAACTCCTCTGAACTAAACTTTGTGTCTTATAAAGAGACTGCGTAATAGTTAGGAACAATGGGACACCGACTATTTTAATTTCAATGCTGCGATATCCAGTATTAGCAAGTCTGGTTTGTGCCAGCGAAGATTACGGTGAATGTTCGAGGTGATGGCTAGATTGTCATCAAGCATACAAGAGAGTTTGGACAAACTGGGATTATTTCCACTGCAGCATTGTAGATTGAGGGGCAACCTGATAAAAGTATACAAGATTGACAGACAGATAAACGAGACCAGTCGTTTCCCCCCCAGGGCAGGGATATCAAACACTAGGGGGCATAGGTTCAAAGAGAGACAGGGAATTTTAAAAAGGAAGCGATGCACAAGGCATGTGGTAGATGCCTGGAATGTGCTGAAGAGGTAGCAAAAGCAAATATGATAGCAACATTTAAGAGACAATTAAACAGACATACTAGCAAGCAGGGAATACAGGGACAAAGGCCATGTGCAGGTATCATGATTGGCCAAAGGTCTGTTCCTACACTGCTCTAAATAGTATTGGAGCCACACTAACCCAGGTAAGCAGATAATATTTCTTTTTCCTGGGATAGTAGGAACTGCAGATGTTGGAGAATCTGAGATAACAAGGTGTACAGCTGGATGAGCACAGCAGGCTAAGCAGTAGGGGAGCTGGAAAGCTGACGTTTCAGGCCTAGACCCTTCTTCAGAAACTTTCCTGACTTGTTCAGAGTATTTGAATAAAAAACACCAGCCACCCTAGGCTCCCTTCAAGTACCAACCTGCATCAGAATCAGATGAGAGAGTCTTGAGTAACGGGGACCCACTCGGCCTGCGTTTCGGTGTATCGCAATTGCTGGATGAGTAGAAGACAGACAAAAGAGGTCAGCATTGAAAATTCCACAGACAAGCCACACAGGAGCTGGAAGCATGTGGGGGAGAACAAAAAGGACTACCTGCACAAATTTGGTAATTCCCCACACCCACCCAACCACACACATGCTTCCAGCTCCTGCATGGCTTGTCCTATTTAGAGCATTGCACAAAAAACTCTACAAATCAGCAGGACACATTAAGCATTCTTGAGATAACAAGGCATAGAGCTGGATGAACACAGCAGGCCAAGCAGCAAATTATTGATTTTGTTTTTCCAGAGACAACCTTTGCATTAAGCAGAACACTTGTTCTTCACGACTTCCTCCAATACTAACCAGCGTCTTCCTTTTATACAGAAGGCAATGCTTCCCTGGTCGGGAGGATCAGCCAAGACAATCATAGACAAGAGACAGGGAGAGATGGTAAGATATAGGGATAAATAAAAAGGAGGAAAGATAGAGAAAGAGAACAACCCCTTCCCCCCGCCCTGTTTTACCTGCCCAGGCCAGTCAGATTGACCATGTTCAACGCCAGGTTGGTTACCGGCGACAACACCGGAGGTTCGGAAGAGAACAGGGCCTTACATGAGCGGCCTTTCTCCAGCGGGAGGGACGGTGGCGGCGGCTGCGGCCGCCTCCCGGGGACCTGGCCGGGGCCGAAGCTCCTGCGCGGCTGCCTGGGGGGACTGGTGACCCCGCTCATGGTGAGAGGGAGGAAAGAAATGCTTCAAAAATTGGGCGGCGAGAGAGTTTTAAACGGAAAATTAAAAGAAAGGGGCCGCGGAGTAAAAGCGATGAGGAAGGGGGCGGCTTAGAACAGGAGCGGCGGTGGGTGAGACGTCAGGGACCGTGTTCCTTTCGTTTCACCCCACCCGCCCCTCCCCGGCGCCAGGGCTTTCTCTTCAGGGTCTCATTAGCGGTGCCCGGTCCTGCCCAGTCTCTGTCTTTCCTTCGCCCTCCCGCTCTATCTATCTGACGCTGTCCTGGTCCATGGCGCCCCAAAGGCCTCACTCTACAGCCGCCGCTCGCGCCACCGCCTTTATTTCGAAAAATAACATCGCCGGCAGGCCCCGCCTCCGGGGCGGAGGGTGGGACGGGCCCGGGGGGCACGTGACGCCGACCGGCCAATCCCTGTGTTTCTTCTCCCCCCGCCACACCCAGGGGAAGGGGCGGGGACTGACCTCCAGCCGCGCCCCCGGGCGCGTCACATCTGGGCGGAGGGACGAGCCTTCAGCCGCGCCCCCCGCTCCCGCACCGCGTCACGTGACAGTGGGGACCAATCCCTGCGTTCCCCTTCCCGGACGGATTTTGGTGGGGGGTGGGTGGGGGGTGAAATCTGACCTCCGGCCGCGCTCACGGTGGGGTTCAAATGTCGGGGGTACCACCCCCTCAGCCACGCCCCTTCACGCGTGGTCACGTGACGAGGAGGGACCAATGCCTGCGCCTCTCTCACCCGCGGGAAGGAGGGGGTGTAACCTCTAGCCGCGCCTCCTCCCAGTCTCCTCTGGTGTCACCTGTCAGGGAGGTGATGTGCAGGTGTCAGTGTTGGACTGGGGTGGATAAAGTCAAAAAGAAAACTACGAGCTTTCTGAGCACAGCCCCTGAGATCAAAGGATCATACCACTGGTGCGAGTGGAGTGAACAATGGCTGGCTGGCTGCCTCCTGTTGAATCTTTAATCATCCCAACACACACTTTTGTAGTCAGAGGCAGTCAGTGTGGCATCTTATAAATTCCTGCTTTTGGAACAAAACCAGCCTGATACCGGTTTAAAATTCAATAAACGTGGAGCTGGACAAACACAGAATCAGAGGATCAAGAAAGTCCGTTTGTCAGGCAGAAATCTTTCATCAGGACTGGGGAGGGGAGCCCAGAAAAGAATAGAGGGAGGGAGGGCCTTGGGCTGGAAGCTCGCAAGGCAAAATATCAAGTGTTGTTCCAGAGATAGGAGGAACTGCAGATGCTGGAGAATCTGAGATAACAAGATGTAGAGCTGGATGAACACAGCAGGCCAAGCAGCATCATAGGAGCAGGAAAACTTGACGTTTCGGGCCTAGACCTTTAATCAGAAATGGGGGAGGTGAAGAGGGTTCTGAAATAAATAGGAAGAGAGGGGGAGGCGGATAGAGGAGAGGATAGGTGGAGAGGAGGCAGACAAGTCGAAGAGGCGGGGATGGAGCCAGTAAAGGTGAGTGTAGGTGGGGGGGGTAGGGAGGAGATAGGTCAGTCCAGGGAGGATGGACAGGTCAAGGGGGCGGGATGAGGTTAGTAGATAGGAGATAGGGGTGGGGCTTGAGGTGGGAGGAGGGGATAGGTGAGAGGAAAAACAGGTTAAAGAGGCAGGGACGAGCTGGGCTGGTTTTGGGATGCGGTTGGGGGAGGGGAGATTTTGAAGCTTGTGAAATCCACATTGATACCATTGGGCTGCAGGGTTCCCAAGCTGAATATGATTTGCTGTTCCTGCAGCCTTCGGGTGGCATCACTGTGACATTGCAGGAGGCCCAGGATGGACATGTCATCTGAGGAATGGGAGGGGGAGTTGAAATGGTTCGCGACTGGGAGGTGCAGTTGTTTGTTGCGAACTGAGCGCAGGTGTTCTGCAAAGCAGTCCCCAAGCCTCCGCTTGGTTTCCCCGATGTACAGGAGGCCACAACGGGTACAGCGGATGCAGTATACCACATTGGCAGATGTGCAGGTGAACATCTGCCTGATGTGGAAAGTCTTCTTGGGGCCTGGGATTGGGGTGAGGGAGGAGGTGTGGGGGCAGGTGTAGCACTTCCTGCAGTTGCAGGGAAAAGTGCCGGGTGTGGTGGGGCTGGAGGGGAGTGTGGAGCGGACAAGGGAGTCACGGAGGGAGTGGTCCCTCCGGAAGGCAGATAAGGGTGGGTAGGGAAAAATGTCTTTGGTGGTGGGGTCTGATTGCAGATGGCGGAAGTGTCAGAGGATGATGCGTTGTATCCAGAGGTTGGTGGGGTGGTACGTGAGGACGAGGGTGTTTCTTTTTTGGTTATTATTGCGTGGACGGGGCGTGAGAGATGTGTTACGGGAAATGCGGGAGACACGGTCGAGGGCGTTCTCGTCCACTGTAGAGGGGAAGTTGCGGTCCTTGAAGAATGAGGACATCTGAGATGTAAGGGAGTGGAATGTCTCATCCTGGGAGTAGATGCGGCAGAGGCGAAGGAATTGGGAATAGGGGATGGCATTTTTGCAGGAGGGTGGGTGGGAGGAGGTGTATTCCAGGTAGCTGGGAGAGTCAGTGGGCTTGAAATGGACATCGGTTTCTAGGTGGTTACCCGAGATGGAGACAGAGAGGTCCAGGAAGGAGAGAGAAGTGTTGGAGATGGTCCAGGTGAACTTAAGGTTGGGGTGGAAGGTGTTGGTGAAGTGGATGAACTGTTCGAGCTCCTCATGGGAGCACGAGGCGGCGCCGATGCAGTCATCAATGTAACGGAGGGAGAGGTGGGGTTTAGGGCCAGTGTAGATACGGAAGAGGGATTGTTCCACGTAACCTACAAAGAGGCAGGCATAGCTTGGGCCCATGCAGGTACCCATGGCCACCCCCTTCGTCTGTAGGAAGTGGGAGGAATTGAAAGAGAAGTTGTTGAGGGTGACAACGAGTTCGGCTTAGCGGATGAGGGTGTTGGTGGAGGGGGATTGGTCAGTTCTGCGGGACAGGAAGAAGCGGAGGGCCTTTAGGCCATCTGCATGGGGAATACAGGTGTATAGGGACTGGACGTCCATAGTAAAAATGAGGTGTTGGAGACCGGGGAATTGGAAGTTCTGGAGGAGGTGGAGGGCGTGGGTGGTGTCACGGACGTAGGTAGGGAGTTCCTGGACCAAGGGGGTGAAAATGGAGTCTAGGTAGGTGGAGATGAGTTCGGTGGGGCAGGAGCAGGCGGAGACAATGGGTCGACCAGGGCATTCAGGTTTGTGGATTTTGGGAAGGAGATAGAAGCGGGCGGTGCGGGGTTGGGGAACGATGAGGTTGGAGGCGGTGGGTGGGAGGTCACCTGAGGTGATGAGGTTGTGGATCGTTTGGGAGATGATGGTTTGGTGCTCGGGGGTGGGGTCATGATCCAGGGGGCGGTAGGAGGAGGTGTCAGAGAGTTGGCGCCTGGCCTCAGCAATGTAGAGGTAAGTGCGCCATACCACGACTGCCCCTCCCTTGTCCACGGGTTTTACGGTGAGGTTGGGATTGGAGCGGAGGGAGCAGAGGGCTGCACGTTCTGCAGTGGAGAGGTTGGAGTGTTTGAGAGGGGTAGAGAGGTTGAGGCGATTGATGTCTCGACGGCAGTTGGAGATGAAGAGGTCGAGGGAGGGTAGGAGGCCTTGGAGTGGTGTCCAGGAGGGGGGCTTGTGTTGGAGGCGGGAGAAGGGGTCAGTAGAGGGAGGGTTAGAT
>JAHRHZ010000249.1:10027419-10064566 GCA_024137785.1 Ginglymostoma cirratum
AGTAGAGGGAGGGTTAGATTCGCGGTTGGAGAAGTAAGCGTGGAGGCGGAGCGTCAGAAAAACTGCTCTTGAAGGCTTTCTTAATTACAGAGAGGGGAAACTACAGTGTCTAAAGTAGGAGGATATCTGGGATGGTCTGGAGTAGAATGCCTCATCCTGGGAACAGATGCAGTGGAGACAGAGGAATTGAGAATACGGGATACAATTTTTGTAGGAGGGTGAGTAAGAGGATGTGTAATCGAGGTAGTTGTGGGAGACAGTGGGTTTTAAATGGAGGTTAGTGATGACTTGGTTTCTGGAGGAGTCAGACAGATCCAGGAAGGAGAAGGAGGTGTTAGAAATGTTCCAGGTGAATTTGAGGGCAGGGTGGAAGCTGTTAGCCAAGTTAATAAAATGCTTGAGCTCCTCATGGGAGCACAAGGCAGCACCAATACAATAATCAATATAAGGGAGAAAGAGGTGAGGTAGAGATGGTGCTGGTATAGTTGCAGAAGAGGGACCGTTCCACGAATCCTACAAAGAGGCAGGTATAACTCGGGCCAATGTGAGGTCCATGGCCACCCCTTTGGTGTGTAGGAAGTGGGAGGAATCAAAGGAAAAATTGTTGGCAAGGCCTCACCCCTACTGTCTGATCTGAGATGTCTCCTACCGTATATTCTTTTCAATCTTCAAACAGGCAGAGTGATAAGTTATGCAGACACTAATGAAACCTTTAATTACCTCAGGGCAGTGATTTGAAACACATTCTAGAATTTGCATCTTAATCAATTGAAACAAACACAGGACTCCATACCCTGCTTCTGCAATTTCTAGAATGTAGGAGATACGTGGATGATTAAAGATTCAACAGGAGGCAGAGATGGATGAACACAGCAGGCCTAGCAGCATCACAGGAGCAGGAAAGCTGATGTTTCGGGTCCAGACCCTATTCCCAATTCCTTCACCTCCACCACATCTGCTCCCGTGATGAGGCATTCCACTCCCGGACATCCCAGTTGTCCTCGTATTTCAAGGACCCCAACTTCTCCACCACAATGGTCAAAAACGCCCTCGACCATGTCTCTCACATTTCGCACAACTCATCCCTCACACCCCCTACCTGCAATAACAACCAAAACAGAAACACCCTCGTCCTCACGTACCACCCCACCAACCTCCGGAACCAATGCATCACCCTCCAGCACTTCCGCCACCTGCAATCAGACCCCACCACCAAAGACATTTTTCCCTCCCATCCTCATCTGCCTTCCAGAGGGACCACTCTCTCTGTGACTCCCTTGTCCGCTTCACACTCCCCACCAGCCCCACCACTTTTCCGTGCAACCACAGGAAGTGCTACACCTGCCCCTACACCTCACCCTGATCCCAGACCCCAGACCCCAAGAAAGACCTTCCATATCACAAAGATGTTCACCTGCACATCTGCTAACGTGGTATACTGTACCCATTGTTCCTGACGTGGCCTCCTCTACATCGGGGAAACCAAGCGGAGGCTTGGAGACGGCTTTGTGGAACACCTACGCTCAGTTCGCGACAAACGACTGCACCTCCCGGTCACAAACCATTTCAACTCCCCCTCCCACTCCTTGGACGACATGTCCATCCTGGGTTTTCTCCAGTGCCACAATGATGCCACCCAAAGGTTGTAGGAACAGCACCTCATATTTCGCTTGCGAATGCTGCAGCCCAATGGTATCAATGTGGACTTCACAAGCTTCAAATTCTCTCCTCCCCCGATCGCATCCCAAAACCAGCCACGTTAGGTTTCTCCACTCCCACCAGTTGTGTGACCCTTTGATCTATCTGCCTATAAACTCTGAGATAATAGGTACTGCAGATGCTGGAGAATCCGAGATAACAAGGTGTGGAGTTGGATGAACACTGCAGGCCAAGCAGCATCATAGGAGCAGGAAAGCTTGACGTTTCGGGCCTAGACCCTTCATAAAAGTTTTCTGATGAAGTTTTCTGTGTTCATCCAGCCCCACACCTTGCCTATAAGCTCTGCTGTCTTCTCACTGCAGCTGACGAAGGGGCTGCGCCCCGAAAGCTTGTGGTTTCAAATAAACCTGAACTGTAACCTGGTGTCACGCCCCTTCCCACAGGGTCACGTGGTGAGACCCAGCCTCAAGCCACGCCCCACTCGATGTCGTCCCGTCGGGCTCGTCTTTTCGGGGAGAGACCAACCTCCAGCCACGCCCCCGTCCTCTAGATCACGTGATAGAAAGGTGCCTATCCCAGCGTTCCCGCCTCGCCCCGCCCCGTGCGCCGATCGGTCACTTGGCCGTCCTGACCTTCAGCCGCGTTCGCTCCACACTCTGACCCCGCCCACCCGGTGTACGGGGCGGAGCCAAACCCCACCTTTCCCTGCGCCCCACCCCCGCGCTGGCCGTGGATAATCTGACCAATCAGAGCCCCCAGCACTCTCACTGCTCTGGATCCCACCAATACCCGCTGCTCTCACTTCGAGCGACCCGAACAATCGGCCTGGATCATGCTATTAGACCAGGAAAAGGGAGGTACTGATCACTATATGAAAAGTGAATTGAAGTGAAACGTTGATTAATAAAGCCCTATACAACTGGTTCGGTTCTTTTTATCGCTTATATTTCTTCTTGTTGTTTGTCTGTCCAGTGAAAGGATTTATTATTTGACATTTATATATTTTAAATAAAGAGACAATCCTCTTTCCCAGATGGATCTTTCGGATTTTGTTGCCAGTTTCTGGCGGGAGACAGCTGTTATCTGGGATTTTAAATTAGTTCAGGGCAACACTGTATGTGTCATTTGGGAATGATTATCCCGCATGACTTCTTCTGTTTGGGGGCTGGGATGGTTGTGCACTTTAAACATTGAAATGTTATCTGACCTTTGTGGCGGGAGAGGACAGGTTTGGAAAGAGAGAGCGAGAGAGTGAAATGGAAGTAACAAGAGGAGGTCACACTTGATTTTCATTCATTCATTCATTCTTTGATTCATTCAGCGGCAGCGTCCGTGACAGCTGGACATAACAGAGCGTGACAGGCAGTGATCGTTAACAGCCTTGAATCCCAAACCACCCACAGGCAAAAATATTCCCTTCCCCCCCCGCCGCCAACTGCTTAGCATTCTTGATAACAAGCTTGGGGCTGGATGAACACAGCAGGTCAAGCAGCATCATAGGAGCAGGAAAACTTGACGTTTCGGGCCTAAACCCTTCATCAGAAAAATCATTCATCCAGCCCCATGCTTGTTATCTCGTTGCTTAGCATTCTTCGCAGCTTTTCAGAAGTGCTCAGCGCCAACATATATCTAACTTTTCTAAAGCAGTTTTAAACTCCGTAATACTCAAGTAATAGAACTGCAATGTTTGTAAACATTTCCTTACATTTTAAAACCAGTTACCATATTATAACTATTAACCATTTCTTTAACAGCTTTTTTATTTTAAAATGTTACTACTTTACTAGATCTAATAAATAAAGGTTTTTTTGACTTGTTTTAAATTGCACCTTTCATGTAAACAAATGCAAAAAAAATAAATACGCTGCAAATCTGGAACAAAAACAGAAATAGCTGGAGAATCTCAGCATCTGTAGATTCAACATTTCGGGTCCAGTGACCATTTTTCAAACAAATGCCCTATAGTGCTTTCTAAGAGTTAGTGAAGCACCGAGATCATAATTTTTGTCACTAAAAGTGTTGTGAATCTTTGGAATTCTCTACCCAAAGGTTTGTGAAAGCTCAGTCTTTGAATATATTTAGAGATTGCTAAATGTTTGATTTGCAATGGCGTTTAAGCTTTTGGGGTTAATTTGAGTAATAGGCATTAAAGTCTTTGTTCAGCCATGATCATATTAAATGGTGGAAGAGGCTCGATTGACTGAATGGCCTAATCCCATTCCTATTTGAAATAACTGTACAGAGACTGACATCCCATCACCAAGTCATCCGTTAGTTACATGTGGAAAGCCCTTAACACTGATGCAGCTCTCGTATTTGGAGAATGTCTGACAATTCTGTTTATATTTGTCAGCCAGGGCTTCCTGTTTGGACCAGATTAACAGCCCCAATCGGGGAACTCATATTCTATGAGGTCCAACTGGCTAAACCTGTTATAATCACTACATCATTCCTGATTCCGAGGATATAGGCCAATTATTTTTATTTCTGTAGTTCCATTTTAGCACCAAGTCGGGTTCCTCCAACTCTGACTCTGATACCGGCGGTGTTTAACGCACAGCAGCTTGCCTCTTGCACCTGGAGTGTCTCAGAAGAAATTCATTCTCTTCTTCAGGTGTCAAAGATATCGAGGTGGCCACATCTACTGTGTCCATCTCAGATTCCGAGGCGTTTTCAATGTTTGACAGAGATGGAGAACCCACAGGTTCGGACTGTTCCGAGGAGCTGGGCATGTTTTGCTCCCGCACCGTTTGAGAGTTTGCAGCTTTCAAATGGCCCACGTGCTTGTTCAGGACCGTGGCGCCTACCTGAACTTTATATGTCACTGGATCTGACCTCACGTCAACCATGCTTCTTACCCATGCAGGGCCCTTCCTGTGGTTCCTCCATCAAAATTTATCCCTGAAGTAAATTGTCTCCTTTGCTTAGCTTAGTCTAGTTTCTGGCATTGACGTTCCTGATGTTATTTCATCCTCCCCCCAGGTCTGGAAAGGTTAGATTTAACTTGTCGCGGAGTCTTTCTCCCCATTAGCAACTCTGCTGGAGCTGTCCCTACAGTTGTGTGAGGGGTGGTCCAATAAATAATTAGGAACCTGCACAATTTGATATCAAGTGAAGCAGGAGGCTATTTCTTTAAGGCTGCGTTCAAAGTTTGGACTGCTCTTTCTGCCAGACCATTGGATGATGGATGATACGCAGCTGTCCTGATATGTGAAATGCTATTCGACTTTAGGAGATACTCAAAATCCCTGCTGGAAAACGATGGCCCATTATCTGTCACCAATAGAGAAAGTGGGGTGGGGTGAAAGTGCGGGGCACAGTGGTTAGCACTGCTGCCTCACAGCGCCAGAGTCCTGGGTTCGATTCCCTGCTCGGGCGACTGTCTGTGTAGAGTTTGTACATTCTACCCTTGTCTGTGGTGGGTTTCCTCCAGGTGCTCTGGATTCCTCCCATGGTAAAAAAAATGTGCATGTTACATGGATGAGCCATGCTAAATTGCCCAAGAATGTGTAGTCTAACCTTGGGAAATGCAGGGAAAGGGTGGGTCTGGGTGGGATGCTCTTCGGAGGATCAGTGTGGACCCATTGGGCTGAATGGCCTGTTTCTGCACTGTAGGGATTCTATAGGAATTCAATGGAAATACTTCTGGGAGTCCAACTATTGCAAAAGATGCGTGTCATTTTCCTATTGTCGTCCCCGTATTTGTCGGATGAACTCTATGAACATTCAGCCACATTGAGCGGGCATCCACAATGACTGAGGGCATTCAACCCATGAAAGGACCTGCAAAGTCAACATGTAACTGAATGCAGGGTTTACCCAGCAATTCCCACAAATATGCAGGAGGTGCTGCCGGTAATCTGTCCTTGTTGGCTCTCTGGGCACTGACCAACCAACACGGCCATGCCTGCATCTAATCCTGGCCACGTGACATAACTTCTCACCGAAATGTTCATTTTGGAAAGTATCTGTTGATGGCCTTTGCTTATAACAATCACTCTTGCTCCCTATAATAATATGCCATCCTCTACTGTGATCTGGTCTCTCTGGGTCCGAAAAGGTTTCAATTCTGGTTGCAATGGCCCTTTGGCATCCCCCCCATCATCACCAGCTGTTTCAGTTTTGTCAGGACTGAATCTTTCTGTGTCCAAAGTCTGATATTGTCAACTGTGACAGAAAATGTGGCCCAGAAAATTTAATGGCGGTGCCATTAGACATGTACCTACAGCAGGAGGCAGCTTCTCCCAGGAAGCATTCACTACTCCCAGATGGTTTCAGACTTGTAATTATATGGACTTACACTGGAGCCTACTGCTGAATTCATTACAAATTCACGTCTGTAAACATATTAGTGAAACTCCCTGACTCCACACATGATCGCCAAACCTTCCTTCTCTATCTGTGCGTATTTATGCTCTGCATTAGCCAAAGTCTGGGATGTATACCCTATTGGACATACCTCTCCATTGGGCCACCTGTGAGCTACCCCTACCCCAATGCTGTTCAGGGAGACATCGCATGTCAATACCAGATCTCGCTTGGGATCATAGTGTGCCAACACCTTAGAGGATGGTAGCTGTTTCTTCACTTCCTTGAAAGCTATGGCTTGGTTACGTGACCATTTCCAAGGCTGATCCTTTGTTAAGAGCGGATGCAAAGGTGCCAGGGTGGAGGCCAGGTTAAGTATGAACTATCCATCATAATTCACCAGCCTAAGGAAAGACCTAAGCTCCAGTACGGATGTGGGAGCAGGGGCAACTTTGATCATAGAATCATAGAATCCCTGCAGTGCTGGAAGCAGGTCATTTAGCCCATCAAGTCCACACCGACCCCTCAAAGACCATCCCACCCAGAACCACCCCTTACCCCATCCCTGCATTTCTCAGCCTAGATACTATGGGCAATTTAGCATGGCCAACCCACCTAACCTGCACATCTTTGGACTGTGGAAGGAAACTGGAGTACCAGGAGGAAACCCATGCAAATACAGGGATAATATACAAACTCCACACAGACAGTCGCCTGAGGCTGAAATCAGACCTGGTCTCTGGCGCTGTGAGGTAGCAACACTAATCACTGAGCCACCATGCCACCCCACTTTATCTTCCAATGGGTGTAATTTAGTCTTGTCAGCTCTGTAGTCCAAGTAGGTCACTTGGAGTGACTGGAACACACATTTTTTCCCTTCTAAGGTGTATGCCTGCATGGGAGAAATGCCTAAGGACTATGTCCAAGTTATCTAGGTGCTCCTTATTGGTCTTCCCTGTTATTAGCACATCATCTAGATAAATGGTGACACGTGGTAGACCTTGTAAAATGTTCTCCATCATCTGCTGAAAAATTACACAGGCCGACAGTACCTCAAATGGCCATCTCATTTGTTGGTACAAACCTTTATAGGTATTAATTGTGGCATACTTTTGGGAATCCTCATCTAATTGTGATTGCAAGTACACATGGCTCATGTCCAGCTTCGTGAAGGACAGCTTCCATGCAGCTTTGCATATAAATTCTCAATGCAAGAAATTGGGTGTTTACCCAACTGCAAAAAGTGGTTACCTGTTTGTTTAAAATCCCCATAAATGTGAAATGATCCATTGGGTTTCACAATCAGTATGACGGATAATGCCCCTTCCGCAACCTACCGGTTTGTGACTCTTCCAATTTCTTGCCTTATGATTGCTCCCTCTACTTTTGCCCGTAAGATAGAGAGCATTGGGCAGGCCTTGCAGAATCATGGAATTGCTTCCCGGTCAACATGCAAGGTGCCTTTGGCTCCCTTGATAGTCCCTAGACCTTCCTGAAAATCCTGGGAATTTAATTAGGACTTCACTCAGGCAGCCATTTTCCAATCAAAAAATGTTGAACCAATCTAGGTGAATCTTTCTCTACCAACTTTGCCCCATCAAGCTTGGGCCTGAACCTTTAAGTGTAATTTGCGGTAACTGAACCAGCTGCTTCTCATAACAGAACCGAAGTTGTACCCTTAATCAGTAAAGGTTCCCTGGTATAGGTTCTCAGTCTAGCTGTGGACTTACACAAACTTAAAGATTGGAGTCCAGAGCAAAGTCTGTTAAAGACTGGTTTTGCGATTACTGATACAATCGAGCTGGTATCGACCTCCGTTAGAATGGGGTGACCATTTAACCAGACATTTATTTTGATTGGTTCAAATTTAGATATTGCTAAGCAATTTAACTGTTACAAGCCAGATGTAGGTGGACTTTCCAGGGTGTACTCTCTTCTGGATACCGGCCTATGAGTTCTCTTACTCCATTTAGGTCTAGCGGAACTATTTTGCTGTCGAGCCCACACACTGGCAGCAACTGCAATGGCTTTCCGGCCCAGATCCTGAAGAAAATTTTGACTGTTT
Source organism: Ginglymostoma cirratum (assembly GCA_024137785.1). NCBI lineage: Eukaryota > Metazoa > Chordata > Chondrichthyes > Orectolobiformes > Ginglymostomatidae > Ginglymostoma > Ginglymostoma cirratum. The sequence goes on from JAHRHZ010000249.1 coordinate 10,035,452, forward strand.
GGCCAAGGCTTGGTTTTGTCTTGGGGTTTTGCTGTGGGCTGATCTAGAGTCCCGCTATTCAGGATATGTCATGAATGAGGTTATGCAATTACATTCACTCAAGTAGTGTTCCCAAGCTCACTTGACTGCTGAGGATGTCCACTTCCATCGGAATGCCCTGCAACTCAAATGTTCCACTTGCCAGACTTGCCAACAACAAAGCCAGTTGTAGTGCCTGTTTGAAGTCCAGTTGGTCTTCAGCTGGTAGGCGCTGTTGCATGGTTACTTCATTAATCCCACACACCAAGCAGTCTCTCAGCATCTCATTAAGGGTTAAACCAAAGTCATATACCTTTGCCAGTCATCTTAACCTAGTCAAAAATCCACACATTCTCCTGGTACTTGAATTGCTGAGTAAAAACAATAAAGTCTTAGAATTGGAGGAGATTTGGGGTAATATTCCTGAACTAAATCCATCAACTCTTGAAAGGTTTTAGTATCTGGTGCTTCAGGGAAAGTTAGGTTCCTAATAACCAAAAAAAGCTGCGGGCCCACAAGCAATCAGGAGAATTACTCATTGCTTTTCCTCTACCACAATGTAGTTTGCCTGGAAAAAAATAACACATACTTTTCACATACTGGGCCCAGTCTTTGACAGCAGGATCAAACAAGTCAAGCTTCCCAAATAATAGCACAATGCAAGTAATGTTCACCCCAACTCAAAGATAACTGTTGCAAGTGAGTTTCTTCAGGATGTGCTTTACTCTCATTGTCATTGAAATAACTCCACAGAGGCCTGTATCCCATCACTAAGTCACCCTTTTATTTACACGTGGAGAATCCTTGACACTGATACAGTTCCCTCAGAGCCAGCTGTTAGAGTCCAAGGATGTCTGACCCTTCCTAACTCCTTGCAATCATCAGTTTCTCCTGACTCCACCTTTATAAAAAATACTTGCAAGACACATTTTAGTCAAAGTTCTGAAGATGGGACCTTCATATGAAACATTAACTTGCTTTCAGTAAGAGTGAGGAGGGACTGGCAGACTATTTTTTACTCTGGCAATTGATAGAGTCAGAAATATTGTGTAATTCAATGAGAAGAGCTGAAAAAAGTACAGGAATTACTGCAAAAATGTTCTCCTAACATTTGATCACTGAACGAAGTAGCTGGCACAAACCAATGGGCAGAATTGCCTGCTATTGTATATTTTTGATTTTATTGTCTGTTTGCTATTTGTACTGAAATAATGCCTGTTCTAACTTGCCACAAACGTGATAAGTTATAAATATCAGAATATCACACAGACATGGAGGCAATGGCCTAGTGGTATTATCGCTGGACTGTTAATCCAGAGACCCAGATAATGTTCTGGGGACCTGGGTTCGAATCCTGCCATGGCAGATGGTGGAATTTGAATTCAATAAATATCTGGAGTTTAGAATCTAATAATGACCGTGAATCCATTGTCGATTGTCGGAAAAACCCATCTGGTTCACTAATGCCCTTTAGGGAAGGAAGTTGCCATCCTTACCTGGCCTGGCCTACATGTGACTCCAGACCCCCAGCGATGTGGTTAATTCTTAACTGCCCTCTGGGAAATTAGGGATGCTGTCTAGCCAGTGATGCCCTCATCCTGTGAATGAAAAAAGGATAAGTACACAGACATGAGAGATCATAAAGAAGAGCCAACAGGTTAAAAACAACAAAATCTAAGAAAAATGTCGACAAAAACATTGTTGAAATTGTGTAACTTGTCAGACAAGCTATTAAATTTCAGGAATGCAGTTCTCCCAGGGATGAGAAAGAACAACTCATCAGCCAGCTGCTGATTTCTGGTCCCTTTCAAACATATAATGTCATTTGCAGATGCTTAACAAACAAGGGTGCTCCAGCAAACAAGCAGCCACACCGAGATTTGTGACCTTGTTGGAACTAACATTTCCTCCTCACATTCCTGAGAACACGACTTTCCAAGTGGGCAGCGTCAGAAGTCACACGACACCAGGTTACAGTCGAACAGGTTTATTTGAAATCGCAAGCTTTTGGAGTGCTGCTCCTTCGTCAGGTGAAGTGGACAGTGGCAGCCTAGTTTGTTTATTAGCACTTGCTTCTGATTCAGTTGGTCATTAGTATTAGCCCTTCTCTCCCCCTCCGACAATGGTTTGAATCCTGCCTTGGGATTTGAACTCATGTTTCCAGAACATTAGTTTTTGGATTATTAGACCAGCACGTTACTGTTATGTCAAGGAATCCCCCTCCACTTTCATGGATGTCCTCTTCCCCTTAATTTTAATGTCTCAAGCCTGCCTCTAACACCAGGTATAACAATATTTACTCAAATCAATCTGAATCTGACACTTATAACACACATATAGGGAAGGTCAGACTTGAGCCCAGACCTTTGGGTCCAGAGGCAGGAGCTCTGCAATTGTGAGGCTTTGCATTTTCGTAGGGCAAATCAGGGCAGGGCTTATACACTTAATGTAAAGCCCTGATACACCTAATGGTAGAGTCCTGGGGAGTGTTGTTGAACGGAGACCTTGGAGTGTAGGTTCATAGTTCCATGAAAGTGGAGTCCCAGGTAGATAGGAGAGTGAAGAAGGTGTTCGGTCTGCTTGCCTTCATTGGTCAGTGCATTGGGTGTAGGAGTTTTGATGGTCATGTTGTGGCTGTACAGGACATTAGTTAGGCCACTTTTGTAATACTGTGTGCCATCCTGGTCTCCCTGCTATAAGAAGAATGTTGTGAGACTTGATTGATTGATTGATTAGAGATAAAAGGTACTGCAGATGCTGGAGAATCCGAGATAACAAGGTGTGGGGCTGGATGAACACAGCAGGTCAAGCAGCATCATAGGAGCAGGAAAGCTTGACGTTTCGGGCCCAGACCCTTCATCAGAAAATGATGAAGGCTCTAGGCCCGAAACGTCAAGCTGTCCTGCTCCTATGATGCTGATTGATTGATTACTTGACTTACTGTCACGCGTACTGGAGTGCAATGAAAAGCTTTGTTTATGAGCCGTACAGGCAGATTATAGTAAGCAAGGATGTACAGATCAAATGTTGTAAAAAATTTAGCAGAGGCATGCAGGTTACATTACACAGGGCACGCACTAGGCGAGATCAATGTTAGCAATATCAGTGTTATTTGAGGCTAGAGAGTCCATTCATCAGTGTGATAATGGCCAGGAAGAAGCTGTTCCTGAACCTGCTTTTGCATGTGTTCAAGCTTCTGTATTTTCTGCCTGACAGAAGAGGTTGTAGTTAGTCATTACCAGGATGCAATGGGTCTTTGATGATGCCTTTCCGCAGCAGCGAGCTGTGTAAATGGAGTCCATGGATGGAAGGTTGGCTTCTGTGATGGTCTGGGCTGTGCACACCACCTCCTGTAGTTTCTTACAGTCCTGGGCACATTTATAAGGATGTTGCCAGGGTTGAAGGGTTTCAGTTATAGGGGGAGGCTGAATTGGCTGGGGCCATTTTCCCCGGAGTATCAGAGGCTTAGGAGTGTCCTTACAGAGTTTTATAAAATCAAGAGGGGCTTTATATAGGGTGAATAGCCAAGGTCTTTTTCCCAGGCTAGGGGAGTCCAAAACTAGAGGGCATAGGATTAAGCTAAGAGAGGAAAACTTTGAAAGAGACTTAAGTGGCATCTTTTTCACACAGAGGATGATGCATATATGGAATAAGCTGCCAGAGGTGGTGCTGAAGGCTGGTACAATTATGACATCTAAAAGGCATCTAGATCGGTATATGATTAGTAAGGGTTTAGAGGGATATGGGCTAAATGCTGGCAAATGCGACTGGATTAATTTAGGAATCTGGTCAGCATGGACAATTTGGACCAAAGGGTCTGTTTCCATGCTGTACATCTCTATGGTGCATACAGTGGGCAGAGAGAGTGACAGACACTAGCTTTAGGGAGGCGGTTACAGGTCCAGATAGAGATGGGTGATTGCCAGGACAGGCAGGCAGGTAGTGCAGGAGTCTCCTGTGGATATTCCCCTCTCAAACAGGTATATCATTTTGGATACTGTTGGGGGGTATAGCCTCTCAGGAGATAGTACTACCAGTAGCCAGACCTGTGGCACTACAACTGGTTTTGCTGTAGAGCAGGGCAGGTCAAAGTCCAGGCGAGTGATAGTAGTAGGTGACTTGATAGTCAGGGGCACAGACAGGCGTTTCTGTGGCCATGAACAAGACTCTAGGATGGTGTGTTGCATCCTTGGTGCCAGGGTCCTGGATGTCTGAGCAGGTACAGGACATCCTGAAACGGGAGAGAAAACAGACAGACAAGTGACATTGGTAGGAAGAGGGGTGAGGTCCTGTGAGGACAATTCAGGGAGTTAGGTAGGGAGATAAAAAGCAGGACTACCAGGGTAGCAATCTCAGGATTACTACCCGTGCCAAGGGCTAGTGAGGCTAGGAACAGAAGGAGAGAGCGCAATTGAACATGTGGCTATAGAGCTGGTGTAGGAGGGAGGGTTTTAGATATATGGATCATCGGGATGTCTTCTGGGGAAGGTGGGAACTGTACAAGAGGGAAGGGTTGCACCTGAACTGGACAGGCACCAATATCCTGGGCAGAAGGTTTGCTAGAGCTCTTCGGGAGGGTTTAAACTAGTGTCGCAGGGGAATAGGAACCGGAACAACAGGCCAGTAAGTTCAGGGACTGGGGCCAAAGAGAGACTGAGATATGCGTAGCGCAGAGTAAGAGCAGGCAGAGGGAAGTCACGGGGCTCAGAGGGACTGGAGGTGTGGAGTGCATTTACTTCAATGCAAGAAGTATAATAGGTAAGCCCGACGAACTAAGAGCATGGAATTATGATGTTATTGCTATTACGGAGACATGGTTAAAGAAGGACAGGGATGGCAGCTTAACAGTCCAGGATTTTGCTGCTTTAGACAGGACAGAAAGGGAAACAAAAGGGGCGGGGGAGCTGCACTACTGATTGGGGATCACGTCCCAGCTGTGTTGAGGGAGGACACATTGGAGGGATCATGCAGTGAGGCATTATGGGTGGAGGTCAGGAAAAGGACCGGTGAAATCACAATGCTGGGAGTTTCCTATAGACCTCCCAACAGCCTACAGGAGATGCTAGAAAGGTGTGAAAAGAGCAGGGCAGTTGTGGTGGGTGACTTCAACTTTCCTCTTATTGACTAACCCCTTAAAGCCAGTGTCTTGGAGGGAGAGCAATTTGTTAGATGTGTCCAGGAGGGCTTTTGAAACAGTATGTTGACAATCCAACCAGAGAAGAGACCATTCTGGACTTAGTATTAGGGAATGAGCCAGGACAGGTGATCGATGTTTCAGTAGGAAAGCATTTTGGGCTTAGTGACCACAACTCCATAAGATTTCGAATAGTCATTGACAAAGACAAGTGTGGCCCTGAGGTGAAGGTGCTTAATTGGGCAAGGGCCAATTACATTCAAATTAGACAGGAAATGGGAAATGTGGATTGGGAGCAGTTATTTGATGGAAATTCTATATCTGGCATGTGGGAGGCTTTTAAAGACCAGTTGATTAAAGTGCAGGACATGCATGTCCCTGCAAAACTGAAAGATAGGAATGGCAGGATCCAGGAACTATGGAGTACAAGGGAAATTGTAAACTTAGTCAAAAGGAAAAATGATAGGTTCAGGCAGCCACAAACTGACAAGGCCCTTGGAGTATAAAGAAATTAAGAAGGAACTTGAACACAGAATTAGGAAGGCTAAAAAGGGTCATGAAATGTCTTTAGCAAACAGGGCCAAGGAAAATCCCAAGGCTTTTTATGCATATATTAGAAGAAAGAAGGTAACAAGGGAAAGAGTGGGCCCCCTCAGGGACACAGGAGGAACGTTATGTGTGGAGCCACAGGAAGTGGGAGAAATCCTTAATGAGTACTTTGTATCGGTATTCACCAAGGAGAAGGACATGACTGATGTTGAGGGCAGGGATGAGTGTGTGAATACTCCAGAAAATGTCAATATATTAAAGGAGGAAGTTTTGGGTATCCTAAATTGCATTAAGGTAGACAAGTCCCTAGGGCCAGATGGGATCTATCCCAGGTTTCTGCAAGAGACAAGGGAAGAAATAGCTGGGGCATTAGTAGTTATCTTCACGTCCTCCTTGACCACAGGCAAGGCTCCAGAGGACTGGAGATTAGCCAGTGTTGTTGCCTTGGTTAAGAAAGGAAGCAGGGATAATCCAGGAAAGTATAGGCCGGTGAGCCTGACATCTGTGGTGGGGAAGTTCTTGGAGAAGACACCAAGGGACAGGATATATGCTAATTTGGAAGAAAATGGACTAGTTAGCGACAGGCAGCATGATTTCATATGGAGAAGGTCATGTCTCACCAACCTGATTGAATATTTTGAAGAGCTAATAAAGATAATTGATGAGAGAAGAGCCGTGGCTGTCGTTTATATGGACATTAGTAAGGCATTTGATAAAGTCCCACATGGCAGATTGATTCAAAAACTAAAATCACATGGGACTTGGGGATGGATACGAAAATGGCTTTGTCATAGAAGATGGTGGAAGGGTGTTTTTCAGAATGGAGATCAGTAACTAGGGGTGTTCCACAGGAATCAGTCTTAGGTCCTCTGTTGTTTGTAGTGTATATAAATGATCTGGAGGAAAATGTGGTCTGATTAGTAAGTTTGTAGATGACACAAAGATTGGTAGAATTGCTGATAGTGCCAATGACTGTGAAAGGATAGAACAGGATAAAGATAGATTGGTGACTTGGGCATAGAAAGGGCAGATGGAATTTAATCCAGACAAAAGTAAGGTGATGCATTTTTGAGGATCAAGTTTAGGTGTGAATCGTACTGTCAATGGCAGAACCCTTCGGGACATTAACATACAGACAGATCTGGATATGCAGGTCCCTAAAGAGACAACACAGGTGGCTAAAGTGATTAAGAAGGCATATGGCATGCTTGCCTTCATCGGCCGGGGCATGGAGTATTAGAGTTGGCAAACCACGCTGCAGCTATATAAAACCCTTGATAGGCCACATTGGGAGTATTGCGTGCACTTTTGGTTGCCACACTACCGGAAGGACGTGGAAGATTTGGAGAGAGTACAGAGAATGTTCACCAGGATGTTGCCTGGTCTTGAGGGTATTGGCTATGAGGAAAGGTTAAAAAGACTAGGATTGTTTTCAGTGGAAAGCTCCTCGTCCAGACTATGTTTGCCAATCAGATTTTTCTGGTTTCTATGCAGATTAAGGCCACCCATGATAATGCATGTCCCTTTACCATGAGCAGCCAGTACTTCGCTTGCGGGACTGGGTAAGATAAAATCCAATACACAGGTAGTTTCTACATTGGACTGCTAACCAGGCATCTGCTGGCCCTGATTGTTGTATGATGGAACATAAAAATGACAATTATCTGACTGATGAGACTACTCTGATCTAATCAAAGCAGTGTAGAACAGGATAGAGCAGAAGAGGAGATAAAAGGTACTGCAGATGCTGGAGAATCCGAGATAACAAGGTGTAGAGCTGGATGAACACAGCAGGCCAAGCAGCACCATAGGAGCAGGAAAGCTTGATGTTTTGGGCCTAGACCCTTCATCAGAAATGGGGGAGGGGAAGAGGGTTCTGAAATAAATAGGGAGAGAGGGGGAGGCGGATAGAAGATGGATAGAGGAGAGGATAGGTGGAGAGGAGGCAGACAAATCGAAGAGGCGGGGATGGAGCCAGTAAAGGTGAGTGTAGGTGGGGGGGTAGGGAGGAAATAGGTCAGTCCAGGGAGGACGGACAGGTCAAGGGGGCGGGATGAGGTTAGTAGATAGGAGATGGGGGTGGGGCTTGAGGTGGGAGGAGGGGATAGGTGAGAGGAAGGACAGGTTAGGGAGGCGGAGATGAGCTGGGCTGGTTTTGGGATGCGGTTGGGGGAGGGGGGATTTTGAAGCTTGTGAAATGCACATTGATACCATTGGGCTGCAGGGTTCCCAGGCTGAATATGATTTGCTGTTCCTGCAGCCTTCTGGTAGCATCACAGTGACATTGCAGGAGGCCCAAGATGGACATGTCGTCTGAGGAATGGGAGGGGGAGTTGAAATGGTTCGCGACTGGGAGGTGCAGTTGTTTGTTGCGAACTGAGCGCAGGTGTTCTGCAAAGCGGTCCCCAAGCCTCTGCTTGGTTTCCCCAATGTAGAGGAAGCCACAACGGGTACAGCGGATGCAGTATACCACATTGGCAGATGTGCAGGTGAACATCTGCCTGATGTGAAGAGTCTTCTTGGGGCCTGGGACTGGGGTGAGGGAGGAGGTGTGGGGGCAGGTGTAGCACTTCCTGCGGTTGCAGGGAAAAGTGCCGGGTGTGGTGGAGTTGGAGGGGAGTGTGGAGCGTACAAGGGAGTCGCGGAGGGAGTGGTCCCTCCGGAAAGCAGATAAGGGTGGGGAGGGAAAAATGTCTTTGGTGGTGGGGTCGGATTGCAGATGGCGGAAGTGTCGGAGGATGATGTGTTGGATCCGGAGGTTGGTGGGGTGGTACGTGAGGATGAGGGGGACTCTTTTTTGGTTATTATTGTGGAGGCTGCACTACAGAGTTGTATTCGATATCATGGAACCTGTAATAAGTGTAAATAGAGAGTTACAGTACAGAAGAGAGGTAGAGAGGGTTACTCCACAATAAGGACAACCTGGAAGTACTAGAGATTAAGGAGAGCAGTAATCTAATAAAAAGACACCAGCCTCTAAAAGTGTCCAGAAAGAATATGTATGAATCCCTGGCAGCGTTTTTAAAAACATATCATAGCCCTCAGCCTCTGAAATGTCCTGGCGGAGGTCCCACTGTGAGTGAGTTTGCTTCCTTTGAGTTTCCCTTAGGTGTAGAGGAGATTGAGTGTGAGATTGGCCCCTCTCGTTTCATACATACTGTTACACTGAAGCTGCATTGACAGGCCCAGTTACATCACCATAAAGAAGACCATGGGATAGAGTTGTGGGTGTGGAGACCAAACGTTCACTCCAATGGTTCACATTCTCACAAACAGAGAAAAGGTCAGCAACAGCGTGTGCAACTGTGACTGCTCCTCTTGGCAAAGTTTTACTTAGGTCGTGAGAGGTTAGGATACAGTCTCCAGGCTAAACATTTAGGTGCCTGCAGAGCTCAAAATACTTCTTTGAACACCAACTTAGCTGGTCTATTTGCCAAATCACTGCTCCCGCTGCTGTGGAAATGTTATGTACTTTGTTGTTATTGTAGTTAAGAGGGAAAAAAAGACTCCTGCATGTGACTCTGTATCATATCTAGGACAACAACACCATAAGCACTACACCTGTGACAGCATCGTGGCAGAAACAGATACAAGAATTTGCATTACAGTCAGCTACTCCTGCTCTGTGATCACCAGACAAACAGACAGACAAAGATATGAACAAAGAGCAGGCCATTCAGCCCTTCGTGGCTGCTGCACCATTCAATAAGGTCATGGTTGATTGGTTGCAACCTCAAATCTGCATTCCTACTCCCTCAATAAGTGTTCACCCCTCACTTAACAGAAGAGGACAGGGTAGATCATTTCTACTGGTTGGAGACCTGGAACTAGGGGGCATGATCTAAACATTAGGGCCAGACTATTCAAGAGCGATATTAGGAAGCACATCTACGCACAAAGCCTGGTAGAGGTTTGGTACTCTGTTCCACAAACAACAGTGGATGCTGGGGAAGTTGTTAGTTTTAAATTGAAAATGGATTTTTTTTGTTAAGCAAAGGTATTACAGGATATGGACCAAAGGCAGGAATATGGAGTTAGGCCACAGATCATCATTAAATGGCAGAACAGGCTCAAGGGGCTAAATAGCCTACTCCTTTTCCTACGTTTCCTATGGAATCTATCTCACAATGATTTAAAAACATTCAAGGAATCTGCTACTGTCTGCTTTTCAGGAAGAGCATTCTAAAGACTGACAACATTCAGAGAAAAAAAAAACTCTCTTATTTCTGTTTTAAATTGGTAAACACTAATTCTTAGAAAGTGACCCCTAGTCCCAGGTTCTTTTCATGTCTACCCTCGTAAGATCCCTCGAGATTTTAAGCAAACAAAAACAGAAACTGCTGGAGAAACCCAGCAGGTCTGGCAGAATCTATGAGGAGCTAAACAAAGTTAATGTTTTGAGTCCAGTACCCTTCTTCAGAACTGATAGCAGCTAGGAAAAGGTTGAATTTATGCTGATGATGATGGGGGGAGTGCGGGGGAATGAATGATTGCATGGTTGGAGATGGGTTTAGAGACAGACAGAGAGGGTAGGTGTCATGCAAAGCTATCACCCAGTCTGTGCTTTGTCTCCCCGATGTAGGGGAGACAACATTGTGAGCAGCAAACACAGTAGACCAGATTGAGTGAAGTGCACTGCTTCACCTGGAAGTTGTGTCTGGGGCCTTGGATAGTGGGGAGGGAGGACGTAAATGGGCTGGTAATACACTTTCTGCTATTGCAGAGGAAAGTGCCCTGGGGTGAGAGGGGAGTAGAAGAGGAGTGGATCACAGTGTCCCAGAGGTAATGGTTGCTGCAGGAGGCTGACAATAGGAAGGGAGGGAGTTTGGAGGTGTGGTTAAATCTTGTTGGAGGTGGTGGAAATAGTGACGAATGATTCTTTAAATATGGATGTTGGTAGGGTGATAAGTGAGGACCAGAAAGATCCTATCGCTGTTGTGGGAAGGAAGAGACACATAGAACATAGAACAGTACAGCACATACAGGCCCTTCAGCCCATGATGTTGTGCCGAACTTTTACCCTAATCCTAAGGTCTATCTAACATCCACCCCTACCTTATACTATCATCCGTATGTCTATCTAATAGCAGCTTAAAAGCCCCTAATGAGGCCGATTCCACTACCGTCTCCGGCAATGCATTCCACGCTCCTACCACTCTCTGAGTAAAGAACCTACCTCTGACGTCTCCCCTTTATCTACCTCCACTCACTTTAAAACTACGCCCCCCTCGTAATAGCTACCTCCACCCTAGGAAAAAGTCTCTGGCTATCTACTCTGTCTATACCTCTGATCATTTTGTACAACCCTATCAAGTCACCTCTCATTCTTCGTTGTTCTCAAGAGAAAAGCCCCAGCTCTCTCAACCTTTCCTCGTAAGACCTTCCCTCCATTCCAGGCAACATCCTGGTAAATCTCCTCTGCACCTTTTCCAATGCCTCCACATCTTTCCTGTAATGACATGACCAGAACTGGACACAATACTCCAAATGTGACCAAATCAAACTTTTGTATAGCTGGAGCATAACTTCACGGCTCTTGAACTCAATCCCTCTATTAATAAAAGCTAACACACCATACGCTTTCTTAACAACTCTATCCACCTGGGTGGCAGCTTTCAGGGAACTGTGAACATGAGCCCCAAGATCCCTGTGCTCCTCCACACTGCCAAGAATCTTTCCGTTAACCCTGTATTCTGCTTTCAAGTTTGTCCTTCCAAAATGAATCACTTCACACTTTTCAGGGTTAAACTCCTTCTGCCACCTCTCAGCCCAGCTCTGCATCCTATCAATGTCCCTTTGTAACCTAGAACTGCCCTCCACACTGTCGACAGCATGACCCATGTTCTTATCATCCGTGAACTTGCTAATCCACCCTTCCACTCCTTCATCCACACGGGAGATGAAGTGCAGACTGGGTGATAGCTTTATGGAACACCTACATGCTGTCTGCAAAATGATCCTGAAAGGTGAAAGGTAGGTGTCTTTTCCCTAGGGTGGGGGATTGAGGGGCAACAATTTTACATGGAGAGTGGTTTATGTGTGAAATGACCTTCCAGAGGAAGTGATGAATGTGGGTACAGCCACAACATTCAAAAGACATTTGGATAAGTACATGAATAAGAAATGTGTGGAAGGATATGGGCCAAATGCAGATAGGTGAGACTAGTTTAGTTTGGGGACGTGGTAGTCATGGACTAGTTGGACTGAAGTGTCTGTTTCCACACTGTATGATTGTATGATTTTTTTTTCCTTTATTCATTCACAAGATGAGGGCATTGCTGGCCAGGCAGCATTCATTGCCCATCCCTAATTGCCCAGAGGGTGGTTACAAGTGAACCACATTGCTGTGTGTCTGGAGTCCCATGTAGGCAAGGATGGTGATTTCCTTCCCGAAAGGGCATTAGTGAACCAGATGGGTTTTTCCCCAACAATTGACAATGGATTCACGGTCATCATTAAACTCTTAGTTCCAGATATTTATTGAATTCAAGTTCCACCATTTACCATGGTGGGATTCGAACCCACATCCCTAGAACATTATCTAGGTACCTAGATTAACAGTCCAGCGATAATACCACTAGGCCATCGCCTCCCTGTTATGATTCTATAACTCTAATAACATGAGATCAAACACAGCATAACAAGGTGTGGAGCTGGATGAACACAGCAGGCCAAGGAGCATCATAAGAGCAGGAAAGCTTGACGTTTCTAGGCCCGAAACGTCAAGCTTTCCGGTTCCTATGGTGCTGCTTGGCCTGCTGTGTTCATCCAGCTCCATACCTTGTCATCTCGGATTCTCCAGCATCTGCAGTTCCTATTATCTCAGATCAAACACAGCAATTGGTTTGATGTGCATGATTTCCATTGGAACTGTGAACACTGAGCAGCAACTAAGCACAATTCCTTTGTGGACCAATTATGTAAAATGTTTGGAAAATGACTGGAAAAGGATTGGGAGCTGAGGAATCGTTGACAGGGAAGTCAACCCCAGCCAAAAAAATGAGCAAAATTGTTGCTCCCAGCAAGAGAAGAAGGGTAAAGGCAGAATGGTTCATAATTTAAATCCAGCATTGAAATGTTCTTTATGGTCTTTTTGGTCATATGTCCTAGTATTTTTGTTAGTTGGGGAGATTACATTTGGGTGGAGTTTTGACCTTTTATCTAATTGAATGGAGGAGCAGTTTGAATGGCCTAACACTGTTCTGATGTAAGCAATATTCAAAGCAAAGGTGTCTTACTGAAAGACTGGAATAATTGATGATACACTTTGAGGTTTTCTATCTGTTAGCCCATGTAACCAATGCAACAAAGAGTTATGTCCTTGTTGAGACAGATATCCTTTATTCATTCATTGGGATAAGGGTGTCCAGGCTTAATAGAACACTTTAGTTTAAAAAAATAGATAGGGGATAAGCTGCAACATAGATTTAACACGCATTTAGCTCAGAATCTTACATTGGCAATGATGAAACACCCACTAGGAATGGCCAGCTGAACAATCATTAAGGGAGTCAATGAAAATTTATTTAATCAGTTGGAACCATTGAGTCAGATCTAACCTCTGCAGTCCTGTCACATCCAGTTGTGAATGGTGGTGAATGATCAACAACTCACTGGAGAAGGAGATTCCACAAATATTCCCATCGTCGATGATGGGGGAGCCCAGCACATCAGTGCAAAAGATAAGGCTGAAGCAATCACGGCAATCTTCAGCCAGAAGTGCTGAGTGGATGATCCATCTTGGCCTCCTGCAGTGGTCCCCAGCAGATACTAATCTTCAGCCAATTTGATTCACTCCAAGTTATATCAAGAAACAGCTAAAGGCATTGGATACTGCAAAGCAATGGGCCCTGACAATATTCCAGCAATAATACTGAAAGCTTGTGCTGCAAAACTTGTTGTGCCATCTCGCCAAGCTCAAGTACAGTTACAACAATCTGGAAAATTGCCCAGGTATGACCTGGGCTCAAAAAGCAGGACAAATCCAAGCCATCCAATTACCACCCCATCAGTCTACTGTCAATCATCAGCAAAGTGATGGAAAATGTTATTAGCAGTGCGATCAAGCAGCACCTGCTCAGCAATAACCTGCTCAGTGATGCCCAGTTTGGGTTCTCCCAGGGTCACTCAGCTCCTGATCTCATTATACCCTTGATTCAAATATGGGCAAAAAAATTCCAGAGATGAGGTGAGAGCGACAGTCCTTGACATGAAGACTGCATTCAAATGATTGTGGCATCAAGGAGTCTTAGCAAATCTGGTGTCATCGAATCATTGAGCTGTGCAGATTGGAAACAGACTCCTTGGTCCAACTTGTCCATGCCGACTAGATATTCTAAAGTAATCTAATCCCATTTGCCAGCGTTTGGCCCATAGCCCTCTAAACTCATATTCATATAAACTCTAAACTCTATTCATATACCTATCCAGATGCCATTTAGATGTTGGTATTGTACCAGCCTCCACCACTTCCTCTGGCAGCTCCTTCCATATATGCACCACCCTCTGTGTGAACTAGTTGCCCCTTAGGTCCCTTTTCAATCATTCCCCTCTCACCTTGAACCTATGCCCTCTAGTTTTGGACTCCCCACCCCAGGGAAAAGACCTTAACTCACCCTATCCATGCCCGTCATGATTTTATAAACCTCTATAAGGTCACCCCTCAGTCTCCAATACCCCAGGGAAAATAGCCCCAGTCTATTCAAACTCTTCCTATAGTTCAAACCCTCCAACCCTGGTAACATCCTTATAAATCTTTCCTGAATGCTTTCAAGTTTCACAACATCCTTCCTATAGCAGGAAGACCAGAGCTGAACACATTACTTCAAAAATGGCTTAACCAATGTCAATGGGAAAATCGGGGGGAAATCTCAGGTTGAAGTCATACCTGGCACAAAGGAAGATGTTGGTCAATGGTTGCATGAATCCTCAGACACTGAAGCAGTCCATATCCAAATAGAGAAAGACCCGGACAACAACCTGGTTTGGGCTGGTGACAAGCAGTATTCATGTCAGGCAATGACCATCTCTAATTAACCTAACAGTCAGACCTTGACATTCAATGGCATTCCATTGCTGTATTCCCTATTACCAACATCATGGGAGTTATCATTTACCAGAAATTGAAGTGGATGAGTTTTGATCCCATCTGCCACCTTATCACTGACTCCCTGCAGCACTGTTGTAGACTGCTTTGTGTACCAGCCGAAAGATATGCATTCACAAATTATGAGGCATCCTTAGACAGCACCTTCCAAACCTATGACCACTTCTGTCAAGAAGGACAAGGGCAGCAAAAACATGGGAACATCACCACCAAGACGTTCTCCTCCAAACCACCCACCATCCTGACCTGGAAATATATTGCCCGTCCTTCACTGTCGCTGGGTCAAAATCCTGGAATTCTGTCCCTAATGGCATTGTGGGTCACGCCACAGCAGGAGGACTGTAGTGGTTCAAGAAGGCAGCTCATCACCACCTTCTCAGGGGCAACTAGGGATGGATAAGAAATGCTGGCTAGCCAGTGACACCCACATCCCACAAAATGAATAGATAAAACAAATCTCAGCTTCCTTTTCACTCTGACACTGGGTCCATTGGAGAAACTCTCAGCTCAAAGAATCTCCAATGTGTTGTCCCAGGTAAAAGAAGTTAAATTGGCAAATAAAATTCACAGCAGGAAAGAAAAGAAGTTCAAAACAAATCATACCCATCTTATTTTTCTTTAAAATAGTAATTAATTTACAAAATGCTCCAGGTAAATTAAAATAAAATCTTTAATCAGATAATTTTCTGTTTATTACATAGCCCAAAGCAAGGCAAAATCCACATTGAGGCAACAATGTCCAAAATTCATATTAATTAATAAATTCACCCATACAATTGCAAATAAAACTAGAAAGACACTTCATTTTCTCACTGATTCTATTTTAAAACTAAACTGATCAATTAATGTTAATTTTATTCTGTCTAACAAGACTGAAAGGAAGGGTCTTCTATTCTGAAGGATTTCCGAGCTTCAAAGTCTGCATTAAGGGTCTTTGTTGGTGTGAGCTGTGACTCAGCCAGGAACGCCCTCACCTTGGAGCCAGAAGGTCAGTTTTGTCCTCCCTCCAGTTGAATTGTTGACTCACTTTTAACAAATAACCAGGTTTTGAGTAGGTGAACATCAAGCCCTTTTGATGCAGCATAGAGGGAGTATAGAGGAGAAATGAGTGTAGGTCAGAAAAGTTGCTCAGTCTGAAGGCTTTATACAGCTTTTGGATTGATACTGCAGGTAACAGATTGCCATTAGCACGTGGATGGGCAGGCTCACTCCATTTAGAAAGCGATGGATGTTTCACTGTCCTTAGTTAGGGCAAGATTTTAGAGATGACTGCAATGTAATGATCTTGAGAAGTCCTTTCAGTATTGCACAAGATTTTTCACATTGAGAAATATGTCACTATTGCCCTTTAAAAAAATCCTCGGGTACAGCAACCACAGAATTCCCTGGAATCACAGGATGCTTTTCAACCCGTTGTGCCTGTGCTAGTTCTTTGAATAAGCTCTCCATTTTAATCCAACACCTAACTTTTACCCCTAGAACTCAACAAGTTAATTCTCTCCAAGTATATGCCCAATTGCCTTTTAAAAAATTCTGAGGGAATCTAGCTCCATCACTCTTTCAAGACCTCAAAAATGTCTTTAAAAAACTCTCTCCCTCTCACAAGCTTTCTTGCCATTTATTTTCAATCCGTTGTCCTTAGAAGCTGACCCACTTGATTGAAGAAAATTTCTCACTATTTGCTCTATTAAATCCCTTTGAAGTTCTGAACACCCTGAAACCTCTCTGTTCTTAGGCAAACAATCCCCATATCTTCAATCTTTTTGATTTGATTTGTTACTGTCATATGCACCGAGATAGAGTGAAAAGTATTGTATTGCATGCTATCCAGGCAGATTACACCTTACATAAATACATCAGGGTAATGGAGCAGAGTGCAGAATATGGTGTTACAGCTACAGAAAAGGTGCAGAGAAAGATCAACTCTATTATTTGAGAAGTCAGCTCATAAGTCTGATACAGTGGGGAAGAAGCTGTTCTTGAATCATTTGGTATATGTTTTCAAGCTTTGGTATCTTCTGTTTTGTACTTTGCCACAAACTGAACACCTTCATCCCTTGTAAACCTCCTCTGCACCCTCTTAATATCATACCTACTTGAAGTGCAGTACCCTGAAACGCGTACAATGCGCCAGCTGAGGCGAAGCAGAGATATCTAAAATCTTAGCATTACTTCCTTGCATTTGCACTTGATTCATCTATTGACACTGCAGTGTGTCCCATATGATTTCTTTCTAAATATCTTGAAAATTTATGTTTCCATTAAAGATTTCTGAATATTCATCCTCCTATCTCTTCTTTTGCACTACCCGATCAAAATTGTGTGAGACTATATTGCCTCTCCTTGATGTTTCTCCTTAAAGTGCATTATTTCATACTTGCTTGTATTAAATTGCAACACCATATGACTGCCTGTTTGCACGGGCAGTCTACATCGTCCTGGTTGCTCCAATCCTGATCACCATTTGCTATGTTGTTGAGACTCATGTCAGTTGCATTCATCAAAATTGTACTCCCTGCACTGAAATCCAGTTCACACAAAGGAAGGGCAGTGGATATTTAACCTCGACTGGATGGGCACCGATATCCTCGCAGGTAGGTTTGTTGGTGCCACTTGTGAGGGTTTAAAATAGTGTTGGGGGTGGGTGGGTGGTGGGAACTAGAGTTGTAAGTCAGTGCATAGAAGGATTGAAGAGATGGTAGATGTTAAGTCATATAAGTCTAGTCAGAAGAATAGGCAGGGCCAGGTTAATGAACACAGCGAGGCTGATGGTTTGAAGTGCATTAATTTTAAAGCAAGGAATACTACAGGGAAGGCAAATGATCTTAGAGCCTGGATTAGTATGTAGAATTATGTTGTTGTAGCTATTTCAGAAACTTGGTTGAGAGAAGGACTGCTCAACGTTCCAAGATTTAGATGTTTCAGGTGTGATACAGACGGATGTAAAAGGAGTGGGGAAGTTGCATTACAGATTAAGGAGATGTCACAGCTGCACGAAGAGAGGACATCTTGGAGGGCTCATCCATTGAGCCCGCGAGGGTAGAACTCAGGAATAAGAAAGGTGCAATGGCTGTGACAGGGTTACACTGCAGACTAAATTAAAACCAAAAGGATAGTGGACGCTGTAAATCAGGAACAAAAACAGAAGTTGCTGGAAAAGCTCAGCATGTCTGGCAGCATCTGTGAAGAAAAAATAAAAGATAATGTTTCTGGTCCGGTGATGCTTCCTCAGAACGTGGACCCGAAACGTTAACTCTGTTTTTTCCTTCACAGATGCTGCCAGACCTGCTGAGCTTTTCCAGCCACTTCTGGTTTTGTTACACTATAGGCTTCCCAACAGCCAGCCAGAGATCGAGGAACAGATATATAAGCAGATCATGGAAAGATGTAAAACCAACAGGGGTTGTTGCAGTAGGTAATTTTAACTTACCCCATTTTGACTGGGACTCCCTCAGTCCTGGGGTCTGAGATGGGGCAGAATTTGTTTGGTGCATCCAGGAGGGATTCTTGAAACAATATGTAGACAGTCCATCTGGGAAAGGGGCCATACTAGAACCTGTATCGGCTATTGAGCCAAGATTTGGGAACCTTGGATGACAAGAGATATTGGATGTTTAGTCAAAAAGAAGAAAGGAAGCACATGTAAGGTTCAGGAAACTGAAATCAGACAAGGTCCTTGAGGAATATAAAGGAAGCAGAAATGAGCTTAAACAAGGAATTAGGATGGCTAGAAAGGACCATGAAATGTTCTTAGTAAGTAGGTTTAAGGAGAAACATAAGGCATTTCATATGTAAATTAGGAGCAAGGGTGTAGCTAGGGAATGGATAGGTCCACTCAAGGACAAAGGAGGGAATTTCTGCGTGGAGCCTGAGGAAGTGGGTGAGGTCCTTAATGAATACTTTGCGTTGGTATTCACCAAGGAGAAAGACCTAGATGTTGGTAAGATTAGGGCAGGATATGTTGATATCCTCGGGCATGTTGATATTAAGAGGGTTTTAGATGTCTTGGAAAATGTTAATTTAGATAAATCTCCAGGGCTTGAGGGGATCTATCCCAGGATACTAAGGAAGGTAAGGGAGGAGATTGCTAGGTCCTTGTTCGAGATATTTGTATCCTCTTTAGCCATGGGCAAGGTCCCAGAAGACTGGAGAATAGCCAGTGTTGTTCCTTTGTTCAAGAAGGTCATAGAGATAATCCAGGAAACTTCAAGTCAGAGAGACTTCCATTAGTGATAGGAAAATCATTGGAGAAGATTCCTAGGGACAGGATTTACTTGCATTTGGAAAAGAATGAACTTATTATGGATTGTCATCATGACTTTGTGCAGGGGAGGGCTTGGCTCACAAATTTGGTTGAGTTTTTTGAGGGAGTGATGAAGATGATTGATGAGGATAAGTTGATGTTGTCTACATGGACTTTACTAAAGCATTTGACGAGATCCCTTATAGTAGGCACGTCAAGAAGATTATGTCACATGGCATCCATGGTGAGTTGGTAAGTTGGACACAAAACAAGCTTGTCATAGAAGAGAGAGGTGGTTGTGGAGGGATGTTTTTCTGACTGGAGATCTCTGACCTATGGTTAGTGCCAGGACCGCTTTCGTTTGCAATATGTACAAATGATTTGAATGTAAATATATGTGGTCTGATTAGTAAGTTTGCAGACAATTGATAGAGTTTTGGAAAGTGAGGAAGGTTGTTAAATGCTCCAAGAGGATATAGATCAGTTGGAAAGTTGGACGGAGAAATGGCAGATAAAGCTTAATCCGGACAAGTGTGAGGTGATGTATTTTGGAGGGCAAATGCAAGAGGAGAGTATACAATAAATGGCAGGACCCTGAGAAGAATTGATATAGAGAGAAACCTTTGGGGCACATGTCCATAGCTCCCTGAAAGTGGTAACACAGGTGGATAAGGTGGTAAAGAAAGCATATGGCATGCTTGCTTTTATCAGTTGAGGCACTGAGTATTAAAGTTGGCAAGTCATGTTGCAGCTGTGTAAGACTTCTCTTTGTCCACGTTTGGAGTATTGTGTGCAGTTCTGGATGCCACACTATAGGAAGAACGTGGAGGCTTTGGAGAGGATGCAGAAGAGGTTTGCCTGAATTGGTGTGTATTATCTACAACAAGAGATTTGACAAACTTGGATTGTTTTCGCTTGAGCATTGGAAGCTGAAGGGCAACCTGATAGAAGGGTATAAAATTATGAGAGGCATGGATAGGGTGGATAGTTGGAGTTTCTTTTTTCCCAGGGAGGTTACATCAAATATTAAGGGGCGAAGGTTTAAGGTGTGTGGGTGAGGGAATTTTAAATCAAATGATTAAAGTTTCTTTAAACAGAGGATGATAAATGCCTGGAACGTGCTCCTGGGGAGGTGGTAGAAACAGATACAACAGCAACATTTAGGAGGAATGAAGACAGATACATGAAACCAGCAGGGAATAGAGGGATAATAGGAACTGCAGAAGCTGGAGAATCCGAGATAACAAGGTGTAGAGCTGGATGAATACAGCAGGCCAAGCAGCATCATAGGAGCAGGAAAGCTTGACGTTTCGGGCCTAGACCTTTCATCAGAAATGGGGGAGGGGAAGGGGGCTCTGAAATAAATAAGGAGAGAGGGGGAGGCAGATAGAAGATGAATGGAGGAGAAGATAGGTGGAGAGGAGACAGACAAGTCAAGGATGCAGGGATGGAGCCAGTAAAGGTGAGTGTAGGTGGGGAGGTTGGGAGGAGATAGGTCAGTCCAGGGAGGACGGACAGGTCAAGGGGGTGGGATGAGGTTAGTAGGTAGGAAATGGGGGTGCGGCTTGAGGTGGGAGGAGGGGATAGGTGAGAGGAAGAACAGGTTAGGGAGGCAGGGACGAGCTTGGCTGGTTTTGGGATGCGGTAGGGGGAGAGGCTTGAAGCTTGTGAAGCTTGAAGCTTGTGAAATCCACATTGATACCGTTGGGCTGCAGGGTTCCCAAGCTGAATATGAGTTGCTGTTCCTGCAGCCTTTGGGAGGCATCGTTGTGGCACTGCAGGAGGCCCAGGATGGACATGTTGTCTGAGGAATGGGAGGGGGAGTTGAAATGGTTCGCGACTGGGAGGTGCAGTTGTTTATTGCGAACTGAGCGCAGGTGTTCTGCAAAGCGGTCCCCAAGCCTCCGCTTGGTTTCCCTGATGTAGAGGAAGCCACAACGGGAACAGCGGATGCAGTATACCACATTAGCAGACGTGCAGTTGAACATCTGCTTGATGTGGAAAGTCTTCTTGGGGCCTGGGATTGGGGTGAGGGGGGAGGTGTGGGGGCAGGTGTAGCACTTCCTGCGGTTGCAGAGAAAAGTGCCAGGTGTAGTGGGGCTGGAGGGGAGTGTGGAGCGGACAAGGGAGTCATGGAGAGAGTGGTCCCTCTGGAAAGCAGACAAGGGTGGGGAGGGAAAAATGTCTTTGGTGGTGGGCCCAGGTTGCAGATGGCGGAAGTGTCGGAGGATGATGCGTTGGATCCGGAGGTTGGTAGGGTGGTACGTGAGGACAAGGGGGGATTCTTTTTTGGTTGTTAGTGCGGGGATGGGGTGTGAGGGATGAGTTGCGGGAAATGCGGGAGACGCGGTCAAGGGGATTCTCAACCAGTGCGGGGGGAAGGTGCGGTCTTTGAAGAACGAGGACATCTGAGACATACGGAAGTGGAATGCCTCATCCTGGGAGCAGATGCAGTGAAGGCGAAGGAATTGGGAAAGGGATGGCATTTTTGCAGGAAGGTGGGTGGGAGGAGGTGTATTCTAGGTAGCTGTGGGAGTCGGTGAGCTTGAAATGGATATTGGTTTCTAGGTGGTTACCCGAGATGGAGACAGAGAGGTCCAGGAAGGTGAGAGGGGTGTTAGAGATGGTCCAGGTGAACTTAAGGTTGGAGTGGAAGGTGTTGATGAAGTGGATGAACTGTTCGAGCTCCTCGTGGGAGGGATGCAAGACCATGTGTAGGCAGATGGTATTAGTTTAGAAAGGCATCATGGTCGGTGCAGATGTGGTGGGCTGAAGGGCCTGTTCCTGTGCTGCACTGTTCCATGTTCTATGATTCTAATTTTGATCCCTTGGGATCCCATTCCATACACCTCTGTTCACCATGATTCCCAATTACCTATACTTCACCTATTACATCCCCAGATTAGCAACATCTCTTTAATCCCATGTGTTTCTATTTTGAGAGGAACTTTGTGTGCAGTGTTTTATCAGATACTTTTTGAAAATCCAAGTACACAATTCCTGTAAACCATTTACAGAGAGTCATCTCTTTGAGTGTGATGTTAAAGGAGGATGTGCAAAAGCCACATTGAAACATGTCATAGAGTCATGGAGCCTAGAAGCAGGCCCTTCGGCCTACTCTATCTGTGCTGACCAACAAACATCAAAGTGCGCAAACAAAAACAGAAGTTGTTGGCAAAACTCAGCAGTTCTGGATTCAGCAATTCCGACAAAGAGTCACTGGACTTGAAACATTAACTCTGCTTTCTTCCCACAGATGTTGCTGGACTGACTGAGTTTTGCCAACAATTTCTGTTTTTGTTTCAGATTTCTGGCATCTGCAGTTCTTAGTTTCCTTTCCAAATTACTCTAACCCAACCTACCTGCACTCAGGCCACATGCCAACTATGCCCTGGTATTTTAAGTGCTTGTCGAGATACTTCTTAAATGTTGTGAGAACACCGGCCTCTACTACCCTCTCAGGCTGCATGCTCCAAATGTCTACCATCCTCTAGGTGCTGCAACATCCTTCTGGAATATAATGCTGTCTCGGCAAAGGTAGTCATGGTCAATTTTTGTTAAAATGTATTTGGTTCCTTTCAGAGAAGGAAATCTGTCATGCTTTCGCAGCCTGGCCTACACGTGACTCCAGACCCACAACCAATGTGGTGAATCTTAACTGCCTTCTGCAAAGACCGAGGAAACCATTCAGAGGTAACTGCCGGATATGTCAGTGACATTCACATCCCCTTGGGAAATAATGGAGGAAAGTAATTAATCCCTCAAAATTTCTGAGGCAATACGGCAAGTGTTTTTTAATTCTCAGGATCCCAAAAAGCATAATAGCATCAACGGTTCGTTTTAGGAGGTAAATAGAAATAACATGAGGGCACCTTTTCACAACTTCTGAATGCCCAAGCACAGCCAGAGGAGTATTTCTGAAATGCAGTGCCTACAGTAATATTGAGAAATTGCTGAGAGCAGGGCCATGTTAAAAGCAGTGGCTAAATAATCTGTTGAAACCCTGTTGAGTAAGGGATAAGCATTGGCAAAGATACCAGAAGGGATCCTTTGCTCTTTGATAAACAGGGTGGCCAGAGCTAACAGGTACGCATCTTGCCCCAAAAGACAAAAGTCAGGTTCAGACCTTGGGCTAGACATTCACAGAGCAGCTGATTGGTGTCCAATTAGCTGTCCTTGGCAAGATCAACATTCAGAACATTTCAGTGGAGCATGGGAAGGATTCAGAGATCAGCAGAACACATCTCCCATCTCTGATTTGTCTTTAGTGTCTTCTGCTCGAACCCAAAGGCTCGAATGTTGCTGTCAGGTAGTTAATGGCACAGATAGAGCCATTTCTTCATGGTTTAACGGAGACTCTTGTGAAATGACTGCATGGCTTTGTGTTAATCTTTAGCAAGCTCCAGATCAGCCACAATTCATTGGGCATCACCCGGTGAACGACCATTAATCCTTGGTAAATGCATGGGTCGTACGGAATATTCCCATAGGTACGGAAGCCTCTGTGCGTGATCACTTCAATGTTGGCCTTCTGGGCACAGATTCCCACAAAAGCATCATCAATGGGAAAGAGCTCCTCAAATTCGGCAGCCTTGTGTAGCTTGAGGATTGACGTTCCAGACAACAGGTAACCACCCCCACCGGCGTAGGGAGGGTAAGGTTTGTTGCTGTACAGAAAGAGTGGGATGTAGTACTTGCTGCGCTCGGCTCTGGACGGGTACCAGTTTCTGAAGACATCCCCGACATAAAGGTCATGGGAAGGATCGTGTTCCTTTAAAAAATCCACGACATTCTCCACGTTAACAAACACATCATCGTCACCTTTGAAGACAAACTTCACAGCCCGGCAGTCCTGAGAGAACCATTGCCAGAAGAGGGTCTCTTTTAGCGTGACGTTGAAGAAGGACTCGCGAAAGCCCCATTGGATGATGTCATTGTATTGTTTGCTCTCGTGGTCCACCAGGGCCTGCACAGCTTGCGAACGTATCTGGCGCTCCGTGAGGCCCAGGAGGAAGACGCGGCGCACTAATGCCCCTTCAACCACCCGCTCCTGCCCCCAGGTGCTGCGGATGGATGCCCGGCGGTCCGCGTGCTCCGCCAGTGACTTAACTGCCAACAGCAGGAAGGTGCCTTCCCTGTCGCAGCTGCTGGCCTTGTGCAGGAGAGGGAAGTTCCTGCAATGTCGGTACATCATGAAGTCCTTGTAGATTGGCTTGAGCTTGGAAGTCAGGCTGTTGAAAGCAGGGTTTGGATGGCAGGGCTGTGGAGTTGGCTCTGCTCTGGGCTGACCACTGAGCACCTCAGCTGCAGTCAAGTTCCTGAAATTTATTGCGGCTGGTGGAACCTTGGAACGCCACGCAAACTCATCGAAGTACGACAAGAATGTCAATTTCTTCTTCATGACGATCACAGGGTTGTATAAACTGAAACCAACCATGAGCACAACGGAAAATATCAGGACGCCTTTCATTCCACGGATCAACACAGCGGTGTTCATGACTGCAGACTGAGAGGGAGAAAAGATACACCTTGAAAAATTTATTCGTGCAAAGACATTATGTTTAAATGTTGGAAAATAAGAAAAGCAATAGGTATTCATTTCTGAGTTAGGGATCTGCCAAACTGAAGAAATCATATTGGACTCAAAATACTTAGTGGAGGCAAATGCTTGGTGCTGTTATTCATTAGACTGTTAGTCCAGAGACTCAGATTAACTACTGGGGTCTTGAGTTCAAATCCTGCCGTGACAGATGGTGGAGATTGAATTCAATAATTTAAAACAAAGATTAAGAGTCTAATGATGACCAAAACAATTGCTGATTGTTGGAAACCTTTTTTTTATTCATTCACGGGATGAGGGTGTTGCTGGCTAGGCAGCATTTATTGCCCATCCCTAATTGCTCAAAGGATAGGTAAGAGTCAACCACATTGCTGTGGGTCTGGAGTCACATATAGGTCAGACCAGGTATGGATGGCAGCTTCCTTCCCTAAAGGACATTAGCGAACCAGATGGATTTTTCCGACAATCAACAATGGATTCATGGTCATCTTTAGATTCTTAATTCCAGATATTTTTATTGAATTCAAATTCCACCATCTGCCATCGCGGGATTCAAACCCAGATCTGCAGAATGTCTCTGGATCAACAGTCCAGCGATAATACCACTAAGCTATTGCCTCGCCATTTGGTTCGCTAATGTCCTCCAGGGAAGGAAGCTGTCGTCCTTGTCTGGTCTGGCCTGCTTGTGACTCCAGACCCATAGCAGCGTGGTTGACTCTCAACTGATCTCTGGGCAATTAGCGATGGGCATTAGATACTGGTCTGGCCAATGATGCCCTCACCCTGTGAATGAAGAAAAAATTTTTCTCTCCACAGCTTGTCAAGCCTGCTGAGGTTTTCCAGCAATTTCTATCTTATTTCAATTGAATCTTCAATCGTAAAAGGTTATTCAGGCCATCAAAGATACCTGTGTGCAGAATCAAATGCAAAAAATTGTGTACGAAAGTAACCTAACTCAAAACAAATGCAATTAATTCACTGTTTTGATCTCTAATATGTGGGACATCAGGACAAGGGAAGTCACTTCATAACCTTCAATTCTACTTTGTAGTTAACTTATTTCTATAATCCATTTCTCTTCAATTCTTTAATTCATTCAAATGTCACGGTTCATTATGTTCCAGAGTCTGAATGGAATAGATACTCCTATTTCTGCTTCAAACAGGAATGTCAGGTTTAGTCTCATTACTAGTTCACCACTAGATGCTGGAAGCATTCACTTTTTTTTATTCATTTGTGGGATATGGGCATCACTGGCTGTGCCAGCATTTATTGCCCATCCCTAGTTGCCCTTGAGAAGGTGGTGGTGAGCTGCCTTCTTAAACCGCTGCAGTCCTCCTGCTGTGGGTTGATTCACAATTAAGGAGGTGATGGCCTAGCGGTATTATTGCTGGACTGTTAATCCAAAGAGCCAGCTAACGTTCTGGGGACCTTGGGTTCAAATCCCGCCATGGCAGATGGTGGAATTTGAATTCAATAAAATATCCGGAATTAGGATTCTAATGATGACTGTGAACCCATTGTCGATTGTTGGAAAAACCCATCTGGTTCACTCATGTCCTTTCGGGAAGGAAACTGCCATCCTTACCTGGTCTGGCCTCCATGTGACTCTTAACTGCCCTCTGGGCAATAAATGTTGCCTAGCCAGTGATGCCCTCATCCTGTGAATAAATAAAGAAAGAATTCCAGGATTTTGACCCAGTGACATGAAGGAATGACAATGTAACTCCAAGTCAGGATGGCAAGTGGCATGGAGAGGAACTTGGAGGTGATGGTGTTCCCATATGGCTGCTACCCTTCTCCTTCTAGATGGAAGTGGTCATGGGTTTGGAAGGTGCTGTCTCAGGGTCTTTGGTGAATTTCTGCAGTGCATCTTATGGATAGCACATACTGCTGCTACTGACCGTCGGTGATAGAGGGAGTGGATGCTTGTGGATGTAGTACCAATCAAGTGGACTGCCTTGTCCTGGATGGTGTCAAGCTTCTTGAGTGTTGCTGGGGTTGCACTCATCCAGGCAAGTGGGGAATATTCCATCACACTCCTGACTTGTGCCTTGTAGCTGGCAGGTAGGGTTTGAGGAGTCAGGAGGTGAGTTAATCACTGCAGTATTCCTAGCTTCTGACCTGCTCTTGTAGCCACTGTTTTTATGTGCATATTTCATGTTTAAATCTCTTTGGATTTCTCTGCCAGTAGTTGTAACAAAAACCCTAGAATGTTTAACGAACAGGTAGTTGGCGAAGAAGACAGAGTTTGCATTCATAAAGAAAATGGGCTGAATGGTTTAATTCATCTGTAATAACCTTCTAAAACACATAAACACTTTTTCCTTAATCTCATATTTTTAAGATTGATTCACTGATGATGTGCTGGCAAGAACAGTATTAATTGACCATCACAAAATTTTTCTTTAATTCATTCATGGGATGTGGGAGTCACTGCCACATCTACTGGTCATTTATTGTGTATTCCTAATTGCTGTGGAGCAGGTGGTGGTGAAACATTGTAGTCCTTGCAGTATAGGTGCACCTTCTTTGGAACTGATGGTAGCTAGGAAAAGATTGGTGCATAAGCTGGAGATGGGTTGAGAGGAGAGAGGGGTAAACAATAGGTGGAGATGGAGCCCAGAAAGAGAGAGCAAAAGAGTTGGGCAAACAAAGGAACAGGTAAAGGTCAGCCTAGGTGAATCAATAGCTGCTAGTGAGGACCATTCTGAGGAAGAGTTACCGGACTGGAGACGTTAACTCTGCTTTCTTTCTACAGATGCTGCCTGACCTGCTGAGTTTTTCCAGCAATTTCTGATTTTGTTTCTGATTTCCAGCTTCTGTGCTACTTTAGTTTTTGACTGTGGAGGGAGTGAATGTTGGAGATAGGAGGAGTGCTAATTAAGTGGGTTGCTCTGCCTGAGATGGTGTAGTTCCTGTGTTGTTGGAATAGCACTCATTCAGACAAATGGGGAGTACTTCATCATGCTCCTGACTTATGCTATGAATAGGCTTTAGGGTGTCTGCAGTTGAATTACTTACTGTAGGAGCTGACCCGCTCTTGTAGCCATTATATTTATATGGCATAAAAAAATAGAAATTGCTGGAAAAGCTCCGCAAATCTGGAATCATGTGTGGAAAGAAATCAGAGTTAATGTTTTGGGTCAATTAGCTCTTCCTCAGCACTGTATATGAGCTAGTCCAGTTCACTTTCTGGTCAATGATAACCTCCCATGATATTAATAGTCAGGGTTCAGTGGTGGTAATGCCATTAAATGTCAAGTGACATTTAAGTATTACAGAAAGAAAGAGTTAGATTTGATTTTGATTTGATTTTTACAGGAAAGATATGGAGGCTTTGGAGAGGGTGCAGAAGAGGTTTACCAGGATGCTGCCTGGATTAGTAGGTTTGAGCTACAAGGATTGGCGAGAAAAACTTGGGTTGTTTTCTCTGGAGCAGCAGAGGCTGAGGGGAGACAGGATAGATGTCTATAAAATTATGAGATGCATAGATAGGCTTGGTGGTCAGAATAGTTTTCCCAGAGTTTAAATGTCTAATACTAGGGGGTATGGATTTAAGTACGAGAGGGGGAAAGTTCAAAGGAGATGTGAGGGCAAGGATTTTTACACAGAGAGTGGCAGGAATCTGGAATGCGCTGCCAGGGGTGGTGGTGGAGGCAGATACGATAGGGTTATGTAAGGGACTTTTACATAAGGACATGAATATGCAAGGAATGGAGGGATATGGACCATGGCACAACATTATGGGCCGAATGGCCTGATCCTCTGCTGTACTGTTCTATGATCTTTGTTTTATGTACTATGATTTGATTTATTATTGACACATGTACCAAGATCCAGTGAAAAGTATTGTTTTGTGTGCTATCTAGACAAATCATACCTTACATTAGTACATCAGGGTAATAGAACAGAATACAGAATATGGTGTTACAGCTACAGAGATGATGCAGAGAAACATCAACTCTAATATATGAGAGGTTCATTCTGAAGTGGTAGGACTTATATAATTAATGGTGGGGCCTTGGGTAGTGTTGTAGAGCAGAGGGACCCAGGGGTTCAAGTACATAAGTCATTGAAGTTTGCGTTACATATAAACAGGGTGGTTAAAAAGGAGATAAAAGGTACTGCAGATGCTGGAGAATCTGAGATAACAAGGCGTGGGGCTGGATGAACACAGCAGGCCAAGCAGCATCATAGGAGCAGGAAAACTTGACGTTTCGGGCCTAGACCCTTCATCAGAAATGTTATTCAGGAGTCGCAGGGAGAAGCGCTTCTGGAGGGTCTCAATGTTCTGAATGTAGATATTGTCACAGCTGGGGCCAAATTGGGAAGGCTTGAATGTGGATTGTAGTCCATTGGGGATGATCTGGTTCCGTAGGCAGGTACTAAGAAAGGTGATGTGGCTGTAGTACCTGGCTTGCTTCAGGACATGGTCGAGCAGTTTCAAGGCCGAAGAGATTATGAGAGAGTTGCAGTGGGAGAGAGATTCCCTGAGGTTTGTC
>JAHRHZ010000249.1:10069566-10138362 GCA_024137785.1 Ginglymostoma cirratum
AGAAAACGTCAGTTTATGCAGAAAATAGGGAGGTGGGTGGGGTAGGGAATAAACAATAGGATAGAGGCCAAAGAGAGAGAAAGACAGTTGGACATACAAAGGACATGACAAGGTGTGGAGCTGGATGAACACCGCAGGCTAAGCAGCATGAGAGGAGCAGGAAGGCTGACGTTTCAGGCCTAGACCCTTCTTCAGAAATGGGGGAGAGGAAGGGGGTTCTGAAATAAATAGGGAGAGAGGGGGAGGCAGTGTTCATCCAGCTCTGCACCTTGTTATCTCAGATTCTCCAGCATCTGCAGTTCCTGCTATCTCTAGGACAGACAAAGGAATTGTTAACGATCAGGCTGGGAGGGTGAATAGGTGTTAATGGGGACTGTTAGTGATTAAAGTAAAAATATCAGCACTTGAGTGTATAGAGCTTGATGAGCTTCAGCTAATCATTGAACTGGAAATCCAGCAGGTGGACTGCAGCAGTCCAAGAAGACAGCTCACTACCACCTTCTCAAGGCCAAGAGGAAAGCAGTTTTAACCAACACGTGGTTTCACTCCTTGGATCTTCTAATTTCCTCCATGGTCAGGGAAAAGAGACCGTGACCGCAACTAAGACAAGCCATCAAAAAGTAAAGGTCTTTTTTCCCTTTATACGTTAACGGGAGGAGGACGTTGCTGGCTGGGCAGCATTTATTGTCCATCCCTAATTGCCCAGAGGGCAGTTCAGAGTCAACCACATTGCTGTGGGTCTGGAGTCACATGTAGGGTAGACCAGGTAAGGATGGCAGTTTCCTTCCCTAAAGGACATTTAGTGAACCAGATGGGATTTCCCTGACAATCGACAACGGATTCATGGTCATTATTAGATTCTTAATTCCAGATTTTTGATGAAATTGAATTCAAATTCCACCATCTGCTGTGGTGGGATTTGAACCCAGGTCCCCAAAATGTTATTGGGGTCTCTGGATTAACACCCCATCAATAATGCCACTAGGCCATTGCCTCCCCCTAGTTAAAATAAAGAAGTGGAGCATCCTTTATCATGGCAATTTTCCAACAGGTTCAAGGGTTTATAGATCTGCATGGCTGAAAGTCGTGGATGGCTTCAGGGTAGATGAATGGAACTGGCCATGGCGCTGTGGTACATACAAACATACCAGTTAGAAGCAAGACTAAGCCACTCAGCCCTTCAAGACTGCTTCGTCTTTCAATATGTTCATGGCTGGTCTGATTTCCTCCACATTACAACCACCCCGTAAACCTTTCACTGCCTTGCTTATCAAGAACCTATTTCTCTCTGACTCCCTTCATACAGAAATCCTGCCATTCCAGGAATTAGTCGAGGAAAGCTTTGTTGCTCTGCCTCCACAGTCAGAACATCTTTCCTCAGGTAAGGAAACGAAAACTGCACACAATATCCCTGATGTGGTTTGAACCAAAGTACTGCTCCTGTCCTTGAATGCGCTCACTACGAGTGCCAACATACCATTTACCTTCTTCATTGCCTAATGCCCCTGTATTCTTACTTTCACTGACTGGTTTACAAGGACGCCCAGGTCTCATTGCACCTCCCACTTTCTTAATTTATTGCTGTTCAAATAACAATCTGCCTTCCTGTTTTTGTTCATTTATCTGCATTACACGTCACCCACCCACTCACTCAACTTCTCCAAATCACACTGAAGCATCTCAATGTATTTTAAGAATCGTGAGGTTTTATTGAAGCTTTATAGCACCTTGGCACATCCC
Organism: Ginglymostoma cirratum; assembly: GCA_024137785.1. Taxonomy (NCBI): domain Eukaryota; kingdom Metazoa; phylum Chordata; class Chondrichthyes; order Orectolobiformes; family Ginglymostomatidae; genus Ginglymostoma; species Ginglymostoma cirratum. The sequence goes on from JAHRHZ010000249.1 coordinate 10,071,307, forward strand.
ATCTGGTGTACTGTGTACGGTTTTGGATTTCTTATTAGAAAAAGGATGCAGTTGCATTCAAAGCAGAATAGAAACTATTTCCTGGAACAACAGGGAAGATTGAAGAGGCTAGGCCTGTAACCGATGGAGTTTAGAAAAATGAACAATGACTTCGTTGAAACATTAGAATCTGTGGGAACTGTGGGTAGAACTGTGGGAACTGGAAGGATGTTTCCTTTCGTGTGGGATTTAGACCTCAGGACCAGTGTTTAAGATTAAGGTATCCCTTTTAAGATGGAGATTAGGTGTAATTATGTCAGTTTGAGGAATCATTTTTCTAAGAAAGCAATGGAGGGTGTGTAATTGAATTTTTCAAGGCAATATACAATGGCTTTTCGATTTGAGGGAGTTGGGGCTACTGGGGTTTGGGTTAGGGTAGGGCTAGATAGGAAAGTTGGGCTGAGACCACAACCAGATCAGCCACGATCTTATTGAATGTTACAGCATAGTTGAAGGGCTGAATGGCTTACTCCTGTTCATAAGTTCTAACTCAAAGATAATGGATTTGTAATAACGTATCCAAGTATAAGTATTGGATCAGTGTTGGAAATCACCAGTGGGCCTGAGGAGAACCTAAACAAAAGTGAGAGGATTTTTGGAAGCTCCTTTCAGAAGGGAGCATAGAGTTATTGAGTGATACAGCATGGAAATGGACCCTCCAGTCCAACCAGTCCATGCTGGCCATGTTTCCCAAACTGAACTTGCCCAAATTGCCTGCATTTTGCCCATTTCCTTTTAACCTTTCACATTCATATACTTATCCAAATTGTTGTCATTGCGCACGGCTCCATCACTTCTTCTGGCAGTTCATTCCACATACAAACTAACTTCTGTATGAACAAGTTGTCCCTTATGTCCTTTTTAAATATTTCTCCTCTCACCTTAAAAATGTGCCTCCTAGTTTTGAACTCGCCCACCCTCGGGAAAAATATCTTTGCTATTTACCTTACCTATGCCCTTCATGATTTTATAAATCCCTGTAACGTCACCCCTCAACCTCCTACGCTCCAGTGAAAAAGTCCCAGCCTATCCAGTCTCTCCTAATAGAGAGGGAGAGAAGCAGTTAGTAAGTATCTATGGCTACAACGGTTCAGGTTGACTGGGAAATCAGAGTTGAAGCCCTTATCACTGCTGGGTGAATTTGCATGTACATTAGTGAAACTGGCAAAGATAAAATCTTAAAGTATGTTGTAAGTCAGAAGACTAATTTCAAGAGTTTGGGAAACAAGGGATAAGCTCAAAGGAACCAAGAAGAGAAAAACTGAAAGATCCCGATACCTACAGAATTGTACACTGACACATGCACTATGCTATTCTCCAATTAGTAGAATGTTAAGTCTTAAACCTATTAGAACATAGAACATAGAACTGTACAGCACAGGGATGGGCACTTCAACCCGCAAGGTTGTGCTGAACATGACACCAAATTAAACTAATCCCTGCTGCCTGCTCTTGGTCCAGATCCCTCCATTTGTTATGCAATAAATCCCAATAGTTGGTTTGCATTTCACAACTGTGGATGCAGGGAATCTGAAAAAAAAAAGAAATTGCTGGAGAAATCCAACAGGTCTGGCAACATCTACGGAGAGAAAGCAGAATTAACTTTTTGAGTCTAGTGACCCTTATTCACAATGGGTCCTTCTTTATCCATGACACTTACTATGGGCTTTAGCGCAGAGTTCACATCCCATAGACTTAAAAGTAGTCTTTAGGCCATATAAATAAGTAAAAACCTTTGCATTAACTGCATTATTTCAAGTGATTTGAATGCAGCTTCATTCCTTCTTTGGTGTTTCACTTGCATCAATTAATCAAATAAAAAATCTGTAGTCCCTAACGTTATTTGTCTATTCAGAGGCAGCAAAAGAAAGGCAAGAAAAGGGCTGAATTTGTGAAAGGATAGTATGCGTTCAGTCAATCTCTCATTTTCTTTGCCTGATGTTAGACAGGTGAAAAATAATTTATTTTCTTTTTTGCTGAAATGTCTACTGCATACCACTGGATTTCCATAAATTTGGATTTATCTAATCAAATATTGAAAATATTTTTCCTTCCCAGAAATAAGTCTTCCTTTATAAGTTTATCCCTGCTTTTGGAAGAATGTTTTCAAGCATCAAACTTTGGCATTTACATCACAATCAATGATCTCTCACTTTAATAGAACAGGTAGACATGACACAATTAGACTAGTGATGAGGTAAGTGCATCTAAATCTTTTAAAAATGGGAATGCATTATACAATTTTACTTTTGTTTCATACTGAATCCCTACTTGGTGCTTGGCCTTGTTTCCTCTGCTTTGCAATTTTTCTTTCCTATCATTCATTGTCATCTTTGTTTCCCTTTCTTGTGTCTCCCCACTCAGATTCCCATCCTTCTGCCCCTCTTATTTAAAATCCCCCAATTCACTAGCAAATACGTCTAGATGGATTTAGATTCCAGTCCTGCTGGTGTGTGACCTGTCAGTTTGTCCAACTTCCTCATAATTGGTCCCAATGTCTTAAGAATCTAAATCCCTTCTTTCTCCATCAGCTTCTCAACTATGCATCAACTGGCCTATTCTCTTTTCCCTGAGTTCTCTAGCATGTAGTGCTGAGTGTAATCCTAATATTGCTATCTTTTGAGATCATGTTTTTAAATTTATTTCCTAGCTCGCTATATTCTGCTTGCAAGACCTCTTTCCTTTACTTTTAGCAACCTGGACCGAAACCTCTGGCTATTTTCCCTCCCCCTTCAGAATGCCCTGCAGCTGCTTAGTGGCTTTCTTGACCCTGGCACCAGGGAAGGAACATACCATCAATAATTCCACTTGCGTGCAGCCGCAAAAGGAACAAGGAAGTTAGCATGCAGAAACAGCAAGCTAATGCAAAGGCAAGTATGTGTTTGCCTTTCTTACAAGGGGTTTGGATTACAAAAATGAACATCTGACCACGACTGTACAGAGCATTGATGAGACCAGACTTAGAATACTATGTATGTTTGGTATGATGAGAGGCTGGGAAAATTAGGCCCATGTCTGTACATTTAGTAAGATGAAATTAAACCTCATTGAAGCATGCAAGATCCTGATAGGATTTTTTATGGTAGACATTATTTCCCTTTTCTGGGAATTCTAGAATGCAGGCACACAGTCTCACGAAAGGTATGGAAATGAAGGCTTGTAAGATTGTATGGTCAACTCCTGCTGCTGTGTCATACATTCTTATGAGCAAAGTCCTGAAGCAACTCTACCACCTCCCCCCCCGTTAATTTATCTTTTCCACAAGCCAATGGACCAGGAATAGACCATTCAGCCCATCTGCTCTGCCATTCATTGTGGTCATAGATAATCTGTTGATCCTCAACTCCACTTTCCTGCCTTATCTACATAACCATTGATTCCCTTACTGATTCAAACTCTTTCTCAGCCTCTAGTATACTTAATAACATAACCTTAACAGCTCTCTGTGATAAAGAATTCCACAGACTTGTGTGAGAGAAAAACATTCTCCTCATCTCTGTTTTAAATGTGCGACTCCCAACTCTGGGATGACACTTTCCAACCCCAAACTCTCCCACAACAACCTCTCTGCACTTACACTGTCAGGGCCCCTAATAGGAATCTAAGGTCTCCTCTCATTCTTCTAAACTCCAATGATTACAAACGCAAACTACTAAATCTTTCCTGGGGTAATAGAGTCATACGGCATGGAAACAGACCCTTTGGCCCAACCAGTCCATTTTGACCATAATCCCAAACTAAATCACTCCCAGCTGCCTGGGGTTGGCCCAAATCCTTCCAAAAATTTCTTATTCATTTACTTAACTAAACGTCATTCATACATTGTAATTGTACCGATATCCACCACTTACTCTGGAAGCTCATTTCACACATGAACCTGTGTGAAAAAGTTGACCCTCATGTCTTTTTTAAATCTTTCTTCTCTCACCTTTAAAAATTTGCTCCCTAGCCCAAAACTATTCACAGCCTTCTAGGTGTGGTCTGACCAGCACCTTGTACAGATTTAACAATAATTCCTTGTTCTTATACTTGGAAACAGAAATGACTCTTTGCCTTACCTATTTCCTGCTGAACTTTGATATGGTGTGAATTGGCAAATGCGAGACTTATTTTGTAATCTTAAAAAGCTTGAAAAGATAGAAGATGCTCAGTTGGTCTCAGTTGGTAATAACCTTGAAATCATTAGTTTTGAACATTGAAGACAACCCTTAATACTCAATTCAGACCTATCTCACCTCCCTGTCTCTTCTTGTGCCATATAACTCAGCAATAACTTAAGGCAGTCTACTTGAACAGCTTGTTTACCTGTTTCCATGCAATACTCTGTTTGTGTTTTCGAGTCTCTGCAGATGTTGCCTGACCAGTCTGTCTTTGTTACATAGTGCATTACATTTCCAGCACTTGCAGTATTTTGGTTCACTTCGCCTACAATGATATATATTCATGTGAACTTACAAACTAGATGCAGAAGCAAGGCATTTTGGGCAACATGGTGGCTCAGTGGTTAACACTGCTGCCTCACAATGCGAGGGACGCAGGTTCAATTCCACCTTCGGGTGACTGCCTATGTGCAATTTGTATGTGCCTGTGTGGGTTTCCTCTGGGTGCTATGGTTTCCTTGCACAGTCCAAAGATGTGCAGGTTAGGTGGATTGGCCATGCGAAATTGTCCGTAGTGTCCAGGGATGTGAGGCTGGTTGCCATGGGAAATACAGGGGTAAGGTAGTGCATTGGGTCTGGGTGGGATGCTCTTTGGAGGGTTGGTGTGGACTCAATGAGCCAAATGGACTGCTTCTGCACTATAGGAGTTCTATGATTCTATGACATTTGGTTCCTTGGGCCTGCTTCGTCATTCAATAAGATTATGGTTGACCTGACTCAACCCTTGCTCTTACTCCAATAATCTTTGAATCTATTGTTCGTCAAGAATCTATCCATCGTATTAAGAATACTCAGTCACACTGCCTCCAGTGCTTTCTTGGGAAGAGAGTTTCAAAGAGTCACAAGCCTTCCTGAGAGAAAATATTTCTTTTTATCTCAGTCTTAAATGGAAGACTGACATGACAATACTAAACAGCGGAGCAAACCTGAGGACCATACAAGCCTGTTCCTATTTCTGCTGTTCTCAAAAACACTAACAATAAAAGAGCTCGACTTACAAGAGAAACAAAAGAGGAATCTCATTTCTGGATCAAGCATTTGAAAGCAGTATTTGCTGACAGACCGACTCATTGCAATGATTCAAAACAGCCTCCAGTTATTATAAGTGTATGCCCTCAAGTTACGAGATTTAATAGAAAAGATGAGCAAGCATTTGGTTTTTCACTGACAGGCAGAATAAGACGAACAGACGTTTTCATCCTCAAAAATAGCAACTTCCTTTTACTTGTTAGTCACTTCCCTTTTTCTAAAATATTCTGTTCACAAATGTGATAGTGTTAACAAGAGAAAGTGCTTAAAGTCAGCACATTGGCTGTCAGGATGTAAACCTGTCCTTTCCAACGTAGTCATTTCGAACAAAAAGTGCAAGGCTAGATTTTCATTCCTGCTGCAATTTGAATCTCTCTGCAAACAGCAATCAAAGCGTTAGGCTCTGTATATCATTTCTATTATAATAAACTGTAAATCATACTCACCTGATAGATTGCTTTCTCACTGCAGCAAGCCACTACCAGCTTCATGTAACCAGTAACTCATTCTATGCAGCAACTTTATTCCAGATTGAGATGCCCTGTGACGTAGGGAAATTGCTGCGCACTCACTGGGCCCTAGTGCCTGTCTGGTTCACACTCCTTTCTGTTGGTTTGTTAAATCAGTTAGGATCTTCTGCCTGGTCGAGGGACATGGCATCAGAACAGGTATCCTGCTGATAGCCAATGTCATGCCGTTGCTGCTGACCAGCCTCTCCAGTGACCCCATCCCACTTCCTTTCACATGCCCTGAGCCCACCACCCTCTTGCAGGCTTGGTTCCTCTGCCTGGCGCTCAATGCCAACACCCCTGCCATCGTTCCTGCTGGCACAGTCCAAAACCAGGAAAAGAACAAGGTCCCATTAAGGACCAAGGGGGCAATCTGTATGTGGAGCCAGAGGTCATTGACAGAGTGTTTAATGAGGGGAGGTGATGGTCTAATGGTATTATTGCTGGACTGAGAGAGAGCCAGGTAATATTCTGGAATTAAGAATCTAATGGTGACCATGAATCCATTGCCGATTGTCGGGAAATCCCACCTGGCTCACTAACGTCCTTTAGGGAAGGAAACTGTCATCCTTACTTGGTCTGGCCTACATGTGACTCCAGACTCACAACAATGTGGTTGACTCTTAACATCCCTCTGAGCAATTAGGGATGGACGAGAAATGCTGGCCTGGCCTGTGACACCCTCATCCATATGATAAGAAGAACTGTCTTTCCCCAGAAGGAGAATGTAGGTACAGATTGCGAGAAGAGGGATTGTGAGCAGTTTGGTGGGGACAGTGAGGAAGTATTGGATGTTTTGATGGGCTTAAAAGTGGAAGAATTCCAAGATCCTGGATGAGTTGTATCCCAGGCTTGAGTTGTAGACATGAGAACAGATTGCAGGGCTTTGCCCAAATGTCCAGGGGGTGGCACAATGTCTCAGTAGTTAGCACTGCTGCCTCACAGTGATAGGGACTCAGGTTCAATTCCAGCCTCGGCCTGTTTGTGTGTTATTTGTATGTCCTCCCTGTGTCTACATAGGTCTCCTCTGGGTGCTCGGGTTTCCTCTCACAGTCCAAAGATGTGCAGGATGTGTGGATTGACCATACTGAGATTGTCTCATGTGCAGGCTAGGTGGATTAGCTATGGGTTACAGAGATAAGGTGGGGGAATGGGTCTGGTTGAAATGCTTTTTGGAAGGTTGGTGATGACTTAATGGGCTGAATGGCTTCCTTCTGCACTGTGGGGATTCTATGATTCTCTGACCACAGGGGAGGGACTGGAGGACAATGAATGTGGTTCCACTTTACAAAGAAGGTGGCAAAGATAAACCAGGGGATTGCAGACCAGTAAGTCTCACATTAGTGGTAGGGAAACTACTGGAGAAAATTATGAAGGGTGAATTAGTTTTCGCTTGGGAGAGGAAGGTTTGATCAAGGATAGTCAGCATGTTTTTTTCAGAGGGAGCTCATGCCAAACAATTTTAATTGAATTTTTCAAGGAGGTGACCAGTGTGTAGATGAGGGTAGCCATGACGAGGAGGTGTCGACATTGGAATAGGGTGGACAAAAGTCAGAAGTCATACCACATCAGGTTATAGTCCAACAGGTTCATTTGAAATCACAAGCTTTCAGGGCACTGCTCCTTCATCAGGTGCAGTCTGTGGGTAATGCAGTTGATAAAGCTCATATATATTTTAGCAAAGCCTTTGACAATGTCTCAAAAGGGCAGGACACTATACGAAGCTCAGATGAACACAGGAATCTTCAAGGATGCTTGTCCACAGTTCCCTGAAGGACAGTTTAACAGGATAGTTAAGAAGGCATACGCGACACTTGCCTTTATCAGTCGAGGCATGGATTATAAGAGCAGGGAGGTTATGCTGGAGCAATACAGGACTTTACTTAGGCCACAGCTGGAGTACTGTGTGCAGTTTGGTCAACACACTGTAGGGAGGATGTGATTACACTGGAGGGGATGTAAAGGAGAATCACCAGGATGTTGCCTGGGATGAAGAGAGGCTGAATAGGCTCAGGCTGTTTCACTTAGAGCAGAGAAGGCTGATAGAGGACCTGATTGATATATATAAGATGTTTTGAGGAGCATTTACAGGGTGAATAAAAAACTGCCCCCTTTAGTTGAATGTTGAATGAGAAGGAAGCTTAGTTTTAAGGTGAAAAGGAAAAGTTTTAGAGGGGAGTTGAAGAAAAATGGTTTTGCTCTGGGGTGATAAGAATGCCCTTGCGTAGGAGGGTAATTGAGGTGGGAAACCTCACCAACCTTTAAGAAGTATTTGGATGACCACTTGAAGCATTATAATATTCAGGGCCGTGGTCCAAGTGTTGGGAAGTAGTGTAGAGTTAGAATAGTTTTGTCAGTGCAGTCTTGAAGGCCTCTTCTATTCTCTATGATTCTATGAATCTAGAATTGATGGTTGCTGACCTCTGATTAATGTCAGGGAGGGGGAGTGGGAGAGGGGTTGGGTGGTGAGAGTCTTCTCCAGCTCACGGGTGAGGTTCCATTCTCTCGATTAAATCCGTAGAATTGTAGAATAGCTTCCAGCATAGGCAGAGATCATTCAAACAAATGTATCTGTGTTGGTTCTTACTGCAAGAACAGCCCAGCTAATCCTACTCACCTTCTCTAGTCCTCCAGCCCTTCAAATAATTTTATTTCAAATTTAAATGTAAATTCGTCTTTCAGGGTGGTAGTAAGGGCCTAGGATAGCCTTTGGTCTGTCATGATTTGGAGGTGCCAGTGTTGGACTGGGGTGCACAAGGTCAGAAATCACACGACACCAGGTTATAGTCCAACAGGTTTATTTGAAAATACAAGCTTTCGAAGCCTCAGTCTTTCTTCATGTGTTAGTGACAGACGTAGTGTCAGGCACAAATTTACAACTAAAAATCAAAGGGTCACACCACTGATCAGGATGTATTAAATAAACCTGAGACAAAAACAAAGTCGCTGGAGAAGCTCAGCAGGTCTGGCAGCATCTGTGAAGGGAAAAACAGAGTTAACGTTCCCGTTCTGAGGAAGGGTCACCGGACCCGAAACGTTAACTCTGTTTTTTCCTTCACAGATGCTGCCTGACCTGCTGAGCTTCTCAAGCAAATTTGTTTTTGTTCCTGATTTACAGCATCCGCAGTTCTTTCGGTTTTTCTTTAAATAAACCTGAGATGCTGTTAAATCTTTAATCAGTTAGAAGGTTTAAATTGATTAATATGTACATGTAAATCTACAAATTCCTTTTAAGTCATGGTCCTGAGAGAACTGAAAGTTTTATCATTGTAAAGAAGAGGTGACATTTTAGTTCAGACTATGCATGTTACGTGTGAGGCCTTGTCTAGAATCTGTTTGACTCCAACCAAGTCCCCTTTAATACCGCCATATCCTATTCTTTGTAAGCCCACATTTCCCCTCGGCCAAATGTTCCACCCCTCTAATTACTTTAAGGTTCCCTCTACAACCTTAGTTATTCAATTCATCAGAAAACTGGTCTTAGGATGGTTTAAGTGAAGCCCATTCCAGTGGAACAGCTCCCTTTTGCCCCAGACCTGTCCCACAAACTGAAACCCATTCCACCCACACCGGTCTTTGAGCAATATATTTGGTTCTTTGATATCCTTACTACCCTACTTTATTTCTTCCAGAGATAGTAGGAACTGCAGATGCTGGAGAATCCAAGATAACAAGGTGTGGGGCTGGATGAACACAGCAGGCCAGGCAGCATCAGAGGAGCAGGAAAACTGACATTTTGGGTCGGGACCGTTTGTGTCTTTGTTGTACTGCCTGTGACCACACTACATTCCTATATCTCCCTACTACTTGACTAGCTGCCTATATCAAGGTACTGTAGTCAGTTCACACATCCTCCCTGCAGTGCCCACTCTCTTTTGCAAAGTTTGTAAGAACCTCATAACCCCTAGGCAATTACAGGGTCTGAGGCTCCTCAATTGCTACTCCTGGGTGCTCATACCTGCTTCACTTGCAGGCACACCCGCTGTCCCTGATCACAGACCAGTTTTGAATGAACTAGGTTGAAGAGTGTGACTGCCCTCTAGAACAAATTGCCCAGATAATGTTCTCCTCCCCTGACATGGAACAATGTCTGCAGCTTAAACTCCAGAACCTCAACTTGGATCCGAAGTTCTTTGAGCTGCAAACACCTACTACAGATGTGTTTGCTCTTGATGATGTTGATGTCCAGCAGCTTCCACATACTGCAGCAGCAATACATCACCTGTCCAGCCATCACTTATATAACATGAGAAAAAGTTGCTGATTGGGCCCAACCACAGTCTGAAAACTAAGACTGACATTTAGCTATTCTTATCGCATCTCCATGCCAACAATGATCCAACCAATCAACACCCCTTTTTCATGCTGTTTAGACCATAAGATTATAAGAAATAGGAACAAAAATAGGCCATTCTGCCCCTCAAATCTGCTCCACTATTCAATAGGATCCGACGTTCCTCAAATCTACTTTCTTGCCCTTCCCAGTATTCCTTGTTTTCCCTCATCATCAAGAATCTATTTCAGCCTTAAATATACACTAGGACTCTCCCCACAGCTCTCTATGACACAGAATTCAAAAGACTCACAACTGTATAAATTCCTTCTCATCTCACTGTTAAACTGGTGCCCCTGTAATTCTGAGACTTGTTTCCTAGTCTGAGACTCTCCCATGAGCGGAAAAGTCCTGTCAGCATTTATCTGTCAAGCCCCTTAAGAATCTTGTTTGTGTCCCTTATTTTTCAAATCTGTTTCTTGTGTCCTGGTCTTGATTAATGTAAGGAAAAATGTTTCAACATCTTGTCCACTTTTAGCAATGCTTAAATCCTGTAATACCAATAAATGATGTAATAAAGTCTGGAATGTTGTATGACTTATTGACTACTTTCTCAAAATTACTTACCCCATTCAATGACTTATGCACATGTGTATATTTCCAGATCCCTCTGTTCCTGCATCTACTTTGGAATTGCACCTTTTATTTTGTACTGTTTCTCCACGTTCTTTCTGCCAAACTGCATCATAAAGACCATGAGACCACAATAAATAGGAGCAGAATTAGGCCATTTGGTCCATCACGTTTACTCCGCCATTCAATCATGGCTGGTATGTTTCTCAATCCCATTTTCCTGCCTTCTCCCCATAATCTTTGATTCCCTGACTAAACAAGAATCTATCTCTGTCTTAAATACACTCAATGACTTGATCTCCACAGCCCTCTGCAGCAATGAGTTTCACAGATCCACTACCTTCTGGCTGAAGGATTTCCTCCTCACCTCAGTCCTAAAGGGTCATACCTTCACTCAGTTGTGGCCCCAGGACCACATCTCTCATACGAGTGAGTGGAAACATTGTCTCCTATCCAAGCTTTTCAGTGTTCTGTGAGTTTCAATCAGATCATCCCTCGCCCTTCTAAACTCCATTGGGTAGAGACCCAGAGTCTTCAACCGCTCCTCATATGACAAACCCTTCATTCATGGGAGCTTGCTTGTGAACCTCCTCTGGGCCCCCTCCAAGGCCAGTGCATCCTTCCTTAAATACTCCTGCTTCTGAGTATTGAATTGTATTTGCCACCATGGTCTTACTGTTTTATTTCCTGCTGGACTCTGCTGAGTCATGATTATCTCTGTTCGTTGCCTCATGAGGTCACAGCTGCCCATCACTCAGTTGTTAAACCCTGTTTTCCCTGACAATTCAGTGCTGAAGCCTTTTCTCTAGGTTTGTGCTTCTCTCGGGCCCTTGAGAATGAACATTATCTCCTCCAGCAGCTCTCTGCCCTTCCAGCCCTTCCCCCTTTCTCTTCCCCTCACCAGTGTTCTGAGCTGTTCTACCTGAGAGGAGCCGTACAATGAGATGGTTGTTTTCCTGCAAACTGCAGCATTCTCTCAGATGGGAGGAATGCCAACCACTATCAAATTCAAGTAGAGTCAGAATTAATCCCTTCAATAAAGCCTCTTTGTTGTACATTAGTCACACCTGTTCCTGTAGAACAATGAACTGTGAAATGTTAGGAATGATCATTTAAAAAAAATTTAAGGGCCAGATTCCAATCAAACCAATATCTATCCAGGTATTCACCAATATTGTTAACTTCCGCCTGTAGATATTTTTTAGATAAATTTATTTCATGAGAGGGGAGGAATTACTCATGTCATCTATGTCATAGGATTTGGGGGATGTTGAAAGTGGATAAATATCTGTTCATTAGCTGCAAGATAGAGTTTGAACTCCGGGGAATTAAGGATTGGCTTTAATGAATCACAGGGGATGGTTCGTTGCTCTAGGTTACAGATGCAATCAGATTTGCATCATGTATTGTGTTCCTGAAATAATTCAAGAGTAAACAAGTATCATAGATCATAAACAGCTGGCCAAGCAGCATCATAGGAGCAGGAAAGCTTGATGTTTCGGGCCTAGACCCTTCATCAGATGCTGCTTGGCCTGCTGTGTTCATCCAGCTCCACACCTTGTAATCTCGGATTCTCCAGCATCTGCAGTTCCTATTATCTCTCTATCATAGACCATAAATATTGGTTTAAATGCATCCCTTATATTCAGATTGTGTTATCCATTTAAATTTAAGGAGGCCATTTAAACAGTACAAAGCAAGAGTGGAACTTGATAAGATGGACAGTAGGATGATAGAATCAGAGAGAATAAGAGCAGGAGGAGGCCATTCAGCCCTTCAAGCCTGCTCCACCATGGCTGACCATCCAATCCAGTACCCCGTCTCTGGAACCAGGTCTCATTGCACCTTCTCCATTCCCAATTTATCACCATTCAGACAATGATCTGCCTTCCTGTTTTTGCTACCAAAATGGATAACCTCACATCATCTACATTATACTGAGCTCACGCTCTCAGTTTGTCCAAATGACACTGAAGCAGCTCTGCATCCTCCTCACAGCTCACCCTCCCACCCAACTTTGTGGAGATATTACATTTGGTTTTCCCATGAAGGGGGAGAACTTGACCTACTCTTGGGAAATAGGGCAGGACAGGTGACTGAGGTGACAGTAGGGGAGCACTTTGGAACCAGTGACCATATTTTTATTGATTTTAAAATAGTTATGGAGAAGGACAAAACTGGTCCATAGGTTCAGGTTCTAAATTGGGGCAAGGCGAATTTTGTTGAAATTAGGCAGGAGCTTGCTGGGGTTGATTGGAATAGTTTATTTGCAGGCAAAGGGACCTCTGGCAAGTGGGAAGCCTTTAAAAGAGTGATAGCTTGAGTTCAAGATCTTTATGTTCCTTTGAGGGTGAAGAGCAAGGTTGTCAGGAGTAGGGAACTCTGGATGACAAGACATATTGAGGCTTTGACCAGAACAAGGAAGGAGGAATGGCTCAGGTAGAGGCAGCTGGGATCAAGGGAATCCCTGGAGGTAGGTAGGGAATACAGGAGTTTACTGAAGAAGGAAATCAGGTGGGCAAAAAAAGGGCACGGGATAGCTTTGGCTGAGAAGATTAGGGTGAATCCAAAGAGATTCTTTAAGTATATTAAAGGAAAAAGAATAACTAGAGAGAGAATGGGATCCCTCAAGGACCAAAGTGGACATGTTTGTGTGGAACCACAGGAGATGGGAGAGGTCCTCAATGAATATTTCTCCCCTGTGTTTACCGTGGAGAAAGACATGAAGACTTGGGAACTTGGGGAAGTTGGTGGTGATATCTTGGGGACAGTCCAGATCACAGCAGAGGAGTTGTTGGAAGTATTAGAATATATTCATGTTGCGGCTATACAGGACATTGGTTAGGCCACTTTTGGAATACTGTATTCCATTCTGGTCATTCTGCTATTGGAAGGATGTTGTGAAACTTGAAAGGGTCCAGAAAAGATTTACAAGGATGTTGCCAGAGTTGGAAGGTTTGAGCTACAGGGAGAGGCTGATTAGGCTGGGGCTATTTTCCCAGGCGCATCGAAGTCTGAGGGGTGATTTTATAGCAGTTTATAAAATCATGAAGGGCATGGGGAGGGCTAGTAGACAAGGTCTTTTCCCTGGGGTAGCGGAGTCAAACACTAGAGAGCATAGGTTTAAGGTGAGAGGGGAAAATTATAAAAAGGACCTAAGTAGCAACTTTTTCACACAGAGGGTGGCGTGTGTATGGAATGAACTGCCAAAGGAAGAGGTAGAGGCTGATACAATTATAACATTTGAAAGGTATCTGGATGGGTATATGAATAGGAAGTGTTTAGAGTGATATGAGCCAAATGCTGGCAAATGGGACAAGAGTCATCTAGGATATCTGGTCAGCATGGACAAGTTGGGCTGAAGGATCTGTTTCTGTGCTGTACATCTCTATGACTGTATATGAAGATGGATAAATCTCCTGGTGCTGATCAGATATATCCAAGAACCCTGCAAGAGGCTAGAGAAGAAGTTGCAGGGGACCTGGTTGATATATTTGCATCACTGTTAGCTACGGGTGAGATCCCAGAAGACTGGAGAGTAGTGAATGTTGTGCCTTTATTCAAAAAGGACTGCAAAGAAGAACCTGGGAATTATAGACCAGTAAGCTTAACATCTGTGATTGTAAGAACTGCCGATGCTGGAGTCAGAGATAACACAGTGTGGAGCTGGAGGAACACAGCAGGCCAGGCGGCATCAGAGGAGCAGGAAAGCTGAGGTTTCGGGTCGGGATGCTAGTAGTCAGCATGGCTTCGTGCGTGGGAGATCATGCCTCACAAATTTGTTAGAATTCTTTGAATTGACCATGAAGGTTGATGAGGACAGGGCAGTAGATCACATGAAATCCAGGAAGAGCTGGCAAATTGGATACACAGTTCGTTTGATGGTAGGAAGCAGAGTGTAATACAGGAAAGATGCTTGTCGGACTGGAGGCCTGTGACTAGTGGTGTGCCTCAGGGGTTAGTTCTGGGCCCATTGCTGTTCGTCATCCATATCAATGATATCGATAAGAATGTACAAGGCATGATTGGTAAGTTTGCAGATGACATTAAAATAGGCAGTATCGTGGACAGTGAGGAAGGTTATTAGAAATTGCTGCGGGATCTTGATCAGCTGGGGAAATGGGCCGAGAAATGGCAAATGGCATTTAATATAAATAAGTGTGAGCTGCCGCATTTTGGAACGTCAAATCAAGGCATGAGTTTCATGGTGAATGGTAGGGCCTTAAGGATGTAGTGGAACAGAGGGACCTTGGTTATCTGAAAGTGGAGTATTAGGTAGACAGGGCAGTGAAGAAGGCTTTTGGCACACTGGCCTTCTTCAGTCAGGGCATTGAGTATAAAGGTTAGGAAGTTATGTTGCAGTTACACAGGAGTTTGGTGAGGCCGCACTTGGAGTATTGTGTTCAGTTTTGGTCACCTTGCTGTAAGAAGGATGTTATTAAATTGGAAAGAGTGCAGAAGAAATTTACAAGGATATTGCCAGGAGTCAAGGGACTGAGTTATAGGGAGAGGTAGGACTTTTTTCTTTCGAGCATCGGAGACTGAAGGGGGATCTTATAGAAGTGTATAAGATCAGGAGAGGCACGGATAGGGTGAATGCACTCAGTCTTTTCCCCAGGGTTAGGGAATCGAGGATTAGAAGGCGTCAATTTAAGGTAAGGGGAAAGAATACATGGGAACCTGAGGGGAAACTTTTTTTACACAGAGGGTGGTATGCATATGGAATGAGCTGCCAGCCGAAGTGGGTGAGGCAGGTACATTAACAACATTAAAAAGCCATTTGGACAAGTACGTAGACAGGGAAGGTTTAGAAGGATATGGGCCAAGTGCAGCGAAGTGTGGTTAGCATGGATGAACATTTTGTTCGGCATGGAACAGTTTGGGCCAATGGGCCTGTCTGTAGGACCTCTATGACTACCTCATTAATATAGATTGTGAATAGCTGGGGCCAAAGAACTGGTCCCTGTGGTACCTAGTAGACACTGGTTGCTGGTTAGAAAATGACCCATTCATTCCTATGCTGTCTGTCATCCAGCTTTCTATCCATTTCAGTACGCTACCCCCATTCCCATGTACTTTAATTTTACATACTAATCGCTTATGTAGGACTTGGTTGAAAGTCTTCCGAAAATCCAAGTAAATCCAGCATGGTGGCTCAGTGGTTAGCACTGCTGCCTCACAGTGCCAGGACTCCGGGTTCGATTCCACCCTCAGGCAACTGTCTGTGGGGAGTTTGTACATTCTCCCCGTGTCTGTGTGGGTTTCCTCTGGGTGCTCGGGTTTCCTCCCACAGTCCAGAGACATGCAGGTTAGGTGGAATGGCCATGCTAAATCGCCTGTAGTGTCCAGGGATGTGTAGATTAGGTTGGCTATAAGGGGATGTGTCTGGGTAGGTGCTCCAATGGTCGGTGTGGACTTGTTGGGCTGAAGGGCCTGTTTCCCCACTCTAGGGATTCTATTAAAGGACATCCAGTGGTTAAAACCCAAAGAACAGCAGATGCTGTGAATCAGGAACAAAAACAAAGTTGCTGGAAAAGCTCAGCAGCATCTGTGAAGGGAAAAACAGAGTTAATGTTTCAGGTCCAGTCAGGAAGTTCTGAGGAAGGGCCAACGGACCCAAAATGTTATCTTACTACCGATGTCAGACTAACATATTCAGAATTCTCTGTTTGCTGTTTATAAATAATGTTTCCTCCTGTGGGGATGATGTAAACAAGGGGACACTGTATAAAACTAAGAGATCTCCCTTTCAAGATAGACATGAGGCGATTTTCTTTTTCACTCCAAAGTTTGTTACTCTGTGGAATTCTCTCCTGCAACACTTTGTAGAAGTTGCGTCATTCAATTCATTCAAGGCTGAGTTTGACAGATTTTTCATAGACAAGGAAGCCAAAAAGTTATGGGGTGGTGATCAAACGGGAAAGTGAATTTGGGATCACAACCAGCTGAGCCAGTATCTTATCAAATGGTGCAGCAGCATCATAATGCTGAATGGCCTGCTCCTGCTTCTGGGTTCTGAATGTCAAATTGGAATTAGCACTACAAGGGTGACAGTTTATTTTCAGAAGGGTAGAAATGAAACAAACTTAAAATGGGCTAAACGTTCAAGCACCTACTCCTGCCCCATCTCCGCGTACCTCGACACTGTCTTTTCCCCTCTAGTCCAGGAACTCACCACCTCAAGGTGGCATGGTGGCTCAGTGGTTAGCGCTGGTGGCTCACAGCGCCAGGGACCTGGGTTCAATTCCACCCTCTGTTGACTGTCTGTGTGGAGTTTGCACATTCTCCCCATGTCTGCATGGGTTTCCTCTGGGTGCTCCGATTTGGCCATATTAAATTGTCCATCAGCGATGTTTAGATTAGGGGGATGGGCCTAGGTGGGATGCTCTGAGGGTCGGTGTGGTCTTGTCGGGCCGTAGGGCCTGTATCCACACTGTAGGGATTCTATGATCTATGTTTGGGACACTACCCGTGCCCTCCACCTCCTCCAAGACTTCCAATTCCCTGGCCCCCGACACCTCATCTTCGTCATGGACATCCAATTCCTGTGCACTTTCCCCCACATGAATGGCCTAAAAGCCCTCCGATTCTTCCTGTCCCGCACGCCCAACCAGTCCCCCTCCACCAACACCCTCACACGCTTAACCAAACTCGCCCTTACCCTTAACAACTTCTCCTTCAACTCCTCCCACTTCCTCCAAACTAAAGGTGTGGCTATGGACACCTGTATGGGTCCGAGCTATGCCTGCTTCTTTGTCGGATACGTGGAACAGTCCCTCTTCCTCTGTTACACTGGCGCTATCCCCCACCTTTACCTCCGCTACATCGATGATTATATTGGTGTCGCCTCGTGCTCCCACGTGCAGCTTGAACAGTTCATCAACTTTACTAACACCTTTCACCCTAACCTCAAGTTCACCTGGGCCATCTCTGATACCTCGATCTCTTTCCTGGAACTCTCTGTCTCCATCTCTGGAAACCACCTCAGCAGCGACATCTATTTCAAGCCCACCAACTCCCACAGCTGCCTGGACCACCCCAAATCTCACCCACCCTCCTGCAAGAATGCAATCCTCTACTCCCAATTTCTTCACCTCCGCTGCATCTGCGTTCCACTCCCAGACATCCCAGATGACCTCATACTTCAAGGACTGCAACATCCCACCTCAGTTGATTCAAAATTCCCTCAACCGCATCTCTTGCATTTCCTGCACTTATGCCCTCAAACCCCCTCCCCCCAACAAAGCTAAAGACAGAGTCCCCCTGGTCCTCACGTACCACCCCACCAACCTCCACATCCAGCACTTGATCCTCTGCCATTCTGCCACCTACAATCCGATCCCACAACCAAAGAGATATTTCCCTCCCCACCCCTAGCAGCTTTTTTTGTGGGGACCACTCACTCAGCGTCTCCCTCGTCCACTCCACACTCCCCACCAGCCCCACCACATCTGGTACTTTTCCCTGAAACTGCAGGAGGTGCTACACCTG
The DNA here is from genome assembly GCA_024137785.1 of Ginglymostoma cirratum. Taxonomy (NCBI): domain Eukaryota; kingdom Metazoa; phylum Chordata; class Chondrichthyes; order Orectolobiformes; family Ginglymostomatidae; genus Ginglymostoma; species Ginglymostoma cirratum. The sequence goes on from JAHRHZ010000249.1 coordinate 10,089,441, forward strand.
CCCCTTCACCTCTATTCAAGGCACAGGACAAACTTTCCATATCAGGCAGGGGTTCACCTATACATCCTCCAACCTGATCTACTGTATTCGTTGCTCCCAATGTGGTCTCTTCTACATCGGTGAGACCAAGCGCAGACTCGGTAACCAATTTGCAGAGTATCTGCACTCTGTATGCTATTATCAACAACACCTTCCGGTTGCTAACCATTTTAACTCCTCCTCCCAAGCCCGGGGTGACAAGTCCATCCTGGGCCTCCTCCAGTGTCATAATGACGCTGCCCACAAACTGAAGGAGCAGCACTTCATATTCTGCCTCAGGAGTCTACAGCCCAATGGCCTGAACATAGAATTCACCAATTTTAAAATCGCCCCACCCCCGGCCTCATCCCATGTACAACCCTCAGTCTCATCCCAGCCTCCTTGATCTGTCACAACCTGCCCATTTTCTCTCCCACCTATCTGCCACTCCCACCTCACTAACCAATCCCCACCACTCCCTACCTGCATCCACATATCACCATCCCACCTACCTTCCCCAGCCCCACATGTCCTCTGTCTATTTATTTCCCAACTCCCTTCCCTCTCCCCAGGCCTGATGAAGGGTCCTGACCCAAAACGTCAGCTTTCCTGTTCCTCTGATGCTGCCTGACCTGCTGTGTTCCTCCTACTCCACACTGCATTGACTTTAAATTTACAGGTCCCACTAAACGTGTCCGTGAGTGCATGCTTGCGTGCGTGCGTGTGCGTGTATATGTATGTGTGTGTGTGTATACATGTGTGCGTGCGTGTGCGTGTGTGTGTCTGTGTGTGCGTGAGTGTCTGTGTGTGTGTCTGTGTGTGCGCGTGTGTGTGTGCGCGCATGCATGCGTGCGTGTGTGTGTCTCTGTGCGTGTGTGTATACATGTGTGCGTGTGTGTGTGTCTGTGTGTGCGTGAGTGAGTGTCTGTGTGTGTGTGTCTGTGTGTGTCTGTGTGTGCGTGCATGCGTGTGTCTGTGTGTGTGCGTGCGTGTGTGTGTGCGTGCGTGCGTGTACCTTTTCAGCTTGGCAGTCACAGGGGACTACAACCATTCACATTATACAGTAATGATTGGGATGAAGAAACATAATGCATTGTTGCAAAGTTTGCAGATGACACAAAGATAGGTGGAGGGACAGGTAGTGTTGATGAAGTGGTGAGGCTGCTGAAGGATTTGGACAGGTTAAGAGAGTGGCCAAAGAAGTGGCAGATGGAATACAATGGGGGAAAGTGTGAGGTTATGTACTTTAGAGATAAAAGGTACTGCAGATGCTGGAGAATGTACTTTGGTAGGTTATGTTCTAAATGGAGAATCTGAAGCACAAAGGGACTTGGGATTCCTAGTTCAGGGTTATAATTTGATTTTGGATTTTGATTTTATCAATGTGTATTTACAGTAAGATTACAATAAATTAAAGTGAGAAGTTTTCATTTTTCACCTCAAAATGGCACCATATTGAATAATTTAAGAATAAGGAAAAATTGGACTAAAGAAAGACATAGCTTGAAGAGAATCCATCAACCTGAGCCAGCTCCTCACCTTTAACGATGCCTGCACTGCCAACCATCTGCCACCGCCTCACCGCTGTCTACACCAGACCCAACCAACATTGAAGTCCCCGATCCTCGGGTGCCATCTTTGCCATTGGGCCGATTCCCCCCCGCCACCACCTCACTGCTGTCTACACCAGACCCAACCAACATTGAAGTCCCCGGTCCTCAGGTGCCAACTTTGCCAGTGGACCGATTTCCCTATGCCACCGCCTCACCACCAGCTGCGCCAGGCCCACCAACATCAGAGTTGCACTTCTCTCTGCTGCATCCACCTCATTGATGTCGCTGTGATGCCCCCAGACCTGTTGACATTTTCCAGCAATTTCTGGTTTTCTTTCAGATTTCCAGCATCTGCCATTCTTTTGGGATTTTTTTAAAGGAATAATGAAATCGCTTTGGGTGCATCAGCGTCAATGTTACATAGAACCAAGAATGGCACTACCATAAGGCATTTTCTATCAAATTAATGCACTGTAATTCTCTTTGACAAGGCCTCTGATTGATCTTGCTTCTATTATAGTCATCCTTGAAGGCACTGATCACATATATCATGTGTTAGAGTTTGTTTCCAAAAATGGTTCCAGGGATGAAGAAACTTCTATTGTGAAACTGGATTGAAGAAATTGGACTGTTCTTCTTGGACAGAAAAAGGCTGAGAGGAGATCTGATAGAGGCTTTCAAAATTGTGAGCAAGCTGGATTTGGGAGAAATTTCCTGCTCATAAAAAAAACAAGAATGAGTGGGCATAGATTTAAAGTGATGTGGAAATGAAGCAAGGATGAAGTGAGAAAAAAAAACTTTTTTGCTCAGAGACTAATTAGGGTGCAGAATTCACTGCCTGGAAACTTGGAGGAGGCAGGTTCAACTGAAGCATTCAAGAGAGCACTGGGTGATCGCATTGATAGAAAAACTGTGCAAGCATATCGGGAAAAAGTAGGTGTATGGCACTAGGTAGTGAGAACTAGTGCAGGCATGATGGGCTGAATGGTCTCCTTCTGCTGTAGCATTTCTGTGATTTTGTGATGTGGAGCAGTACCTGGGATGCTCAGAGGCTGCAATTATCAGCTGCCCTCTCAGAGGAACGTGATGGAGTGAGATACATGTGAGAGCCTGGGGAGTGAGTGAGCACTGTCTAGTCCTCCTCTATTCTAATAGATCAATACTTCTTGTAGGAATGTCGCATAGCCTCATGTGTTCCTGTATAACCTCGGTCCGGAAACAATGTAAAAGCTCTTTGGAACAATGCTATAAAAAGACTTTAATTAAACGCCTAGTAAATGGGCATAAAGTGTAAACAGTGCAAAACAAACATTTCCTTTAGGGATATCATCATAGCTTTTCAGACCCATGTCTAACTGCCCTCTGGGGCAACTAAGGATGGGCTGGCCTTGTCAGTGATGCCCACATCCCAGGAGTAAACCAAACAAAAACTCCATGGGTTAACTCCATTTAAAACCAATTATAAAGCAAACAGTATTGCAACCAACTGATTTCTGTGCATGCAGCTTGCAAACTCACAGCAGGCATGTGGACAGCCAGTCACAAAATTGTATACACGTGGCACATGGTGCCTGCACTGTTGGTTATTGTAATGTGTGCATTATAGCTTATAACACGGTATAAGCATCTGAAACAAAGTAAAACACATAGTTCATCAGTCACTGATAAACAACTGATTGTTAGAGAATCATCATGAATAAGACATGCACCTCCATGTCTTAATTGGACATTTTCTGCCTTATCCTCTTACGGTTCTTTCCCTTCATGAACTCAGGTGTGATGAATTCCATGCCTACTTTAATTCAAGCATGAAAATGTCCCTTACCTCAGAGGTACTAATTTGTCTGGGAGTATACTGATTGGAATTTAGAAGAACGATGAGGAGATCTTATAGAAACATAAAATTACGAAGGGAATAGATAAGATAGAAGCAGGGAGGTCGTTTCCACTGGCCGGTGAAACTAGAACTAGGGGGCAAAGCCTCAAAATAAGGGGAAACGGATTCAGGACTGAATTGAGGAGGAATTTCTTCACTCAAAGGGATGTGAATCTGTGGAATTCCTTGCCCAGTGAAGCAGTTGAGGCTACCTCATTAAATATTTTTAAGGTAAAGATAAATTTTTGAACAGTAACAGAATTAAAGGTTATGGTGAGCTGGCGGGTAAGTGGAGCTGAGTCCAGGAAAAGATCAGCCATGATCTTATTGAATGGCAGATCAGACTCGATGGGCCAGATGGCCCACTCCTGCTCCTATTTTTTATGTTGTTATGTAGGTTTGGGAGTTTAGTTTAAATGGTGATATCATAGTGATAGTCATACCATGTTAACTCTGGTCTGACTCAGAGATATACAATGTCAAACCTGGTAAAAGTTGGCAACAGGCACTGACTTGGCCATAAGTTGCATCGATAAGTTGATTTTAAAAAAAATTGTCCAATGCTTTACACTGTGACTCCCTTTCAAAGTAAGATAAGGTCACCCTAGCCTTACTTGACTGTAGGGCTGCTGTCTCATTAGAGAGAGAAAACTGGTAGTGATTTAACCTGAGGGTTGCCACACCACAGATGAGGAGAGAGCTAGAGACAGGAATTCCTTTATGGTCACCTCAGCCAGTATTAGGAACTGAACCCATCCTGCTGGTGTTATTCTGCATTGCAAACCAGCCATACAGTCACTGACCTAACCAGACCCCACCCTTCAAAACAGCTCAATGGTTGCAAAGCACTTTGTGGCCCCATATTCATAAATAAACACTTTGCTGTAACCTCTCCGGTCTAGAATACATGGGACCTCATCATTTCTGGCTTTTGGAGCTTTTGCGTTTAAGGAATAATGTTAGAATGCACAAGTGTGTGAACTGGAGAATATTATGGAGCAGTTGGCCGAGGGTGGGGGGCTGGGGGGTGGTGTGTGGATGGTGGTGGTGGTGGCCTAGCAGTATTACTACTGGGCTGTTAATGCAGAAACCCAGATAACATTCTGGGGACCCAGGTTCAAATCCCACCACGGCAGATGGTGGAATTTGCATTCAATAAATATCTGGAATTAAGAATCCAATAATGACTGTTCACTACTGCCCTCTAGGGATGGAACCTGCCATCTTTACCTGGTCTGTCCTACATGTGGCTCTTAGCCTACCCTCTGGGCAATTAGGGATGGGCAATAAATGCTGCTCTAGCCAGCAGCACCCTCATCCCATGAATGAATAGAGGAAAAATCAACCTATTCAAATACTGTGTTCCCTGTTTGGTTAATGAACTAAAATAAAGCTATGACTCTCTTGTGTTGCTGATAAAATTCTGCTCTCCTGCTTTCTAAATTTCTGGACTGGAGACTAACAAATATGATTTTCTGAAAATCTTTTCATAGGTCGCTTGCATGTCTTCTGTCTTCTGTCATCCCATAAAAAATCTTGAGTTTCTCCTGGTCCAAATTTACAAGTCCTCCTCTCAAAGTCTCCCAATTTACCTTAAAAAATGCTTTATTACATTGAAGACCTATTTTATGTCCCACCTTCATATTAAGGAGAGCAAACCCAGTTTTTCTAATCTCAGTAACTAATTATAGTCCCCTCATGCCTTGTACCATTCCAGAAAATTTCTACTGGACCCTGCATACAGCATTCACATTCTTTCAAAAACATAGTGCCAAGCCTTAGACACAACTATGTTTCTCTAATCTTTAATCTGTGATGGGTCTAGCATTGCTCTGTTTTTCTTTTTAGATGCATTTACAAGAGGACCTCCCACTGAAGATTCAATTGCAGTTGTTCTGCTGAGGATGTACATGATTTATACCGGGTATTTTCCCTTTTGTACTCTTTGCAGCTATTTATAAAGTCCAGAGTCATAGGAACATAAGAGCATAGGAACAGGAGTATGCCATTTAACCCTAAGTATACCCTGAGGTACTGCCTTCCAGCAATCTCATGCCTAACGATGTAGCTTCTCATACTTGCCCCTTCCCCATATGACCTCTGAACTTCTTTAACAGTAATCTATCAATCTTACATTTGTCATTCACAATTAACCCAAACGTTCACGACCATTTGTATGTACGGGTGCATTTGACTTTCATCCCTGAAAGGTCTGCATCCAATCCTAATCTCAAGTTGTCCAGTCTTTGATCTTCCAGCCAATGGAAGTAATTATCTCTATCTCTGTCCACTTTTAATAACATGAAACGTAATTCCTGACAGTACAATATCAGTTTGTGAGACATTTTTTTCATAATTGAGCCTGGGCTTTGAGTACCCTCTTGTGTGCCTAATCCTCTTTCTAATAACCATAGGGTCAGGACAGAAAGAAGCCCTTCAGCTCATGGTACCTGCAAATGGTAAACACAGCCATCTAACTATTCGACTCCCATTTTCCTGCATTTGGCCCATATACCTTGATGTGTTGACATCAAAACTGCAAGTCTATGCACATCACGTTTGGCCATATTCAAAGACTTCTCTGTTTCTACATCAAATTTTAAATGAAACCATGCAACTAGGGAGGAACTGAAGAATGGACTTAGGAGAGCTAGAAGGGGGCATGGAAAAGCCTCGGCGGGTAGGATTAAGGAAAACCTCAAGGCCTGCTATACTTACGTGAGGAACCAAGAGAATGGCCAGAGTGAGGATAAGGCCAATTAGGGATAGTGCAGGGAACTTGTGTGCGGAGTCAGAGGAGGTAGGGGAGGTCCTTAATGAATACTCTGCTTCAGTATTTACCAGTGAGAGGGACCTTGTAGTATGTGAGGGCAGCATGAAATAGCCAAATATGTTCAAACAGGCTGATGTTAGGAAGGGGTATGTGCTAGAAATTTTGAAAAATATTAGAATAGACAAGTCCCCTGGGCCAGACGGGATATACCCAAGGTTTCTACAGGAAGCGAGGGAAGAGATTGCTGTGCCTTTGATCTTTGCATCCTCACTGTCCACTGGAGTAGTACCAGATAATTGGAGGGTGGCAAATGTTATTTCCTTGTTCAAGAAAGGGAATGTGGATAATCCTGGGAATTAGAGATCAGTCAGACTTACTTCTGTAGTGGGCAAACTATTGGTGAGGATTCTGAGAGATAGTATTGATGATTATTTGGAAAAGCATAGTTTGATTAGAAATAGTCAGCATGGCTTTGTGAGGGGCAGGTCATGCCTCACAAGCCTTATTGAATTCTTTGAGGATGTGATAAAACACATTAGTGAAGACAGAGCAGTGGATGTGGTATATATAGATTTTAGCAGGGCATTTGATAAGGTTCCCCATGATAGGCTCATTCAGAAAGCAAGGAGGCATGGGATTCAGGAAAATTTGGCTGTCTGGATACAGAATTGGCTGTCCAATAGAAGACAGAGGGTGGTAGTAGATGGAAAGTATTCAACCTGGAGCTTGGTGACCAGTGGTGTTCCGCAGGGATCTGTTCTGGGACCTCTGCTCTTTGTGATCTTTACAAATGACTTGGATGAGGAAGTGGAAGGGTGGGTTAGTAAGTTTGCTGATGACGCGAAGGTTGGTGGAGTTGTGGACTGCATGGAGGATTGTTGCAGGTTGCAATGGGACATTGATAGGATTCAGAGCTGGGCATAGAAGTGACAGATGGAATTCAACTCAGAAAAGTGTGAAGTGATTCATTTTGGAAGGTCGAATTTGAATGCAGAATATAAGGTTAATGGTAGGATTCTCAGCAATGTGGAGGAACAGAGGGACCTTGGGGTCCACGTCCATAGATCCCTCAAAGTTGCTTCCCAAGTTGATAGGGTTGTAAAGAAGGCATATGGTGTGTTGGCTTTCATTGGCAGGTTGATTGAGTTTAAGAGCTGCGAGGTTATGCTGCAGCTCTGTAAAACCCTGGTTAGACCACACTTGGAATATTGTGTTCAGTTCTGGTTGCCTCAATATTGGAAAGATGTGGAAGGTTTAGAGAGGGTGCAGAGGAGATTTACCAGGATGCTGCCTGGACTGGAGGGCAGGCCTTATGAGGAAAGGTTGAGGGAGCTAGGGCATTTTTCATTGGAACGAAGAAGGATGAGAGGTGACTTGTAAAAGTTGATGAGAGGCATAGATAAAGTGGATAGCCAGAGACATTTTCCCAGAATGGACATGACTATTATGAGGGAGCATTATTTTAAGGAGATTGGAGGGAGGTATAGGGGAGATATCAGAGGTAGGTTCTTTACACAGAGAGTGGTGGGTGCATGGAATGCGCTGCCGGTGGTGGTAGTAGAGTGAGATACATTAGGGACATTTAAGCAACTCTTGGATAGGCACATGGATGATAGTAAAATGTAGGGTATGCAGGGTAGTTTTGCTCTCAGAGTACAGTAATAGGTCGGTACAACATTGTGGGCCAATGGGCCTATACTGTTCTATGTTCTATGTAATTTAGATTCATTAACCTCACTTCGTGTATTTCATTATAGTTCTTTGCATTAAGTTTTGACTATTTTCTCTTTACCTCTTTCATGAGTCAACCTTCTTCCAACTATAAAATTGGGTGGGATCTTCCCATGCCATGAATGATGATGAGTTATTTGGAAGGACTGAGTGAGATGTTGAATGAGGACTTTCATTCGGGAGCAACAATTCACATTTTCCAACTGAGCTCCAGATGTCGAAAGAACATTCTCGCCATTGAGAGGTGAGAGGCCTTTTGATAGGAATGATTGCTCAGTCTCACCCTCACTTATATGTAAGTACACCTTGTTGATCTACAGGTTTCTGTCTACCACCCTCCAAATGGAAACCAGATGCAGAATTACTCAACAAAAAAAAGTTTCTTAGTGGGTGCCTGGCGATCCCAGCTCACTGCTTCAGCCTCCAGAAGCCAAGCACCAAAGTCTTAGTGCGGTCTCCATGGGCGGTGGCCGCACACGTTCTATGCCCAAGGACCTTGGCAGCCAACACCATATCAGTCTCTCTGCAACCTCATGTCACACCTCTGACCCATTCGCAGTAAGCTCCATTCTGGAATGCATCAATCATTGCAGTGCTGCACATGATAGACTTGGTGTGCGGGAATAGGCATCAATAAGGGATTGGAACATGTTGCATCTTGGGGATCCTCACATGCTGTCTCAGCATTCACTCACTTTGTTTAGATGTTTACAGCATTCTCAGGTTTACCATGCCTCTTTGCCCTTTGCTCCTTCAGGCAGAGTGAAGGGATAGATCATATTTTTTTCTCAACTTACCTTCTTGTGCAGACACTAAGCCCGACATTCTGTTATGGTGATCAGCAGTTCATCAGACAAGGGGTTGGACATGTTACTGTGTGGCACTATACTGTGTCAATCTCACATCTGCATCATATGTCAGCACTGTACACAGAAAGTACACCACACGTGCAGCAAGAAAATCGACATTATTCGAAGGCTCCAGAGGTTAGTCTTCAGTCAAGTCAAGGGGAGACCGTCTTCAGCCATGGGGTGCTGTTACAGCTGGTCAAGAACAGCCCTTGATGTCACCTCAGGAGCTTGGACATGGTCATTTGGACAACTGGGATGGTCATTCACCTCCTTGTAGCTGAGGGGCTGAATGTCAAGCAGCACAGCACCCATCTGGTTCATTCTCCCCACATCATGGACTATTTTCTCCTGGAATGAGAGAAAGGGAGGGTTTGAATGAGATTAAAGTAGGAGGCAGAACTGGTAGTTCTGAAGCAGGTGGTCAAAAGGTGATGATGGAGGTGATGGGTTAGTGGTATTATCGCTGGACTGTTATTCCAGGGACCCAGATAATGTTCTGGGGACCCAGGTTTGAATCCCGCCATGGCAGATGGTGGAGATTGAATTCAATAAATACCTGGAATTAAGAGTCTAATGATGATCGTGAATCCATTGTCGATTTTCGGGTTCACTAATGTCCTTTAGGGAAGGAAGCTGCCATCTTTACCTGGTCTGGCCTACATGTGACTCCAGACCCACAGCAATGTAGTTGACTCTTAACTGCCCTCTGGGCAATTAGGGATGGGCAATAAATGCTGCCTAGCCAGTGATGCCCTTATCCCGTGAATGAATAAAGAAAGAAAAGTGGCCTGAGTGAGTGAATAGACAACCCAGAGGCCATGGTGTGAGGGAATTGGGTGGGTGAGGGTGAGTGAGGAAAGATGCTTCACGCAATAGTGGGACTGGTACAGAATCTGCCATGGTAGGAAGAGGGTACAGTGGCAGAGATAGAGTGAGAGTGAGGTAGCAGAGTGAAGGTGGTGGTACTCTTCCTGGCAGAGTGGCAGAGTCCTGGCAGAGTCTCCAGCTGGAGCTCCACGCCCCTGTCCACAAAGCAGGCACCAAATTCCCTTCTCTGCCATGCTGAGCTAAATGTCACCAAATGCTTGACCAGGTGAACAATGACCTTTTAAAAGTGGCGCCAATACCAGGTCAGTGACGAGCACTTTCAGTTACAGCGAGTGGGAGAATCAGGTTAGTATCAGACAAAAGGGAAACTATTGGAATGTGGTAAAAAGTCAATGAGGTGAGTTTGGGAACCATAGCATGAGAATACTCTTTAGGCCTTGCAAAGTGAAACCCTCTGTGAAAGTCGACAAAAATGACACTTTGCCAAAAAAAAGGTAAGGTTCAGCCCATAATTTTTTCATTTAACTTAGTGTTCAGGTAAGCTTAATTTATTGCTGCATTGGATAACCAGCACTACTCTTCTAACATGCCCCATTCAATCACTTGACCTTTGTCAGGTTTCTGGAACCTTCCACAAAACATTCTCATGCCTTTGCATTCACTAATGCTTTAGGCCAGTGCCAAAGAGCACTGTTCAATGTGCAGAAATTCAAGAGACTGATAACGTGCTGATATCTTTTAGCAAGTCTCACAAGTAATGGCAGCTCCTCTTCAGCTGTCACACATTGACGGACAATGGCATCTGTTTTCCAAAAATAAATCCACTGGCTGCACCCAGCTCATTTCTCAAGGGGGTAGAGAGATTACACATGTAATGTTGCAGGATTATTATAGTACCTGCCAAAACTTTCCCTTTTCTCTTCGAAATGAGCTGTGATTTATTATTCTGAATCTTTGTCAGGAGTTAAAGGAATGTACAATAGTTTGTCTGAATTAACCTAGGCATCGTGTTTCACCAGGTGGGTGTTCCTGCATTCTTCATCCACAAAACCATATCCCCCACCCACTCTCCTCACCATTTTTTGACTTGGTACAGGCTGGATGAGTCAGACCATTTATAGAGCTCACTTTTGACTGTCTGAACGTGTCAAGATTAGCTGAAGATTAGTGCCCAAGGTTAAAGCTCGTAGTGCTGGGCTCTTGCTCATTCTCTCAATGACGGTCGGTGATATGGATAAAGTAGAAATCTTCGATTCAGATGGCAAGGGCAGAGGGTTGAAGGCCAAGCAAGATCTTCTGAGTGGGGATGTGGTCTTTGCTGAGCCAGCATATGCTGCGGTTGTGTTTGACAAGTAAGTCCTTCTGTCTACTTGTCTTCCAACAAAGTCACCTTACGTTGCTCCATAATGCAAGTTATAGAATCAAGTTCAGGTGTTGGATAAAAGCCTTTATTTACATTTGATTTTAATACAGCAGCGCTTCTTCGACATTTCATTTCCTATTGACTGTTTAATTGATTGGGTTCCTTGTCTTCATTGATTGAATTCTGCAAGGAGTGCCCTCCTAAAACTGTTGTCTTTAGTTCCATTGGATACTGCAGTCTTCCAGTTGACAATGATCTGTCTTCACCATGAGCTGGTGGGACAATCATATGGGATCATTTTACGTTGCTATACGGAGTTACATGGCTCGGTTCTTTCTATTTGGGCTTTTTCAGGCCAAAGGTATTTCTTTAGGGAGAAAGGTTCAGAACCTAGAGTCATACAGCACAGAAACAGACTCTTTGGTCCAACTTGCCCACTCTGGCCAGATATCCCAATCTGACCAAACCCTATTTGCCGCATTTAAACTTGGAACTGTCATTTATTCCATAGAAACCAAACAGGGCTGGTTTTGAAGAAGTTGTTATTAAAATGGAGGAAAATTGACAAAGCCTCATTTTTTTAGTTGGCCATTCCTAGTTGCTTGGGAAGGTGATGACAAGCATTTCCTTGTGTTGCTAAAGCTCCTATATCGGTATTTGATGTGAAACTGCAGGGTTTGAACCTAGTAATGTTCCAGAAATGGTGATTAAGTTCAGGTCAGGATGATGTTGATATTGAGGAGAACTTGCAGGTGACGATGTACCTCCAATTCTGGTACTCTTATCCTTCTTGGTGTGGTCGAGACTATAGACTGGGACATGATATTCGAAATGTGGATAGCAAGTGGCTGCTCTGAATCTTGTAGATTACAGTTACTGGCTGCCATAACCTGCTGGGAGATGCATGCAGTGGCAGATCTCCTGATCAAGTGGATCACACTCCATCCAGGATGGTTTAATGTTTCAAATATCCTGTTCACCGTGTCAATCTGATCCCAACTTGAGCCTTGTAAGTTATAGAATATATTGAATGAGTGGGAAGTGAGTCACTTGTCAGAGTAATGGACTTTTTGCTTTGTTCTTGTGTCTGTCTTGTTGCTTTGACTTAGCATACTCGACAAAGGACTTAGAATCACAGATTCATGGAATTTCTGAACGAGGCCTTTCAATCTATCATGTCTGAGTTATATCGCAACAAAAACAAGTCACCTATTGCCATTTCTCTGCATTTTCCCTGATAGAATCATAAAATGACCGATGGTGGGATATTTATATGTAGTACTGTTGGAGATTTAGGGAGAAATGCAATGAAATGCAAAGTGGTTACCCAGTCTGCATTTGGATTCACAATGTGAAGGAAACTGCATTGTAAGCAGTGAGTACAGAAGGCTGGATTGAAAGAAAAAGTACAAGAAAACTGCTGCCTCACCTGTAAGATGTGTTTGGGACCCTGAACAGTAAGAAAGAAGAGGTAACAGTTCCACTGTCACATGTTCTGCCAATGCATGGGGAGGGGTGTATGGGTTTGTTCTCAGTAGAGCTGAACTATTTTCTACTATTCACATCTATTTTGAATCCAGATCTCTCCTTTGTTGCCATTAGAACTCACTTTGTCTTTTGCTCCCGGCACTCTCATGATCTGTTCCTCTCACTCCCCCTCCCCCTTTGTCAACAGCATAAAAAGCATTATTTTCCAGCTCTCTTCAATTCTGAGGAAGAATCACTGGATTTGAAATGTTTCTCTCTCCAGAGATGCTGCCAGGCCTGCTGTGTTTCCCTGCCACTTTCTGTTTTTATTTCTGATTCCCAAAGTCCACAGTACTTCAATCCCAAATAACTGCTCTACTCAATATGGGTTGCATCAGGAGTGTCTCTCCCGGGGGAAAGCAGAAATGTTTTTTGCGATGTCTTGAAAAGATAAAACATCCTGGTGACTCTTAGGAAGCCTTGGTTTGTGCTCAACTTGAGAAGGAACATTTGGGAAGACACAAACCACATTAAGAGACTTCATTGGGGATGTACAGAGGTCAAGTCAAGACATCAGAGAGTGAAGGCAAATAGCCCATTTGTCTCACCTTTCCTATCTGTGACAGAGTCTGCAGAACAAACAATAGACTTATCAACCCTTTCAAAAGTTGGGAAGTTATGATGCAGTTGTTCTGGATCTTGGTGCAGCTGCATTTGGAGTATTGCGTTCAGTTTTGGTCACCTTGCTATAGGAAGGACGTAATTGAACTGGAAAGAGTGCAGAAGAAATTTACAAGGATGTTGCCAGGAGTCAAGGGACTGAGTTATAGGGAGAGGTTGGACAAGCTAGGATTTGTTCCTTTAGAGAGTAGGAGCCTGAAGGGGGATCTTATAGAAGTGTATAAGATCATGAGAGGCATGGTTTAGGGTGAATGCACTCAGTCTTTTTCCCAGGGTTGGGGAATCGAGGACTGGAGAGTATCAGTTTAAGGTAAGAGGGGAAAGAATACATTGGAACCTGAGGGGCAAGCTTTTTACACAGAGGGTGGTATGCATATGGAATGAGCTCCCAGCAGAAGTGGTCGAGGCGGGTACATTAACATTTAAAAGGCATTTGGATGAATACATGGAAAGGAAAGGATGAGAAGGATACAGGCCAAGTGCAGGGAAATGGGATTAGCGTGGATGGGCATTTTGGTCAGCATGGACCAGTTTGGGCTGAAGGGCCTTTCTGCATGCTGTAGGACTCTATGACTCTGTGACACTATGTCCCATCAAATCAGAGTGTATGCAAATCATCCATGATCCTGATACACTGCCTAAGGCGAAGGAGCAGTTGATGACATTCTTTTCTCAGAGTCATAAGGTTCTGGGCTCAAGTCTAACTCCCAGACTAGAGCTCAAACCCAACACAGTTACATAGAAATAGGAGTAAGTTATTCAACCTCTCAAACCTGCTCCATCATCCAACAAGGCTATGGCTGATAATCTGTGGCCTAATTCCACATGTCTGCCTTGGGCCCATATCCCTTGACACACTTGCTTAATTAAAAAAAGTATCAATCTCATTTGAGGGAGAGAGCTCCAAAGTTCCACTACTGTTTATGTGTGAAAGTGCTTCCTCACATCTCACCTGGATGGCCTGGCCCTAATTCTTAGACTATGCTCCTGGTTCTAGAATCTTCAACCAGTGGAAATCGTTTATCTTTATCTATCGTGTCTTTCTTTGTTAATATCCTGAAAGCCTTGATTCGATCTCCCCTTAACCTTGTAAATTCTAGAGAATAAAAGACTAACTTGTCTAATCTTACCTGATAGCTTGACCCCTGAAGTCCAAGTATCATCCTTGTAAATTTGTATGAAACTCCCTTCTGGTCCAAAACATTCTTCATAAGGTGTGGTGCCCAGATCGGCTCATAGTACTCCAAGTGAGGTTTAACTCAGATCTTGTATAACTGCACCATAATGTCTGCACCCCTATACTGCAGCCCTTTTGATATGAAGGCCAGCATTCCATTAGCTGCCTTGACTATTTCTGTACTGATCATGGTGTTTTAAAGAACTGTGCACCTGATCTCCCAATTTTCATTGGATATCCACTGCATTTAACTTTGTGCCCTCTGAAAATATATTGATTTATCCAATTAAAGTCCAAAGTGGATAACTTCACATATGCTTATATTAAAATCCATCTACTATAGCTTTGCCCACTCACCTAATCTTTCAATATCCTTTTGTGATTTTATACTGTCATCAATACTGTGTATAGTGCTGCTCAATTTTGTGGCATCAGTAAATTTGAATATTTGACATTTTATGCCATTTTCCAAGTCATTAAAGAATATTGTGAATGATTGAAGCCCGAATTCCTGCAGGACACCACGAGTCACATCCTGCCTGAACGAATACTTCCTATTATTCCAACTTTCTGTTTCCTGCCAGTAAATCAATTTCCTATCCATGTCAGTAATTTGCTCTCAATTCTGTAGGCTTCCACTATAGCTAACAGTCAGTGGGATTTTGTGTGGGATTGTTTATGGCACAAACAGTACTGTCTTATATGATCATAGAATCCCTACAGTGTGGAAATAGGCCATTCAGCCCAACCAGTCTACACCAACACTCCAAAGCGCATCCCACCCAGACCCATCCCCCTGAACCTGCATTTCTCATGGCTAAGAAGGATGAGAGGCGACTCGATAGAGGTGTACAAGATGATGAGAGGTGTAGATAGAGTGGATGCCCAGAGATGTTTTCTCAGGGCGAAAATGACTATTACGAGGGGGCATAATTTTAAGGTGATTGGAGGTAGGTATAGGGGAGATGTCAGAGGCAGGTTCTTTATGCAGAGAGTGGTGTGCGTGTGGAATGCGCTGCCGACAGTGGTACTGGAGTCAGATACATTAGTGACATTTAAGCGACTCATGGATAGGCACATGGATGATAGTAAAATGTAGGGTAGTTTGATCTAAGTAGGATAATAGGTCAGCCAACATTTTGGGCCAAAGGGCCTGTACTGTTCTATGTTCTAATACACCTAACCTAACCTTCCCTGAGCAATATGGGAAATTTAGCATGGCCAATCCACCTACCCTGCACATCTTTGGACTGTGGAAGGAAACTGGAGCACCCAGAGGAAACCTATGCAGACACAAGTAGAACATGCAAACTCCACACAGACAGTTGATTGAGGGTCTAATCGAACCTGGGTCCCCAGCACTGTGAGGCAGCAGCGCTAACCACAGAGCCACCGTGGCATTGTTTAGATGACTTATTAAAGTAAGGCCCCAGCTTTCTTCTTGTGTAAATGTTAAAGATCCCATGGCACTACTTTGAAGAAGGGTAAGGGTGTTCTCCTGGGCCAATATCTATCTCTCAATCAACATTACACAGAAATGGATGAGCTGGTCATGATCACATTGCTGTTTTTGGGAGCTTGTTGTGTACAAATTAGCTGCTGGCATTCCATACATTACAGCAATGACGACACCTCAAAAGCATTATGTTCGCTGTAAAGCATGCGGGACATTTTATGATTTTGGGAAGTGCTGTGTATATACAAGTCTTTTATTTAATTACAGAGAATAAGGATTGGGAACATGAAATGAATAAAGCAGACTGCATCTCGACCTACTTAATAGGAGGATAATAGACTCTACCATGCTTTCTGTGTAAAAACCTGACAGTCAGAATTACAGGTGATTGAAGAAATAACTCCACAGAGACTGGTATCCCGTCACCAAGTCATTCTTTATTCACATGCGGAGAGTCCTTGACACTGCTCCAGCTACCCCAGAGCCAGCTGTCTGAGCGAACAGAAACTCTGACACTCCTGTTTATATCTGTCAGCCAGGGCTCCCTGATTTGACCAGATTAACAGCCTCAATCAGGTAACTCACATTCCATGATGTCTACCTGGCTGACCTTCTTATGATCACTACAATTGACATCCATTATATTTCTGCCTGTTCTGCAGAGCTGGGCTGGGGAAATCCAACTGATCATGTTGTTGCTCACAATAGAATTTGGAGCAAAAAATCTCAGCATAGATTCACTTCAGCTGAGAAGTTACCTGACAGGAAACATCAACTGAAAAAAGCCAGTCATTGACATTGGAGCTATTGCTGCTGTGAGGAACCAGCAATCGCATTGTATTCAGCGACAGGGGAGATTTTACAATTTCCAACGATCAATTTTGGCACAGTCTATTTATAGACAAAAGTTGAAATAGCAGAAAATCAGGTCTGTAGGCGGCAAGCATATGGCCAAGAATTAAAAATAAGAAAATTACGGAAATGAGGCATTTGCAGAATCCATGTGAGAAAATTAGAAAAAGCTGAGAAACTGTTTCCAAAAGCAGTGTAGTGACAAAAGTGTGCTCAAAAGCTGGTCTGGTCTATATTCAGGTGGTTGAACTTTCTCTCTGAGTTGGAAAGTTGTAGCTTCAAACCCACTTCAGAGACTTGATGTAATTTGTATGTTGATTTGTGCGTAATTCTGAACTGCAGCTTATACCATGATTTCACGAGTTTTGACAAAGAGAGTTAGTGTACGTCACCACACTCCTAACTTAAGCGTTATCACAATACTTCAGTGAAGTACTGATGAAGTTCGCGGTGCTGCCAATTTGAACGGGACGTTAAACTGAGGCGGATGTAAAAGGTCCAATGTGTGGAACATAATAGTTCTTCTGACACCCTGACCAACATTTGTCTCTCAACCAATATCACAAAGAAAAAAATTATCTGGTCACTTGTCTCTTAGGTTTTTGTAGGTCCTTCCTTTGCACATGTTGGAGGTTGCGTTAATTTACCTTACAAATGTAGGCTTTAGGCTCCTTTGAACTTGACTGAGGTTGAGAAAAGCGCTGTAAAGTCTCCCCTTCCTTATAGACAACAGAGATTTAAGGAACTGTTTGAAATCTTTAAGGGCAAAGAGCAGCATTTATGATGAGAAAATGAATAAGGAAGAGGTTGACATTAATCTTGGAGAGAGTGAATGATGTGGATATTAAAAAGGGATGTATAATAGCCAGAAGAAACCTGAGCACTCCAGGTAGGAGAATGAATAGGAGGCAAGGCAGTCATAGATGTGGCAACAATATGTTGGGGTTGGAAACATCACCATAGAACTTGGGTTCTTTTTGGGAAAAAACTGTCTGGGAAAATGAAAAGAAAGCTATGTTTTGAACTATTGAAAATTACCATCTGCTAAAATTACTCTTTAGATATTGATTTCTTAAAAATATGATATCTATGTTCAGTTTCAGTCCATTTTGTTTTCTCTGAGGCAAGCGTCACTATGGAGACCAGAGAGCTACTTGCAGTTATTATATGATAGTGCTCATGCAGAATTATTCTGTGAAATGGCAATAGTTCAAAGCTACAAATACTGTGGATGCTGGAAATCTGAAATAAAAACAGAAAGTGCTGGAGAAACTCAGCAGCATCTGTGGAGAGAGAAACAGAGTTAATGCTTTGAGTCTAACATGACTCTTCTTTGAAGACTTTTCCCCAGCAATTTCTCTTTTCATTTGTGGTTCAAAGCTAACTTGGACTCTACGCATTCCAATGTGTTTTAGTTGGTCCGAGGCCATTGTCAACCAGGGACAGGAGTGCGATGTAAACCAGAATATAGATTAGCTATAAATTTGACTGTGAGAATGGCATTGTTGAATTTGCTCACTCAGTTTTCTGATGCTGTTGTAACAGTGTGGTTCAACAATGTGCCATGATGAGACAGGTGTCACTAGCATGCCAAACGGTTATTGCTTTCAGGATGAAGGTGGTGAGTCATTCTCTTCAATTGCTGCCATCCTTGGTGATGTGGGTACACCCACTGCAGTGCGAAAGGACTCTAAGGGAGTGAGAGCGCCCCCTTGCCGCATTAGTGTAACCAAGTGAATAAAGTCAATTTGAAAGTAAGTGCACTTTGGAGGCAGAAAGAAAACACAAGAAGGGGAAGTCATAAGCCCGAAAGCCACCCTAAACTCAACTACCTGCAGCATTTGGGGCACAAATCAATCTTAGCAATCTTAACATACCCACCAGAATGCTACTGAACATACCAGGTGATGGAGATGATCATCTTTACCTTGGACAATGGATGGAAAGAGCAATGACATTGCAGTTAGACAGGGAATTCAATTACTATGACTCCGTGGCATGAAGGAATGAAGCTATATTTCCAATCAGGTATGTGTGATTTGGAAGGGAACTTAATCATTACCCTACTACGCTCACAGTATTGCATAAAGTGACAAATGGAAGGCACTGTGTCAAGCTCATCAGGCAAATACTGATTGTGATCATTCTGTGCTGGATTGGGTGAAGCAACCTAAGGTAATATTTCTGGTCACTACGATTATCCTCAGTACTCTGTGGGCAATCAAAGGAACAAAATAACCAGCAAATATCCAGCGAACTATTGCTCCAAAGTGCAACATGTGGTAGCGTGTGAAGGAAGGATTGAGCTGAGCAGAGATAGGTACAAATGCACCACTGACAGTCACTGTTTGTGCTCACATATGGAGAAGGCACTTGACAGAGATACCAGGAGGCAGGGGCTCGGGCTACATAATCTGCAAGCCAATCCCCATCCAGAGGCCATGACTTCAGTGAAGGAAGGAGATGTAGATGGGGCAAACAAAGTGTAGTAAAGGACTGCATCACTAAATGTGCTTAACAGATGGCAAAGCTGAAGGGTAACATTGCACAAAGAAACATGAAACATACTTTGCTGAGAACTGATAGCTGATACTTTGAAGGAAGGTCAAGATAAAATGTCAACTGAAGTTCATGGAGTTTCTGCCATAAGGGAATGCCATTATCCCATTCAGCTATTTAATAATAATTTACTTTTCTAAAATTCATTCACGGGATGAGGGTATTGCTGGCTAGGCCAGCATTTATTGCCCATCCCTAATTGGCCAAATGGTAAGTAAGAGTCAACCACATTGCTGTGGGTCTGGAGTCACATGTAGACCAGACCAGGTAAGGAAGGAAGATTTCCTGGCCTCAAAGGTGGGTTTTTAATGATAGCTTTCAATTCTAGATTTTATATTTAATCAATTCATTTTATGAATTACATTTATATTCCAGTAGCTTCCCCCACAGAGTTTGAATCCATGCCCCCAGAGCTTCCAAATTTGAGACAGAGGTTGTTTCAGATTGCTATTTTAATACCCTTACTGCAACATGGTACACCATCTCTTGCTATGCCACCCTGTTAAACTGATACTGTCCGCGCCCTTTAGGATGATGCAGATAAAGTGCCCCCTCATTTTCTGATGATCAGGAGGGAATTCCTCCTGGTGTTCTGGCTTGTTTTCATCCTCTCCAGTGATGGTCCATCAAAAATACTCAACTGGTTGCAAAACACTTCAGGACGTGCGATCTTGAAAGGTGCTATAACAATGAAATCTTTCTCAAATCAACATCACCGAAACAGAAACAAATTAACGCCATTTTAGCTAGATTGCACTTCCTTCAAGGCATTGTCACCCATCAGGCTTCGCTGAGAGGCTGCTGTGAAATGCAGAAGATGGGGATGCAGGATAATGGGGCAATGAAAGGGGGAGAAATTTCTGTACGCAAATTGTTGCAAATCTTTCAAATACTCAACCCCTTAGGGTTGGGGCTGTTGCACTGTTGAATATATTTCCGACTGTAATAGACAGGTGTTTGGTGTTGTGTGGAATCAAGGGATATGGGGAGCAGGCGGGGGAATGGGGTTAAGCTAATCGCATTGAATGCTCGATCAGGCCCGAGGGGGTCTCCGCTCTTGTTTAATTGTGAGGATTGAGCAGAGAAGGAAGGTTTGGGAATGCTCGGGTGACTGCCAAGCTACCTGCTCGGATGTTATCCACGTATTCTCCTCTTGAGATCTCTTTGGTTGTGGGCAACCAACCCTTGTATTCGGCAAACCTTGAACTTTCAGCGTCTGCTACACCCTGTAATAACACCAACTGCTCTCAAGTTCACCCTGAGGTTGATCCTCAGCCACTGGAGGCCTTTCCCTTTTTATTCACTCAGGGACATGGACATCGCTAGCTGGGTCAGCATTTATCGCACATCCCTAGTTGCCCTCAAGAAGTTGGTGAGCTGCCTTCTTGAACCCCTGTGGAGCACATGCTGTAGGGTGACTCACAATGCCCTTAGGGTGGGCATTCTAGGATTTTGACTGGGTGACAGTGAAGGAACAGTGATATATTTCCAAGTCAGGATGGTGAGTGGCTTAAGACCATAAAAAATAGGAACAGGAGGAGGCCATTCAGCCCCTCAATATTGCACCACTATTCAACAGGATCATGGTTGATCTGACATTCCTCATGATCTTTTTTCCCTCCTGTCTTTTCACCATAATCCTCAGTTCCCCAACTGATCTGGAATTTCAGTCTTATATATAGACAAGGACTCTGGCCCACTGCGCTCTGTAATAAGGAGTTCTCACAATGCCATGAAAGACGAATCTCAGTCTTAAATTGTTTTAACTGCCTGTTCTTTTGCATCATATCCGCATCCAAGATTTGTCGTCAGACTATTTCCAACAAAGCATGAAAGGTTTTGTGTGTCAGCACAAGTGGCATTGTCATTCATGGGTCTACTCGAGCTCAACCTGAGTCATATCTGACACGTAGGAAGAAGGTTTTAGTGGTGGAGTTCTGGGAAGCCTCCAGAGTCCTCAGGATGGTGTCCTTGGCCTGACAATGTTCAGTTGCTTTTTTGGTGACCTTCCATCTATGGTGGGATCAGAAGTGGGAAAGTTCACTCATGAGGTTCACTGAGAGGTGGCTCAATTGAAGGGCAGCACAGTGGCTCTTTGGTTAACACTGCTGCCTTACAGTGCTAGGGACCTGGGTTCAATTCCAGTCTCAGCTGACTGTTTGTGTGGAGTTTACTCTTGTTCTCCCTGTGTCTGTGGGATTTCTGCCAAGTTCTCTGGTTTCCTCCCACAGTCCAACAATATGCAAATTAGGTGGACTGGCCATGCTAACTTGTCCATATGTTCAAGGGATGGGTAATCAAGGTGGATTAGCCATGGGAAATGCATAAATGTGGGCTTATAGGAAAAGGGTACAGGGCACAATCTGGGTGGAATACTCTTCAGAGAGTCAGTGCAGACTTGATGTGCTAAACGGCCTCTTTCCACACTGTTGGGATTCTATGATTCTAAATAATACTCTGCTATTTTGTTCTGCCTTCCGAATGAACAAGTTTGTATTTTCACACATTATGCTCAACTTACCAACTTTTTGCCAACTTGTTTAACCTATGTCCTTCTTACAACCTGTCTTTCCACCTATTTTTGTGTCATCTGGCTATAGTACATTCACTTCCTCTGTCCAAGACATTAATATATATTGTAAACATTTGTGGTCCCAGTACTGATCCCCGTGGAGCTCCACTGGGCACATGTTGCCCACTTGGAAAAGAACCCCTTATCCCCACTTGCTGTTTCTTGCCCATTAGCCAATTCTATATCCATGCCAACACTGTGGCCTGTTATCTTATGACTTAATCTTTTGAGATACCTTGTAGAGTCCCTTCAGGAAGTCTAAATGCAACACAATGACTGGTTCCCCTCTATCCATTCCGATTGAGACTTCCTTGAAAAACTCCAATAAATTAGTCCGACACGATTTCCCTTTCATGAATCTATGCTGACTCTGCTTGATTAGATTACAATCTTCCAAATGTCAAACAATTTCTTCATTAATAATTGATTCCAATACTTTTCCAACAGTAGATGTTAGGCTAATTGACCTATAGTTACTCGCTTTTTGCCTCCCTGCCTTTTTCAATAGGGGTGTCACTTTAGCAACACCAACAAAAATTGCTGGAGAAACTCAGCAGCTCTGGCAGCATCAGTGGAGAAGAAGTAGAGTCAATGTTTCAGGTCTCGTGACCCTTCTTCAGAACTCTTCAGAACTGTCACTTTAGCACTTCTGGAATCCTTTGGCACTTCTTCAGAATTCAGTGGTTTCTTGGAAAATTACAACCAATGCATCCACTGTCTCTGTAGCTACCTCTTTTAGGATCCTTGGATGTAAGCCATCAGGGCCAGGGGACTTATCCGCCTTTAATCCCAATAATTTGTCTAATACTACTTCTTTAGTGATGGTGATGGTACTTCATTCCTCCCTTGTATTCTTCGATATTAATGGAATGTTCAAAGTATCTTCCACTGTAAAGACGAATGTAAAATATCTGTTTAAATCCTCTTCCATTCCCTTGTTCCCAAAACTGTTTCCCCTCGATTCTTTTTCTAAGGGACCTACGTTGACTTTGACCTCTCACTTCCTTTCTATATATTTAAAGAAGCTCTTAATGTCAGCTTTTATATTTCTCACGAGTTGCCCTCTGTCTTTATTGCCTTTTTTGTCCCCCTTTGCTGGATTCCTGTCTTTGGTGTTATCAGTAACTTTGAACTCCTTAGAGACATTTTCTTTCAACTTAATTGAAGGGAACTTGCAGGTGAGGTGTTCCCATGTATCTGCTGCCCTTGTCCTTCTACATGACAACGGTCATAGGTTTGATAGGTTTTCACCTAATGGTGAATTTCTGGCAGTGTGTCTTGTCGATAGTACACACTGCTGCTACTGAGCATCGGTGATGGAGGGAGTTAATGTTTTGGATATACTGACAATCAAGTGGGCTGCTTTATCCTGGATGGTGTCAAGAACCTTTACTGTTGTTGGAGCTGTAGCCATCCAGGCAAGTGAGGAATATTCCTGACTCGTATATTGCAGATGGTGGACAAGCTTGGGGAGTCAGGGGGTGAGTTTCATCCCATTCCCTTTGACCCCTTTAACCCTAAGAACTATATCCAACTTGTTATTGAAGCATTTACTGTTTCAGCCTCAAACACTCTCTGTGGCAGAGAATTCCAAAAGTTCACCACTCTCTGGGTAAAGAAATTACTCCTCATCTCAATCCTAACTGGCCTTCCCCATATTCTGGTACCGAGGAAGTGATGGCTGAGTGGTATTATCCCTGGACTGTTAATCCAGAGACCCAGATAACATTCTGGAGTTGTGGGTTCAAATCCTGCTACGGCAGATGGTGGAATTTGAGTTCAATTAAAAAATACCTGGAATTAGGAATCTAATGATGGCTGTGAATCCAGTGTCGATTGTTGGAAAAACCCACCTGGTTCACTAATGCCCTTTAGGGAAGGAAACTGCCATCCTTACCTGGTCTGGTCTACATGTGACTCCAGACCCACAGCAATGTGGTTGACTCTTAACTGCCCTCTAGGCAATTAGGGATGAGCAATAAATGCTGCCTGCCCAGCAACACCCTCATCCTGTGAATGAATAAAGAAAGAAAAGCTCCACAGTTCTTGGAAATGTCCCGAATGCTTCCCTTTAGCAACTAGTGCACAAGGACAGCCAGGTGTCATTGCATCCCTCCCTTTCCCGATCTATTGGCACTCAGATAACTATCTGCCTTCCTGTTTTTGTGACCATTGTAGGTGACCTCACACTTATCCACATTATATTTATTACCATGCACTCAGTTTGTCCAATTCTGGCTTGCCTCACTAATGTCCTTCGGTGAAGGAAATCTGCCATCCTTACCTGGTCTGGCCTCTATGTGACTTCAGACCCACAGCAATGTGATTGAGGCTTAGCTGCCCTCTGGGTAGTAAATGCTAGCCCACTCAATGATGGCCACATCCTGTGAATGAATAAAAGAAATCACACTGAAGCCATCTCTGCATTCTCCTCACAATTCACTGTCCCACTTAACTTTGTGTCATCTGGAAACTTTGTGATTATATATTCTTGATTCCCTCATTTTCATCATTAATATATCTTGAGAATGGCTGGGGTTCCAACACTGATCCCTGCAGTACACCCTAGTCACTGCCTGAACTTGAAAATTGACCCATTTATTCCTATTCTGTGTTTTCTGTCTGTCAACCAATTCTCTAGCTATGTCAGTGCACCTACAACCAGTTCCATGCACTTTAATTTTACATGCTAATCTCTTATGTGGAGCTTTGTTGAAAGTCTTCTAAAAGTGCAAGTAAACTATATTCACTGGTTCCCCCTTATCAACTCTACTATCTACATCCTTGAAAAATTCCAGGGCTGAAATAGGCTGCTTCGATATCTGAGGAGCTGTGAATGGTGCTGAACATTGTGCAATCATCAGTGAACATCCCCACTTCTGACCTTATGATGGAGGGAAGGTCATTGATGAAGCAACTGAGATGGTTGGACCCAGGACACTACCCTAAGGAGATCTTGCAGCAATGTCCTGGAACTGAGGTGGATCTGCACTGTGTTATCCACAGCATAGATATTTTCCTGGAACTTCTAAATCACAAAGGAAGCTCTGTCAGTGGGTCTCAGGAGACCCACCATGCTCCCAGCTGATGAAATAAAACAAAGAACTGCAGATGCTGGGGATCTGAAACAAAAACAGAAATTGCCTGCAGAACTCAGCAGGTCTGGCTGGAACACAGTGGCTACAAGAACAGGTCAGAGGCCAGGAATAATGCAGTGAATAACTCATCTCCTGACTCCTCAAAGCTTTTTCACCACCTACAAGACACAAGTTATGAGTTTGATTGAAAACTCTCCACTTTCCTGGATGAGTGCAGCCCCAACAACACACAAGAAGCTTGACACCATCCAGGACAAAGCAACCCGCTTGATTGGCATTACATCCACAAGCATCCACTCCCTCCACCACCGACGCTCAGTAGCAGCAGTGTGTACTATCTACAAGATGCACTGCAGAAATTCACCAAAGATCCTCAGGCAGCACCTTCCAAACCCATGACCACTTCCATCCAGAAGGACAAGGGCAGCAGACATATGGGAACACCATCACCTCCAATTTCCCCACCAAGCCACTCACCATCCTAAATTGGCAATGTATCACCGTTCCTTCACTGTTGCTGGGTCAAAATCCTGGAATTCACTCCCTAATACCATTGTGGGTCAACCTGCAACAGGTGGACTGCAGTGGTTCAAGAAGGCAGCTTGCCACCACCTTCTCAAGGGCAACTAGGGATGGGCAAGAAATTCTGGCCAAGCCAGTGACGCCCACATCCTGCAAAATGAATAAATAAAAAAAAGCTAATTCAATTCAGTTTATAATGCAATCTGAGCAGAGCCTTACATAGCCTTGTCACTACATCCCGGCTCTTGTATTCTAGTTCTTTTGAAATGAATGGTAACATTACGTGTGTCCTCCTCACTACCAACTGAACTTGCCTGTTATTCTAAAGAGAATCTGAACTAGGACTCCCAAGTCCCATTGTGCCTCAAATTTCTGAAGCCCTGCCCCATGTAGAAACTAGTCTGCACCTTTATTCATCCTACCAAGGTGCACAACCTCCTACTTTCCCATATCATATTCCATCTGCCACTTCTTTGCTCACTCTCACTTTGTAGCTGGTACACACTACAACCAGCATGTCTCAGTGGTAGAGGGAGTAAATGTTTACCATGATGCACGGTATGTTAATTAACTGGATCAGTGAAGGGCATTCCATCACACCCCGACATGTATCTTGTAGATGGTGGGCAGTCTTTGGAGACTATGGGTGGCACAGGGGCTAGCACAGAGGCCCAAGTTTAATTCCAGCTGTGGGTGACTGTCTGTGTGGAGTTTGCATGTTCTCCCTGTGTCTGTACGGGTTTCTGCTGGGTGCTGCATTTCCCTCCCACGTCCAAAGATGTGCAGGTTAAGTGGATTAGCCATGGTAATGTGTGGTTATGGGGATAGGGGTCTGGGTGGGATGCTCTTTAGAGGGACTGTGCAGACTTGATTGGCCAAATGTCCTCTTTCTATACTCTAGCTTCTGACCTTCTCCTGTGGCTACAGTATTTATAAGACTGGTAAATCCAAGTCTGTCTCTCTCTAATTATATGTCTAACATACCAAGGGATTAGTAACAGTAACTAGTATTTCACAATGCTTACCACCTGTTGGGATACACAACAGTGGAGATGCAAAAACATTCCACTATCAGTTGCTAAGGGACTGGAATAAGAAACACTAATAATTTAGGGAGTGGTTACTTCAAACATGCAGCTCCAAAACAGCTTGCACATAGTATTTTTCAATTTTATTCACTGAAATCTTAATTTGTGTAATTTACACATCAGGGGATCTTAAGGGTTGGGAACAAACTGGTTGAACATGATCAGAACAATGTGTTTGTGTGGAGACATGGATCAAAGTCCTATTGCAACCATTATATGTGATCACAGCGGTAATAACTTCTCATTGTATACTATTTAACTTAAAAAATACCAGGTTTCTTAAAGAAATATAATCAGACAAGAATTCTTGTGGCTTTCTGTGTGTTAAAACGTTAACATGCTACAGAAACTCAGGGTTTTATTGTGACAGATTTCTGTAAATTTAATGACAACTCACTCTGTACATGAGTATGATATCTCAGACTTACCTTTAGTTTAAGTTCTATGCATAAATGTGATACAGCTGCATTATGTACATAGCTTGCTGGTTGATTGGCGAACTGATTTAAACAAAGAATTGTGGATGCTGGAGATTTGAAACAAATAAAAACAAATTGCTGGAGAAACTCAGCCCCCTTAAGGGTCACAGGATGTGAAATGTTGCCTCTGTTTCTCTCTCCACAGATGCAGCCAGATGTGCAGAGTTCCTCCAGCAAAACATTTTCGTTTGTCTTGCTGACTGACTGCATGCTTAACTAGCCCGTATCCGAGAGTATGATGACACCTTTTATGCTACAGCTTTCACATGTTGTAATGCCTTTGGAACATAGGAGCAGGAATAGGCTAGTCAGCTTTCAAGCCATTCTAGATTACGACTCACCATCTACCTCAATACTATTTCCGGACACCACTTCCCTTGACATCATTGGTAACTGGAAATCAATTGTATTTGTCACGAATTTACTTAATGACTGAGCTTCCAAAGCACCTTGGAATAGAAAATTTCAAAGATTCACCACGTTCTGAGTGAAGATGTTTCTCCTCATCTCAGTCCGAAATAGATCGTCTTTTATTCCAAAGCTGTGTCTCCTGGTTCTAGATCACACAGCTAGGGTACTCAACATTTACTCTATCTATCCTATTAAGAATGCGATAAATTTCTATTTGATTGCGTCTCGTTCTTCAAAAGTCCAGAAAACCCTCATTCTCCTCAATTAATGCTCATGGGACAGTCCCACCACCTAATCAATCAGTCTGGAGAATATCTGCTGCACTCCCTCTATGGCCAGTATATTCTTCCTTTGGCCATCTTTTCCGGGATATAAAAATGAGGAAATCTTCCTAAATCTATACCAGGCACTAGAGTCATAGAGTCATAAAGCTCAACAGCATGGAAAAATACCCTTCGGTCCAACTCATCCATGCCAATCAGATATCCTAAATTAATCCAGTCCCAATTGCCAGCATTTGGCCCATATCCCTCTAAACCATTCTTATTCATGCACCCATCCAGATGCCTTTTACAGGTTGTAATTGTACCCACCTCCACCACTCCCTCTGGCAGCTTGTTCCATGTATGTACTACCGTCTGCGTGAAAAAGTTGCCTCGTACGACCCTTTTGTATCTTTCTCCTCTCACCTTAAACCTATACCCTCTAGTTTTGGACTCCCCTACCCTTAGCTCTCCGCATTATCCATGCCCCTTATGATTTTATAAACCTCTAAAAGGTCATCCCTCAGCTTCTGACACTCCAGGGAAAATAGCCCCAGCTGATTCAGCCTCTCCCTTCACAACATCTTTCCTGTAGCAGAGTCAGACCATAGGTAGAATATTGTGAACAGTATAGTCTCCTTAGCTAAGAAAAAATATATTAGCATTGGAAGCAGTCCAGACACGGTTCACCAGGTTGTTTCTGGGTATGGAGGGATTTTTTCCATGAGAAAAGGATGAATTAGATTGGGCCTGTACTATTTGCAGTTTAGGAGAATGAGAGGACAGCTGATTGAAACAACACAGTGATGTGTAATCTCTCAATATTTCAAATCTTAATTCTATGTACCGTTATTTTTTCTCCTTTTGTAGAAATGTGAATAGTGCTGTAAGACATGCATTTTTAGGGGCCTCAGCAGGGATAGAGGTTGCTTCTCCTTGTGGGAAGAGTCTAGGACCAGAGTATAGCCTCAGAGTAAAGGGTCACTCATTTAAACCAGAAATCTCATCTCTCAGTAGGTAGTGAATCTGTGGAATTCTGTACAAAGTGATGTAGAGGCTGTATTGTTAAGTATATTCGCGGCTGAGATAGACAGATTCTTAATCAGGAAGGGGATCATGGGTAATAGGGAGAAGGCAGAAAAGTGGAGTTGAGGGTTATCAGATAAGCCATGATTTTATAGGACTGAAAGGCTGACTGCTCCAACATCTAATGATCTTATGATCAAGGAACCAGAGCTGCACATAATATGCCCGACGCAATCCAACCAGTGCTCTTTAGAACTGAAGGAAGACTTTTTGATCCCATACTGAAATCTTCCTGTTTTAAATTGCTTGTTGCATCTGCTTCCAGTTTTCAGTGACTCATGAACAAATACACCTAGGTCCCTTGGATATCAACATTTTCCAGTCTTCCATCATTTATGAAATACCCTGTTCCTCTTTTCAAAATGGACAATTTAATATTCCATCTGGCACACTCTTGCTCATTTGCTCAGGCTGTCTCAATCCTATTAAATAATGTGTGACAGAGAGGTTTACAGAGGGATTTTTTTGTTTAAATCTGGGATATGGGAGTTGCTGACTAGTCTCGTATTTATTGGCCATCCCTAGTTGCCCAGGGGCAGTCAAGATTCATAAAACAGAATCATAGAATTCCTACATTGGGGAAACAGGCCATTCAGCCCAACAAGTCCACACTGACTCTCTGACGAGCATCTCACACAGACTCACACCTCTACCCTACCCTATCCTATTCCTGCAGTTCCCATACTAATCCACCTAACCCATCCATCTCCAGACACAATGGGCAATCCACCTACCCCGTACGTCTTTGGACAGTGGGAGGGGACCCACGCTGACACAGAAAGAATGCACAAACTCCACACAGTCACCCATGGCAGGAATTGAGCCCAGGTGCCTAGTGCTGTGAGGCAGCAGGGCTAACCGCTGAGCCACCAGTCCTAGCATATTCATGTGCTTATCTAAAAGCCCCTTAAACACTCCTATCAGATCTGCCTCCACCACCCACCCCTGGCAGCGCATTCCAGACTCCTACCACTCTGTATAAAAGCCCTGCCCCTCACATTGCCTTTGAACTTTCCCCCCTCACTTTAAAGGCATGGCCCCTAGTTTTAGACATTTCAATGTTGGGAAAAAGCTTCTGACCATCAACCCTATCTATGCATCTCCTAATTTTGTAGACTTCTACCAAGTCTCCCCTCAGCCACTCCAGAGAAAACAACCCCAGTTTTTCCAGCCTTTCCTTGTAGTTCATGCCCTCTAATCCAGGCAGCATCCTGGTAAAACTCTTCTACACCTTCTCCAAAGCCTCCACATCCTTCCTATAATGTGGTGACCAGAACTGAACACATTAAAAGGTTAGTATGCAGGTACAGTAAGTGACGAATGCAGTTTCCTTCCCTAAAGACAATTAGTGAACCAGATGAGTTTTTTTTCTCCTGAGAATCAGCAATACTTTCACAGTCATGGTGGGATTTGAAGCTAGGATCGGAGACCATCACTGGGCTCTTGGGTTAATAGTCTGGTGCTAATACCACCGGGGACCATTAGAACAGAACGCTTAAACAGCTGAAAGCAGGCTTCCAAACAATGGGAGTAGAGGAGTCTGATAAACCTGCTTTGAAGTACTTTCCAATAGTCTGTTTTTGGGAATTCAGAACAATGGGAATGGATGTTAGGGCAGTTGCATGCTCCTCCTGTAGGATGTGGGAGGTAAGGGTCACCACTAGTGTCCCCGCTGACTTCATCTGCGGGAAGTGCACCCAACTCCAGCTCCTCGGAAACCGTGTTAGGGAACTGGAACTGGAGCTGGATGAACTTCGGATCATTCGGGTGGCTGAGGGGGTGATTGAGAGGAGTTACAGGGAGGTAGTCACACCTCAGGTACAGGAAAAAAGTAGATGGGTTACAGTCAGGGGACGGAAAGGGAACAGCAGGCAGTGCAGGGATCCCCTGTGGCTGTTCCCCTCAATAACAAATATACCGTTTTGGATATTGTTGAGGGGGACAAGTTACCAGGGGTAAGCCATGGGGTACAGGTCTCTGGCACAGAGTCTTTCCCTGTTGCTCAGAAGGGAAGTGGTGAGAGGAGGAGAGCATTAGTCATTGGGGACTCCTTAGTTAGGGGGACAGATAGGAGATTCTGTGGGAACGAGAGAGACTCGCAGTTGGTGTGTTGCCTCCCAGGTACCAGGGTCCGTGATGTCTCAGATCGTGTTTTCGGGATCCTTAAGGGGGAGGGGGAGCAGCCCCAAGTCGTGGTCCACATAGGCACCAGCAACATAGGTAGGAAAAGGGATGGGGATGTAAAGCAGAAATTCAAGGAGCTAGGGTGGAAGCTTAGAGCTAGAACAAACAGAGTTGTTATCCTTGGTTTGTTACCCGTGCCACGTGCTAGCGAGGTGAGGAATAGGGAGAGAGAGCAGTTGAACATGTGGCTACAGGGATGGTGCAGGAGGGAGGGATTCAGATACCTGGATAATTGGGGCTCATTCTGGGGTAGGTGGGACCTCAACAAACGGGATGGTCTGCACCTGAACCAGAGGGGTACCAATATCCTGGGGGAGACATTTGCTAATGCTCTTCAGGAGGGTTTAAACTAATTCAGCAGGGGGATGGGAACCTGAATGGTAGCTCCAATGTACAGGAAGTTGAGAGTAGTGAGGTCATGAATAAGGTTTCAAGGTCGCAGGAGTGTACCGGCAGGCAGGAAGGTGGTTTGAAATGTGTCTACTTCAATGCCAGGAGCATCTGGAATAAGGTGGGTGAACTTGCAACATGGGTTGGTACCTGGGACTTTGATGTTGTGGCCATTTCGGAGACATGGATAGAACAGGGACAGGAATGGTTGTTGCAGGCTCCGGGGTTTAGATGTTACAGTAAGATCAGGGAAGGTGGTAAAAGAGGGGGAGGTGTGGCATTGTTAGTCAAGGACAGTATTACGGTGGTAGAAAGGACGTTTGATGAGGACTCGTCTACTGAGGTAGTATGGGCTGAGGTTAGAGACTGGAAAGGAGAGGTCACCCTGTTGGGAGTTTTCTATAGGCCTCTGAAAAGTTCCAGAGATGTAGAGGAAAGGATAGCAAAGATGATTCTGGATAGGAGCGAAAGGAACAGGGTAGTTGTTATGGGGAACTTTAACTTTCCAAATATTGACTGGAAACACGATAGTTCAAGTACTTTAGATGGGTCAGTTTTGTCCACTGTGCGTGGGAGGGTTTCCTGACACAGTATGGAGATAGGCCAACAAGAGGCGATGCCACATTGGATTTGGTACTGGGTAATGAACGAGGCCAGGTGTTAGATTTGGAGGTAGGTGAGCACTTTGGTGATAGTGACCACAATTTGGTTACGTTTACTTTAGCGATGGAAAGGAATAGGTATATACCGCAGGGCAAGAGTTATAGCTGGGGAAAAGGCAATTATGAGGTGATTAGGCAAGACTTAGGATGCGTAGGATGGGGAAGGAAACTGCAGGGGCTGGTCACAATTGAAATGTGGAGCTTGTTCAAGGAACAGCTACTGCGTGTCCTTGATAAGTATGTTACTGTCAGGCAGGGAGGAAGTGGTCGAGTGAGGGAACTGTGGTTTACTAAAGAAGTTGAATCTCTTGTCAAGAGGAAGAAGGAGGCTTACGTAAAGATGAGGTGAGAAGGCTCAGTTAGGGTGCTTGAGAGTTACAAGTTAGCCAGGAAGGACCTAAAGAAAGAACTAAGAAGAGCCAGGAGGGACATGAGAAGTCTTTGGCAGGTAGGATCAAGGAAAACCCTGAAGCTTTGTATAGGTATGTCAGGAATAAAAGAATTACTAGAGTAAGATTAGGGCCAGTCAAGGACAGTAGTGGGAAGTTGTGCGTGGAGTCCGAAGAGATAGGAGAGGCACCAAATGAATATTTTTTGTCAGTATTCACAAAGGAAAAAGATAAAGTTGTCGAGCAGAATACTGAGATACAGGCTATGAGACTAGACGGGATTGAGGTTCATAAGGAGGAGGTGGTAGCAATTCTGGAAAGTGTGAAAATAGATAAGTCCCCTGGGCCAGATGGGATCTATCCTAGGATTCTCTGGGAAGTTAGGGAGGAGATTGCAGAGCCTTTGGCTTTGATCTTTATGTCGTCATTGTCTACAGGAATAGTGCCAGAAGACTGGAGGATAGCAAATGTTGTCCCCTTGTTAAAGAAGGGGAGTAGAGACAACTTTGGTAATTATAGACCAGTGAGCCTTACTTCGGTTGTGGGTAAAGTGTTGGAAAGGATTATAAGAGATAGGATTTATAATCATCTAGAAAGGAATAATTGGATTGGGGATAGTCAACATGGTTTTGTGAAGGGTAGGTCGTGCCTCACAAACCTTATTGAATTCTTTGAGAAGGTGACTAAACAGGTGGATGAAGGTAAAGCAGTTGATGCGGTGTATATGGATTTCAGTAAAGCGGTTGATAAGGTTCCCCACAGTAGGCTATTGCAGAAAGTTCGGAGACATGGGATTGAGGGTGATTTAGCGGTTTGGATCAGAAATTGGCTAGCTGTCAGAAGACAGAGGGTGGTCGTTGATTGGAAATGTTCATCCTGGAGTTCAGTTACTAGTGGTGTACCGCAAGGATCTGTTTTGGGGCCACTGCTGTTTGTCATTTTTATAAATGACCTGGATGAGGGCATAGAAGGATGGGTTAGTAAATTTGTGGATGACACTAAAGTCGGTGGAGTTGTGGACAGTGCAGAAGAATGTTACAGGTTACAGAGGGACATAGATAAGCTGCAGAGCTGGGCTGAGAGGTGGCAAATGGAGTTTAATGTGGAAAAGTGTGAGGTGATTCACTTTGGAAGGAGTAACAGGAATACAGAGTACTGGGCTAATGGTAAGATTCTTGGTAGTGTGGACGAGCAGAGAGATCTCGGTGTCCATGTGCATAGATCCCTGAAAGTTGCCACCCAGGTTGATAGGGTTGCTAAGAAGGCGTATGGTAGAGGGATTGAGTTTCGGAGCCATGAGGTCATGTTGCAGCTGTACAAAACTCTGGTGCGGCCGCACTTGGAGTATTGTGCACAGTTCTGTTCGCCGCATTATAGGAAGGATGTGGAAGCATTGGAAAGGGTGCAGAGGAGATTTACCAGGATGTTGTCTGGTATGGAGGGAAGGTCTTATGGGGAAAGGCCGAGGGACTTGAGGCTGTTTTCGTTAGAGAGAAGAAGGTTAAGAGGTGACCTAATAGAGACATACAAGATGATCAGAGGATTAGATAGGGTGGACAGTGAGAGCCTTTTTCCTCGGATGGTGATGGCTAGCATGAGGGGACATAGCTTTAAATTGAGGGGTGATAGATATAGGACAGATGTCAGAGGTAGATTCTTTACTCAGAGAGTAGTAAGGGCGTGGAATGCCTTGCCTGCAGCAGTTGTAGACTCGCCAACTTTAAGGGCATTTAAATGGTCGTTGGATAAACATATGGATGATAAGGGAATAGTGTAGGTTAGATGGGCTTCAGATTGGTTTCACAGGTCGGCGCAACATCGAGGGCCGAAGGGCCTGTACTGCGCTGTAATGTTCTATGTCTATGTTCTATCCTACCTGAAAGAAGGTAACTAGTATAGTATACAATACTCCGGATGTGGTCTCACCCAGTGCCCTCTATAATTGAAGATTAACCTCCCTACTTTTGTATTCAATTCCCCTCAGGATAAATGAAAGCATTCTATTAGCTTTTCTGAATACTTTCTGTGCCCGCGTACTCACCTTTTTTTGCGATTCATGCACTAGGGCACCCAGAGCTATTTGTGTCTCAAAGCTCTGCAATTTCTCACCATTTAAATGACACACTTTCTTTTTATTCTTCCTGTCAAACTGACAATTTCACGTTCTCTCAAATTACGCACCATTTTCCAAACCTTCGCCGCTCATTTAATCTATCTGTATAATTTTGCAGCCCCTCTTATGCCCTCTTTACAATGTATTTTTCCACCCAGCTTTGTGTTGTCAGCAAATTTAATAAACATATTTTCCTGAATTACTCAGGAACTTGGAGACCGTGTCATTTCTCCCATCTATTGTTTCCATATAGTGATGTCTCAGTCAGCCAGCAGGAGGCAGTGGTGAATCACATTGTCCATGTGCAGATTAGGCAGTCCAGGGCAAATGCTTGGAACTGAAGACAGGGGACCAGATGGATGATTTAAGCAATAACATGATCCCTTACACAGCTTTTGTTATCTACCTCTTTCTGGTTTTCATGCATCAGCTAGTGTCAACTAAGAAAATTTCGCAGTAGCCGTGCACCTGTGCCTGCTGACTGAATAGGGTCTGGTTTGTTGCTATATATGGAGAAAGACTGGCAGACAAGTTGATGTTCATTTTTAGGACGGGAATGTGCAATTATAACTGAAGGATGCTTACTGGAGGTTTTACCAGGATGTTCATTCAATATTGTGGGCATTTGATGAGGTTTCCCCATAGTCCAATATCCCTTGGATGCAAAGAACAACAATTTAGATCTCTATGACAACTCTTGCTTTGAAAATTTCCAAGAAACTTCAGAGGAGTGTCAATAAACAAACTAGACCCCGAGGCACTTTGGGAAGTAAAGGAAAGCTGGTGAAAAGTTTGGTTAATGAGTTAGGGGCATCTTAAAGCTCATTAATAAAAATACAAATTTTACCCACAAAACTGAAAAAGAATTAACAGCAAGATTTTAATCACTCACCTTGCAATTTTGTTACAAAAGAGAGGGTTACAGAGGGAATTCCAGAGTTTGGGACTGAGTACATGGCCAATAATGGTGCAATTATGAAAAGTGGTAATGAAGGAGAACAGAATCTTCAGTTAGTTTGTAGAAGAGGGGGGAGGTAGACAGAGTTGACGTCGTGGAGGAGCTTTGAAAGAAAAGGTGAGAATTTCATGTTACTGAGTTCCAAAATATTGACCACGGTGCCTCGCTTGTCAATCGACACTCCTGCGAAGCTTCTTGGAAAGTTTCACAGCAAGAGGCGTTTCAGAAATCTAAGTTGTTGTTGCTTGCACCCATGGGACATTGAGTCACGAGGAAACTGCATGAAATGTCCACTTTGTGAGTAATTATTCACCTCTGGATTAATAATCTAATGACAATACCACTAGGCCCAGTTTCTTGACACCCTTCTGAAAGCATTGTGCCCCAAACGGAACTCGAACTGAGGCCGATCCAGTTTCTCCAATTCTCAATAAAGCAACCAATCCCGGCGTCTTTTTTTTTGTAATAGCTTTGTGACACCTCCTTCGAAACTAATCGCCTACGCTGAGCGTGCCGTGCAACTTCAGTGACAGTGGAAGCTGAAACACAAGCTTTCTAATTTCTTTTCTCCCTCACAACAGCCTCATATATGAAGTGTGCCACAGCTGTTTCAAGAAGCAAGCTAAACTCCAGCGCTGTGGACAGTGCAAGTTTGCACACTACTGTGACCGGACCTGTCAGAAAGCAGCATGGACCGAGCACAAGAATGAATGTGTTGCCATCAGGAACTATGGCCAGCCCACCAGTGAGACTGTCAGGTGAGTCTAAACCGCTGCTCCCTACCGCCTTGCAGAACCTACATCTGCTTCTCGAAAGGACAAAGCGATTGAAGTAACCGGGAGGGATGCTACAGATGGATAGAGGAAAGGTAGAGAGGAGATCGCATATGCTGAATACATAACTCAGGTTAAAAGTCCTAAGGTATTACTACTCATGGACAACGATCACTTTCTGGTCACTGAATGTTGCACTCTGAGGCCCTCAAAACAGAATCAATTAGACGGTAGGAATTTTCCATTTGTTTTGGGTCAACTGGGGACTTAGATTATAGGAGCAGAAGCAGGCCATTCAGCCCATTGGGTCTGCTCTGCCATTCCATTCCAGCTGACCTGGTAATCCTCAATTCCAGCTCCCATCTTTTCTTCAGAACCCTTGACCCCCTAACTGGTTAAAGCTGTCTTCCTCAGATTTGAATATATTCAATGATCCAGGCCCAACAGCCCTCTATGAAAAAAAAAACATAGATTCATTACCCTCTGAGAGAAGAAATTGCCCTTATCATTGGCTTGAATATGGTTTAATTGAGTGAGACTTCTGAGTTAGCCAAGAGATTACTTGATTGCCCCAGGAGGTTGGAGAGGAATTTTCCCAAGATGTTTTCTCAAATGGGCCACAGATTTTTAACTTGTTTCTTAATTTTGCTCTCCCAGGAGATTGCAAGATTTTTTAAAAATCTCTGTTGTTAATGTTTTGTGGGTATAACTTTCAAGGCTAGCATTTTCTGCACAGTCTTAATGGCCCTTGACCTCAGCAGCTTGTCTGGCCTATTCAAAGGGCAGTGAAGGGTCAACCATTGGTTTGGAATCATTGTTGACCAGAGCAGGTAAGGATGGCAGATTGCCTTCCCTTTAGAGTATGAGTGAACCAAGCAAGTTTTTAAGCAACAATCAATGACAATCTCATTGTCACCAACACTGAAACAAGTTTTCACTGAAATTAAGCTCACCCAGCTGCCATGATGAGATTTGAACCCTAGACACTGGAGCATTAACCTGGACTTCTACATTATTAGTCCAGTGACTTACCACTACACCACTCTACTCCCATGATTTACTTGATGGTGCAC
The DNA here is from genome assembly GCA_024137785.1 of Ginglymostoma cirratum. Lineage (NCBI taxonomy): Eukaryota > Metazoa > Chordata > Chondrichthyes > Orectolobiformes > Ginglymostomatidae > Ginglymostoma > Ginglymostoma cirratum. The sequence continues at coordinate 10,126,687 of JAHRHZ010000249.1, forward strand.
TATCTTGATTGGGAAGGCTCAAAGCACTACATAATCCTTTCCTATCCTTTTATATATTTCTATCAAAAAACTAATTGGTCTTTTCCATTGGAGACTTTGAAAAAGGGAACTCGACTTTGCAAATTCCCAGTGGCAATGAGCAAAGTTATAAAAGCAATCAATTTTATATTAAATTCAAGTCTTAGAGAAATAAGGATTGACATATTTTGCCTCTGGCAGTTCCAAATAGGACCCCCTTTATCCAGCCATCTTTCCATTCACCATGAAGGCCATTCTTTATCTAGTTTTAGAGAACTCGTTTTGTAGTGGCGGAGTAGTTGATGAATAAATCTATTTGATTTTCAATCCATAGAACCATAAAAATAATACGGCACAGAAGGCAGCAATTTGGCCCATCTTCTCCATGCTGACCCAAAGGTACCCACATGCGCTTTCTAATCTCAATTTCCTGAATGTGGCCCATAGCCCTGCAGCTTAAGGTGCAGACCAAAACAGATGATCTACCCACTTCATCTTACCCTCCAGCCATTAATCAGGCAACCCCTGTTCCTGAGCTAGATAACTATTGCTCTGAGACCGCTTTCTTATACTCCTTTTCCATGAACGTTGCCTGTCCAGTCTTCAGAAATTGATCAGTTTTACCACTGGCAAACATCCCGAGAGTGTGATTTCTTCCACAGCCCAGTTAATCTTTAGCTTGTTTTGACAATTGCTTGTTTCTCCTGGAAAGAGGTTTATCTCCAGGTTTTAATGGACATTGACCTCAGGCCAGCCTGTTCAGGTTGCTCGTATGGGCTATTTCCTCGTAGTTTTTCAGTCAATCAATCAACCATAATGATATTTCTGCAGCAGAATGTGATCAATAGCACTTTGTTACAATGGCAGATGATCAGCAGGTTCACAGCAAGTGCCCTGTCTCTGCTGCAAACAGAACTTTAGCCAGACACTCTGTGTCACCAGTTTAATCCATCACTGACTGAGTTGTAAACATGCATATCCTTTCAGAAAACACAGAAAGCTCTTAAGACTTCCCAGGAATCATGTAATGGCTAACTAAAAGCCGAAAGAACTGCAGATGTTGTGAATCATGAACAAAAACAAAGTTGCTGGAAAAGCTCAGCAGGTCTGGCAGCATCTGTGAAGGAGAAAACAGAGTTAAAATTTCAGGTCCAGTGACCCTTCCTGAGAACTGGTTCCTCAGGGTCACCGGACCTGAAACAGTAACTCTGTATTTTTCCCTCACAGATGCTACCAGACCTGCTGAGCTTTTCCAGCAACTTTGTTTTTGTACCATCTAATGGCTAGGTCATCTTCCGACCTATTGACTTTTTCTAATGTGATGTTTTTTTCTCTCATTTTGGCTAACCCAACAAATTTAGGGTTATTACATATGGGGGAACTGACAGCCAGTGATGCTCCCCTGTAGCTGTTGTCTTTCCCTTTTAGGTGGTAATGATCTTGGATTTGGAAAGTGCCGTTGAGGAAATTGCTGTGATGTGTATTACCATGCCTGAAAGCAGCGTAGAAGCAAATCCAACAGTAACTTTCTAAAGATACCTAGCTACACATACTTGAAGGTGAAACATTTTGGGGGCTATATTGGCAGGGACAGAAGGCTAGCAACATTTGAATACCACTTTCTAAACACTGCCACAATCTCAGTGGACTTGCTGCGCTATGCCATTCGATGGAGTCATAGAGTTTTTAACAGCCTGGAAGAAGGATCTTTGGCCCATTTTGCTCCTGCTCCTTCATATGGTCATATGAACAAAGAACAAGAGCAGACCATTCAGCCCTTCAAGCCTACTCCACTATTCAATAAGATAATGGTTGATTTAATTTTGACTTCAACTCTGCTTTCCTTCATATTCCCAATAATCTCTCATTCCTTTGGCAAACAAACGTCCAAATATTCTAGTTACATTTTCTAAAACTTGGCCCATAGCCTTGTATCCAATGGTGTTTCAAATGTTCATCTAAATAGCTCTTAAATGCCTTGAGGGTTCCCATCTCTTAGGCAGTGAGTTTCATATACCCACAACCCTCTGGGTGTAGAAATCTTTCCTCAAAGCCCCTCTAAACCTCCAAACCCTTAACTCAAAATGGTGCGCCCTATGAAGGGGGCAAGTCCCATTCTCTTTACCTGGTTTACGACCCTCAGAAATTTGTTACAGCACAATCCGATCCCCCCTCAGCACTCTGTGCTCCAGAAATAACTTGATACTTTGGGGTTGCTTTCAGACTGGCTTCCCGTATTTTGTGGCGAATGGCGAGAGAGGGAGACAATGTTTCTGAAGACCGCCTCTCATCCCTTGCGGATCTCCAGGACCATGTGGATGACCTGAGTGAAGAAGAGAAGAGACAGCTCATGTCAGACGTTGAAGTTTTGCACAAGTATTGGCACTCAAACAATCAGCAATTTGACAGTCAATCCATAGCCCATATATTTGGAGTGGTAAGTTATACTGAAACAGTGACCTCAGCTTGTTAAACAAAGATGCTGCTAAAAGTGACTTTCAGGGATAAGTGCCATGTGAGTATTATGCTGTGAGAAGTTGGTAAAGTTTATCTGACTGATTCCTGAGATGGCAGGACAAGTGTAGGAACAGAGACTGGAGCAGTTGACACTATATTCACTGGAGTTAAAAGAGAGAGGGGGAGATCTCATAGAAACCTATAAAATTCTAACATGCCTCGACAGTGTAAATGTAGGAAGGATGTTCCCAATGACTGGGGAGTTCAGAGCCAGAGATTACAGACTAAGGATTGAGATGAGAAAAGATGTCTTCACCCAGAGAGTGGTAAACCTGTGGAAATCTCTGCTGCAGAACCCAAAATATTAAGGCAAAATATTGACTGATTTCGAGGAGTTAGATATAGTTCCTAGGGATAAAGGGATGAATCAAAGTGGTCTACACTTCGTTACTCCAGTGTAGAGGAGACCACATTGTGAGCAGCGAATGCAGTAGACTAAATTGAGTGACTACTTTGAACAAAAAGTGTTTGGGAGAAAATGATGATAAAGCTTGACAGTCAGGCAGTTCAATCTTTGTCTCGTGTTGGAATGGTTCATAGGACTATCCAGGGTGGTGGTGTGGGGGTGTGTAATTTCTAGGACTTACTGAGGCTGAATTTTAGGATGCTTTGTAAATGCCCTTGGTGCTCATAAAACATACAGGATATACTGGGGTAATATATATGGGACATAGGCAAAGGCAGAGTAATTGTTTCCAGGTATAAAGAGGAATTCATCAAAGAAATTGGGAATAATGTACTGGATCAATAACCTGGTAATATAAAGGAGGAACTGAATGCAATTCACTGTCTTGGAATCAGCTGCTGCATTCCAACGCTTCTGAACGACTTTGTTTTTCGTGCAAACGTGCTCTCAGCGCCACCTGGAGGTGATGGTGGAACTATTCATAGTCTTGGAAAAATACCTGAGATAAAAGGTACTGCAGATGCTGGAGAATCCGAGATAAAATACCTGGACGTGTTTCTCGTGGGACTACCCCACGGCACAGATTGGTACGATTTAACAAGAGGAAATCTCACATAGAGAGACCACTGTGTCTGGTTTGGGAGATTGAAATGGAAATCCGATGTGAGACGGGCTGTCAAGAATTTGAGTTAGGATCCCTTCTTAGGAACTGATCCCAGTTCTGCTTCAGCGCATTTTACACAGTCCTGGAGTATGTGACATAAATACAGAACGCAATAACATTGATGGTATTTTAGACCACTTCACGCACTAATATACAGGAGCACGATTACACCATTCACACCCATGAGCCTGCTCTGCCATTTGACAAGGGCTGATCTAATTGAGGCATTGACTCCATATCCCTGTCTGCCTCCTGTCCCCTTTGACTCTCTTGTCAATCAAGAATCAATCTACCCCAGCCTTTAAAGCTTTCACCAATTCCCTCATACAAAGTTGATTATTCCAGCTTCAACTACTACACACTTGAGGCCAAAACCAAACCATTTGCAATGCCAAGTTTATGGAGTAATGACATTTTACGAGCCCCGATTACTTAGATATGAAAGATAAATGGAATGTAATTCACGAGTTTGAAATAATACAAAAGTTTCTTGATATTTTGTGAACTACTTTGTCATTGTGTGTAGATATCGCTTCATGTACTTTAGAAACATTGACAATTTATGGCACAGCGGGAATGTATTTGGCTCATTTGGTTGAGTTTCCCCTCCCTGGAGGTGCGACAAGGATGAATAATTGAGTGGGTTACCTTTGGAAAGATACCTATTTTGGCCACTACACCAGTAAAGCTCTGGGTGAGAAGTTCTTTTGGAAACTTTCTTGGCCTGTCAATAATGGGGGGCCTTAAGAGATGAATTAATGGCCATTTAAGGGCTTCAAGTCACCACCAACACAATTTCTTGCTGTGCCAAATAAGTGGCTGGTCAGGGAAACAAGGTCCAAGTGCCTGACCAGCTGGGATGGGTGCTGAAGGATCTCTACTTGTCCCAATCTGGCACAATTACTGCAAGAGTTTAGCTCCTGAAAGTCAACCCCAACCCCTTTCCTTGTCTCTGACTCCTGGAACCCCACCCCACCAGAACTGAAACAGAAAGATTTATACTCTTGCCATTGGATTCCTTGACGACAAGGCCTTCACTGCCCAGGATCTGCCATTGAAAATACTCGCCCTTACACTTGGGCTGCCCTGTAGAAAATCATAACCAATGTAATCTGTTACTGACTTTGCAGCTCCTGCTCCATACCACTGCAGGATACTCCACTACCAATGACAATCGAAGTTTTTGTTTAGATGCTAAATAAATTCTGTGCTCATTGTGTGGCTGTACCAGCCTCTGACAACAGTAGGGATCTGTAACAAATCAGTTTGTTCTCAGCCCTGGAGCTTCCACCACAAAACGAATAGTGTGAGATCAAAATGAATCCGATCATGGAAAAATGCAATGATGACCATGAGAAAATTGTTGTAAAAACCCATCTGGTTCATTAACATCCTTGAGGGAGGGAAATCTAACATCTTTATTTTGATTGGATTACTTGTGACTCCAGACCTACAACAATGTGGTTGACTTTCACTCGTCCTCTGAAATGACTGAGCAAGCCATGCGAGTGTATCAACAAATTGAAGGGAAGAAAGGAATGAAACTGATGGATCCCCTGGCATCAACCTAAGCACCAGAAACAACAATGCCAAAACAACCCTGCAAAGTCCTGCATACTAACATTGGGGGCTACTCCCACAATGGGGATAGCTGCCCCAAAGACTAGTCATGTAATAGTCATACTCACAGAATCTTGACTTACATGCAAGGTCCCAGACAACACCAGCCCTGGATTTATCCTGTCCCACCAGCAGACAGACCCAGCACAGTGGTATACAGTTGGGAGGGTGTTACTCTGGAAGTCCTCAACATTGACTCCGCATTCCATGAGGTCTCATGCTTCATGTTAAACATGGGTAAGGAAACCTCCTGCTGATTACCACATACCGTCCTCCCTTGACTGATGACTCTATGCTCCTCTATGTCCAATAATACTTGGAGAAAGCCTAAGGGTGACAAAGACGAGAAACCTACTCTGGGTCGGGCAATTTCAAAGCCCTCCTAACACTTCCTCACTCCCCCATGGCACCTTCCAATGTAATTATAAGAAGGCGTAAACTTGCCCATTCACCTTCTCCATCCTTACTGTCCGAAGGCCCAAACACACCTTCCAGGCAAAGCAGCAATATACTTGTACTTCTTTCAACGTAGTCTCCTGTATTTGCTGCTCACATTAGTCTCCTTTCTATTAATGAGACCAAATGAAGACTGGATGACTGTTTTGCAGAACCCTTCCACTCTATTTGTAGGAATGATCCCAACCACTAGTTTTTTACCATTTCAATAAACCACCTTTGATCTCATTCTAACATTTCTCAGGTCCGCTAGGGTGTTCCAATAAATGCAATCTGGAACAGCACCAAATTTTCCACCTGGTCACATTACAGTCTCTAGGACTCAATAAAGAATTCACAGTTTTAGAGTTTGACCAGCAGTTCTTCATTTCCCTTACATTCTTCTCCAATCCTGGTATGAAGAGTCATATCAGACACAAACACATTAACTCTGTTTCTCTCTCTACAGATGCTGTCAGATCTGCTGAGTTCCTCCAGCATTTTCCATGTTTGTATTAAGTTTGTATTAAGCATTTGGCCAAATTGATATCCTAATCATACAAAACGGATAAGATGGTTCTACGCAATATGGGAACTTGCTTTCTACAAATTAATTGTCTCTTTCTCCATCGTAGTTGTGCTACAAAACTACTTAACAGGTTGCTACGTACTTTGGGAACACCCTGAGGTAATGAAAAGATCATAGATCACAGAATCCCCACAGCGTGGAAACAGGCCCTTCGGCCCAACAAGTCCACACCGACCCTCACAGCATCCCACCCAGATCCATCCCCCAAAACCCATCTAACCTACATATCCCTGAACACTATGGACAATTTGGCATGGACAATCCACCTAACCCGCACATTTTTGAACTGTGTGAGGAAACTGGAGCACCCGGAGGAAACACGCACAAATGCTACGTAAATGCAAGTATTTCTTTTTGGGAGGAAGAAATGTGATCAATAATTTAGAAAGAGAATTTAATGCGCACAAATTATGTTTTTAATTCGCCAGATAAACTGCAATGGCTTTACCATCAGTGACCAACGTGGATTGCAAGCTGTAGGAGTTGGATTGTTTCCAAACCTCTGTCTTGTAAATCATGATTGCTGGCCAAACAGCACCGTTATACTGAACAATGGCAAGTGAGTACAAAAGAAATGATAATTAGAATAAAGTGTTAAACATAGTTGCACGAGCATCATTATTTTTGGGGAAGATGAAATTTATCTGAAAACATATGGGGGAGTTAAATGTAACGTGAATTATACTGATATGTATGTGCTATTACTGTATTATAGTTTAACTTGGCCTTAACACATCGCAGTTAATGAATTTTAAACAATACAGGACAACTACTTGGCCACAGATTTGCACTTGAGCCATCTCCGACATTCAATTAAATCATGGCTGATCAATACCTTAACTTCCTCTAACTGGCTTGCTGTCATGACCTTTAATAACCCTACTTAACACAAGTCTATCAAAGTTATAGAGTATGATACATTATAAGCAATTGGTTAAATTCAGAGTCCACCAGATGCTCAGTTCAGCAGGTACCACTCTTGTCTCTGAGGTGAGGTTAATGGGGGGACAAGACCCACTCCACAGAGTTGAGCACATAATCCAGGCTGGGCACTGAGGCTACTGGAGTTACTCCACTCAGATGAAATGCTAAACCAAGGTTTTAACTGTCTGCTCTGAACATAAGAGAATGCATGCACTATTTAGTAGAACATCATGTGATATTATTCCTATCACTGTGGTTAATATTTATCCCTCAATCAATATCACTGAAAAGAAAGCATCTGGCTAGTACTTCATTCTGAATGAATAGCAGGTCATTCTTTGTGGGAGCTTCCTATATACAAACATCTGTTGTGTCTCCTACATTACAACAGTGACTACATGTCAACATTATTTCAATGAACTTTGCGATATCGTGGTGCTGTATATTTTATATATACATGGCCTCCTTCCTTTCTATAATACGCTGCAGATGTGTAGGTATTCTACAGATATAACAATGGGAACTCAATGCAATGGAAACTGATTGTCCTTCGAGTTCTGCTTCACGATACGGGCCCACATACAACTAGTGTGATATGCCTGCTTCTCTCTCACACACACACACACACACACACAGATACACATACATGCACACGTGTACTGCTAGCTCTGACTGAGCTGGGATTTGCGGGATTCACAGGGGGCTCTCAAGTCCCTTGGCCCAGATATCTCCCACATTATCCCATCATAACAACAGTGAGAAAACAGCTATGAATTTCCAAATCAGACTTGGATAAGAGCTTGTTGATACTGTTCCCATTAATTTGCTGTCCTTTTTGACCCAGGTGATAGTGACTGTGGATTTGGCAGGTCCTGCTAGAAGTGCTGGATGGGAATGTCATTGTTAGTTTGGGTACTGAGTGGTATATGTCTTTGTTGTATTTGCAACATCAGCAGCCCTGTAGGTTGGAGTGGTCTTATTGAGTTCTCCAGAGCCTAGAAACTAGGTGTAATACATTTGGAAGAAACATGATTGTTAGTAGTGGGCTATTGTTCTCGCAATAATGAGGTATCACCCAGAACAACTATGCTCCCCCAAAGCATTACCTACAACCCAGCTTCTGGACGCTCTGTGTTCCAACTAAAACCCACACACAAATAAGGCAATTATCCTCATTCTTTCCTGATGTTTACACTCAACAGTGTCCCGAAAGGGGAACATGATAATTGCTCGGAATACAGGGACCTTATTCTGTGTGCTATGCTGGTGTTGCAGCTGACCTCCACAAATGGAAATCATTGAGTCAATGCTCATCTACCCGCATCAGATTACCCTGATTCACTGCTAAATTAATCCACCTTCTCTCATTCCATGGGACAGTCATCAGGGGAATTTGAAAATTCGCACGAGGGATGGGGATGGAAAGTCTTTCATTTGCCAAAATATTTACTTTGAGCTCCCAGGTGACTAAAACTACTTCTCATTGTTACTGGGGTTGCCTGAAGTAGTTAGCAAACTCGGTTGTGTCTGAGTGCTGGACTGGGGGCTAGTAATGAAGCCCAAGTTTCGAGTACTAACAGGGCCATTTATTCCTGAGGTGAAATAGAAACATTCTGCAGTACCTTGTAACCTTGTTGCAGTACTTGGACAGCAAGCTGATGACCTAAAACATGCAGTTAGGCTAGCCATCATTGTGTGGAGACAAGTTAGATTTAGATTTCGATTTTATTGTCATGGGTACTCAAGTACAGGAGTACAGTGAAAAGTGTTTAATGTCCCCACACATGGGGCCATCTTAGGTACCAAGTTACATAGGTGCAAAAAAAAACTTAGGTACCAAGTGGTAAAAGCGAGAAAGAAAGTCAAAAAGTTAAACATTACAGACCTTCCTAGAACAAGTAGAAAATAAAGAATTAAGGCCACAGTTAACGTTATACATTAGATAGATGGCACAATGGGGAAGACAAGAAATGTTGGCCAGCCAGCAATGCCCACATCCCACAAATGCATAGTAAAGAAAATATTGGAGAGAACTGATCCTCACTCACGTATTGATAGTTCATATTGATCAGGGGATTGATGCTCGCTGTTCTGTCACTCGCCTGGTTCACCATCCATCTTTCACTCTCCTTAAACCTAAGTTCATCTAAAACCTGTACCCTAATTTGTTTCCCTTCACTCATCAACCTCCTTGCTTGCTGACTGACAGTGGCTCCCCTTTTGACAGAACTCCATTTTTAAATTTCTTAACTTTGTTTCCAAATCCCTATCCTCCTTGATCCCATCAACACCCCCAGCCCCCATATCTCCTCATTTCTCTCATTTTCCTCTCTCGTACACCCCCTGATTTTAATTGCTTCATTACTGGTGGCTGTGTTCTGTTGCATAGGCCCAAAACTCTGAAGTTCCCTTCCTAAATCCATTCATCTCTCTCTCTTATTTCTTTGACAATGTATATAGTTACCTCTTCTAATATTGCTTTATGTAGCTGGATGTCAAACTGTCCTATAATCCCTCCTGTTTTGGAGTGGGTTGTACGTTAAAAGCCAATTATTAAGTGTTGTTGAGTGTGATTTCTTTAATTCTGCTTTGGTTGTGAAATGTAGCTTTTTATTTTGTTTTCCAGTCGCTCTGCAGTTAATTCAATGTTTCACACACAGATGAGGTGGGTTTCAATGTTGCTATTGACATCAATGTTTTTTATTTCCTTTTCCGGTTTGGCATTAACTCTGCACAGTATTCATTGTCCAAGAGATGTAACAAATTCTACTCCTTCTGAGCTTAACCCTTCCAATAAATTGTACTGAGAAAGTAACAAAGTAAGAGCACGTGAGAAAGATGAATCTGTACAGATCAAAAGAAAAGAGAATGGCAACAATTTTCAAAATGGGACAATTACAAATAGTGACTGTAGACAGCAGGGCAGTTAGCATCTCAAGGAGAGAAAAAGATTAATGTTGGGAACAAAAATTGCTGGAGATCACAGCAGCCCGGGCAGCATCAATGGAGAGACAGTAAGCTAACATTTCAGTCTAGGTGACTCTTCATCAACTCTTCGTGTTGAGCATGCGACCCAACCACAATTGCCTTTGAGAAGCTGATGGTCATCTGTCTTCTTGAACCACTGTAGTCCATATTCTGTAGGTAGACCCACAATGCCCCTACTGAAGGAATGGTGATATATTTCCAAGTCAGGATGGTGAGTGGTTTTGAGGGGAACTTGCAGGTGGTGTGTGCAATCATTATCGAAAAGCATTAGGTTTTGAGAGGGCGCTGAACACAGACCCGAAGGGATGATTTCAGGGATGGGACACTTTAATTGGTAAGAGTACTAGAGCAAGAAATTTTTTCCTTTACAGTATACTGGTTAGGGCTCCGCTGGACTATTGTGTCCAATTCTGGGCACCAACCAAAGTTCCCTGTAAACCATGAAGCAGCACAGCTACCTCAGAGCTCCTGTTTGGGTTACAGTCAAGATGGGCCCCTTGTTATCATGCAAAACAAAACTGTAGAGATGCTATTCATTTAAACAAGCTATCTGCCCTCTCCAAAAGATATCAGAGAGTGATTTGCATCATGCCATAGGAAGGATGGAAGACATTTGCAAGGATACACAATACATTTATTGCCTTACTGAGAGTCAGCCTCATGGATAGAGTGAAGGACACTTTGCCAGAGTGATTCTGAAACAGAGTACTGGGAATTTGAAGCAAAGTGGAAATTCGGTGCAGAGGGAAATGCTTTGATTAAGAGATTTTGCAAGAAATGAATGCTCCAGAGTGAGAGGTGTATGGGAGAGGAAATAAAACATAAATTGAGAGGTCTTCCTGCACAGAAACCAGCAGTGGTGTGAGTGTAGGGATAGCAGTTGATTGGTGAGTCGGTCTGGTCAGCATTTCCAACCTTTAAACTGAAAGTTGTGTGTTAGTCTGTGTTTAAGTCTCCAGAAGGTTTTTCTCTTTCTTTCTGACAAATAGCTTATTAAGTTTATATAGTAAGTCTGTACTCATTCTCAGGATAACAGATTTTGTTTAGAGTTACAGGATGGTAGGTCAAAAGGGCCAAATGAACCCTATCTTGCCATATCTGAGAAATCATGGACATGTCATCTGTCCCAGAGAAGCACACCTGCAGGAAGTGTCACCAGCTGCTCAAGTTTGAGATCTGGGTTTCAGAACTTGATCCGCATCTGGACTCGCTATTGCATATCCACAAAATAGATGACTGTATATTGTGTTTATAGGGAGGTGATCACACTTCAGATTAAAAGTATATAGGCACTGAGGCCAGGTAATCTTAGAAAACCAGGTGGATAGTGCAGGAGTTCCCTGAATCTAACTAATTTGCTAATTAGTGAGATGTGCAAAGGTGCCCTTGTCAATAAACGAGGGAAGACTAACATGTAAGATAACAAGGTGTAGAGCTGGATGAACACAGCAGGCCAAGCAGCATCAGAGGAGCAGGAAGGCTGGCGTTTCAGGCCTAGACCCTTCTTCAGAAAAA
>JAHRHZ010000249.1:10138762-10185223 GCA_024137785.1 Ginglymostoma cirratum
TTTAGGCCCGAAACGTCAAGTTTTCCTGCTCCTATGATGCTGCTTGACCTGCTGTGTTCATCCAGCCCCATGCTTGTTATCTCACTTTTCCTCATACTTAGTCCTAAATGGCCGACCCTGTATCTGGAGATTGTGTCCCCTGGTTCTAGATTCCCCAACCAGGGAAAGCATTCTTCCTGCATCTAGCCTGTCCATCCATGTCAGAATTTTACACATTTCAATCAGATCCCCTCTCATCCTTCTAACTTGTAGTGAATACAGGCCCAGTTGAACCAATCTCTCCTCATAGGACAGGGAGGTGTTGTGTGATTCATTTCAGTTTGTTCTAGCACAAATCCAATGGGTTGATTGTACTCCCTGCTGTAAATATCTGTCGTAACACAATATCAGGCGAGAAAGTGTTACGTCAGTTATTAATATACATTTTCAGTCCAGTCTTTCTAGTTCATATATTGACTGTTACATATTTTCAGTCTTTTTCATTTTTGTGTCGGATTGAACTCCATTGTGAAGGAAACCAATGGGTTAAAATTAACCTGAATAAAAACTGAAAGAACTGTGGATGCTATGAATCAGAAAGAAAAACAGAAATTGCTGTCAATCAGAAGCAAAAACAGAAATTGCTAGAAAAGCTCAGCAGGGCTGGCTGCATCTGTGAAGCAAAATCAGAGTTAACATTTCTGGTCAAGTGACCCTTCCTCAAAACATCCCATGTTCTAAGGAAGGGTCACTCGACCCGAAACTTTAACTCTGATTTCTCTCCAAGGATGCTGGCAGACCTGCTGAGCTTTTCCAGCAATTTCTGTTTTTGTTTAAAATGAACCTATCTTTCTCTTCTAAATGCTAAGTGACTTGCCCATGGTGATTTCCATTTGTCTGCGGAGAAATAAATGAATTGTTGCATCCAGGTTGTCGAATAAAGCCACAATATCTCACCATTCACCCACCTTACATCACTGACAAATGGCCAACTTGTTAACAGGACTTCAGGCTGAACCACACATATGTGTCTTGGTCACTGGCTTGTTTGTGTCAGCAAGCAGGTGTCTTCATTTATGTATTGGTACCGGGCATGGTACACGAACGTCGCATCACAAATGCAAGTTCTCTTAATCTTAAAAGCAATGTAAGTGGATCTGCGCAGATAATCAAGGCTGATTCTCCATTGCTTGGAGCTAGTGCAAACATTGTTTGAATGTGGTGTAATTTCTGACTTTGTCCATCCCAGTCCATCATCAACATCTCAACATCATTGTTTGGGATAGATAGCTATCATTGCATGAAGGGTTGAAATTGAGTTCCATCTCAGAATTTGAGAAGGATCCGAGAAGATTCATAGAAATCAGTTCAGACCAGCCAATTCACAGGAAGAATTATTTGAGGGAGACAGAGAAATGAAAATCCCCGCTGATGCGGGTCAAAACCAACCAAATGTAGCTCCCAGAGTGAATCTTTCTGAATTTCCTCATTTGTTTCTGCCTCTGCTTGTGCATACATGGAAGTAATGAGTAGAACCTTTCAATTGATTCGTAGTCATAAAAAATTTTTAGCTTCAGTGCAAGTAACCTAACATCCGCCAGCTCTTATGCTATGAGCAGTTTTTTAAAAGAAAATGAATTAGCTATTATTTTCCAAATCATCAATGAAAGGAAAAATTGAACGATGTTAGAATGGAAATTTCCACCATTTAAAACTGACAATTGCCCAAGAAGCAGCACAATTACTGTGGAAACCTGAAAACTGCTTCCATTGACCTCTTTCTGGTGAATCTGATGATATTTTGGAATGTCACCATGCCCTCAAAAGTGAGGCCTGTCAGACTTGGGAAATGAAGCATTGACCAATTGTGGCTTTTCCAGTATGGATCTGAACTATACCCAGGGATGGGGTGGCACGGTGGCTCAGTGGTTAGCACCATTGCCTCATGGTACCAGTGACCTGGGTTTGATCCCACCTCCGGGTGACTGTCTGTGTAGAGTTTGCACGTGCTCCCTATGTCTGCGTGGATTTCGTCCGGATGCTCCGGTTCCCTCCCTCAATCCAAAGATTAGGTGGATTAGCCATGGGAAATGCAGGGTTACAAGGATGGGGTGGGTCTGGGTGGGATGATCCTTTGACGGTCAGTGTGGAATTGATGGACCAAATGGCCTGCTTCCACACTTAGAGATTCTAAGATACAGTGGCAGTGTTACATGGCGAACTGGTAGAAACATAAGTTTACAATCCATTATGTATACCAACTGGATAATTTCACCTTAATTAATTAAATAAAATCCCAAATTAAATTATTTTGTTATCAGTAATTATGAGCATAAAACTATTGGATTGTCGTAAAGACCCATCTGGTTTACTCATATCCCTCAGGAAACAAAAACTGTTATCCGTAACCAGCCTAGCCCATATGAGAGTCCACTCCCATAGCAATGAGGATGATTCTTTACTGCTCTCTAAAATGGCCTAGGAAACGCCTTTGTGATATTCAAGAGGTGAATTGGAGATTGGGAATAAATGTTGGCTTTGTTGATGCCATCGCATGCTGTGAATGAACAAAAGAAACAAGGCTCCATGGGATGTTTCGTTATGTTAAAGGTGCTATGTGAATTCACACTGTTGCTGAATAAAGCACTGTCTGTTAATATCGTCAAAGTATCTAAAACTGAATTTCAGAAGAGCACTAAATTGGTAGAGATCATTGTGGGTCTACTAGCTCTTTGATAGAACAATCCATTTTGCTCCACTCTCCACCTTCTCAGATTTTTGTTCTTTTCAGGTATTTAACTTATTCTCTATTGACATCTATCATCGAATCTGCTTCCACCACACTTTTGACTAGTAAAATGATTAAAAGCAATGGGTGAAATTCATTTCCTTGAACAAGGAAATGCCTTACTGAATATGCTTTGCCCTGTTTGGTGCAGATTTATGTGTCTGTTTTATGCCCAGCATGTGTGTCTGTAAAAACTGGGTTCAGACGGACACAGCTAATTTCACACAGAGATGCTTACAATCAGCACAGTTCCAGGAGCAGCTATGGGGTGGCATGGTGGCTCAGTGGCTCAGTGGTTAGTGCTGCTACCTCACAGCACCAGGGACGCTGGTTCAATTCCAGACCTTGGGTGACTATCTGAGTGGAGTTTGCACATTCTCCCTGTATCTGCATGGGTTTCCTCCGGGTGGTCCAGTTTCCTCCCACAGTCCAAAGGTGTGCAGGTTAGGTGGATTGGCCATGCTAAATTTCCCCATAGTGTTTAGGGATGTGTAGGATAGCCATAGAAAATGCAAGGATATGTTGGGATGGGATGTTCTTTGGAGGGATGGTGTGGACTTGAATGGCCTGTTTCCACACTGTAGGGACTTTAAAAAAGCAAATACTGTAGATTCAAACCAGAGTCAGCTGTGGCTGAAACCCCATCTGCAGACTGGAACAGGAAGTGCAGGCTGACTCTGCAGTACAGCATTATGTCAGGTGGCAAAGATCTCATGGAACAATTTTCCAGAGACTGATAATCTGATCAACACTCATCCCTCAAACATCTAAAATGCATAATCATTTTGCTCCTATTTGTGACATGTAATTGTGTGTAAATTGGCTGCTGCATCTCCTTCATAACATCAAGGATTAGACATCAGAGGCACCTCGCTGGATGTAATGCGTATTGTGATGTACTGAGGTTGTGAAAGTGGCTATATAAATGTAAGCGCCCGACACTGATCTCGTCCATCATCGTTACGTATTTTGAGAGCTATTATTCCTTTGACCTCCCAAAATACCTTGTCCTGACCCATAGATAGCCAGTATTTAATTACATGGGGAGTGCATATATTCCAACAACAGATCAGATTGAACAAAAACCGAAAGAACTGCGGATGCTGGAAATCAGGAGCAAAAACAGAAATTGTTGGAAAAGCTCAACAGGACTGGCAGCATCTGTGAAGAAAAAATCAGAGTTAACGTTTCAGGTCCAGTGACCCATCAGATTGCAACTTGTCAACAATGATAAGGCAGTAAAATGATCCTTCCTGTTGTATAGATCACGACCGAGCCTCAGCCCAAAAGGAACCAAAGTTAAAAGTATAAAAGTACCGTTTTGCGATAATTTGAATTTGCATGACAGTCGCACTTTCAATTTGAGTGTGGATCAAGACTCTGCTGAACAAACCCTGCAGTCAAAATCATTTGAAATTTTCAAAATGCAAAAATCCTACAAACTGCTGTATGAATGTGTTGAAAATTTAACCCTATCGTTTGAAATTGTTATGCTTGTTGTTTTAACATTGTTGTGTTGCCTAGAGACCGTTAACTTTTAAAAAGAAATTTGAATTTCCACTTGATAGTTGAAAAAGTGACATAGAGCATGTAAAAGGACCCTTTGGTCCAACCAGTCCACGCCGACCATAATCCCAAACTAAACAATCCCACCTGATTGCTCCTGGCCCATATCCCTCCAAGCATTTCTTATTCATGCACCTATCTAAATGTCTTTTAAACATTATAATTGTACCCACATCTATCACCTCCTCAGGAAGTTCATTCCACACATGAACCACCCTCTGTGTAAAAAAGTTTCCCCTCATGTCTTTTTTAAATCTCTCTCCTCTCACCTTAAAAATATGCTCCCTAGTCTTGAAATCTGGAATCCTAGGGAAAAGACAACTACCATTAAACCTATCTATACCCTTCACTTTAAGTCTTACAGTAACATGCAAACTACAGCATTATTGCCTAAATGCTGTTTCATAGGCAACTTATTCATTAAACTATATAATTTAGTTTCCTCTTTTACTTTTAGCACAACTGGAAAAACCCAATTCACAGGTATACTTCACTCCGTGTCCTAAATAACGATTCAACTTTCCCAAACCACAGCGATTCGTAGCTCCCGAGAATTGGCTTCCATTCCTTCCTTTCCCCTGCTTGATAGCCACAGAATAGTCATTCCCAATTTTTACATGAGTGTTCCTCCAGTGCAAGCTAGGTGAAAGCTCAGACATCATTTTAAATCCTCATGAATTTAGTCTTTTCACTCTGAACATGAGCTCTCACTATCATTCCTGGCAGTGAACCATGGAGACGTCCAGCCCCTGGTCACTCATTCTCTCTCATGCATCTTGGCAGGCTAATGTGATGAGCTTCAGAGATACCTTAGAAACTCCTACCCTCTGAAAACCCACCTCGATGGTCACGTGAATCATTCCTTGTGTCCAGGTAGAAATGCTAATTAGACACTAACCCTATTCCATCTTGGAAATCAATGGATATTTTGAAGTGTATCGGCATCTTCCTGATATTCTCAACACCTTCACGGCTAATATTCTAACCACTGTCAACATAGATGCTGCTGCCATTGTCCCCACATGTCCATGTCCTTTCCAGAAAAACAACTAAGGTCTTTCACTGCCGTGTTAGTTGGGTCTATTGTTAGGCAGATATCAGAACAGGTAACAAATCTCCTTCACTTTCTCATATATAACGATACAGTCCCAAAACATAGCGACTTTCCAAACCTTGCACTTGTAACATTATTATAAACTGGATGTTATGTTATGCAGCATGGTAATTAAATAATGCAAGTGTCCATATTCTCATCTCGTGCTAACAGCCTGCAACATAGAAACAACAAGTGGACAATTGGCCATGGGCCACGACTGTAATATCTCTCCTCAGTTCGGCCTTGCAAAAAAAAAAGTCTTTTTTTGTAAACAGAATTGAACTTCGGGCAATCCAGAAAATCAAGGCAGGAGAGGAACTGACGGTGTCGTACGTGGATTTCCTGAAACTAAGTGCAGAGAGGCGCAGCCAACTCAAAAAACACTATTACTTTGACTGTACCTGTGAACACTGCACAAAGGGAATTAAAGACGACCTGATGCAGGCTGTGAAAGAGGAAGATGGCAAAAAGGTAAACAATGTAGGAATATTAGTGTGATAAATTGAGAAAACAAGATGCGAGAGCAAGGAAGCAAAAAGGGAAACTATATGAGTGTGACAGGAAGGAACAGAACGCATAATCATAAGAGACCCCCAGCAGATAAAGCTAGAGGTTACAGAAAAAGGAAAAAAGATAGAACTGAAGGCTCTGTATCTGAATGCACATGGCATTCATAACAAAACAGGCATTTTTACAGCACAGATGGAAATAAATATGTACGATCTGATCGCTATTGCAAAGGCAGGATTACAAGATGATGTTGACTAAAACCTGAATTTTAAAGGATATATAGCATTTAGGAAGGATAGGAAGCTGGGAAAAGATAGAGGGTTAGCTGTGTTAATTAAAGATGACATTAAAACAGGAGAGAGACAATGACCTTAGTTCCAGACATCAAGATGTGGAATCAGTTTGGGTAGAGCTGAGAAATGTTAGAATTAATAAATAACTTGTGGGAATGGTTTATATGACCCATAGCAGTAGTCACATTACTGTGACTAGTATACCCATATTCTTGTTCTATCTTTTTTCCTTTTTCTGTAACCTCTAGCTTTATCTGCTGGGGGTCTCTTATGATTATGCACTCTGTTCCTTCCTGTCACACTCTGATATAGTGGATATGGGAATACTAGTATGGGTATATGGGAAGTGATAATGGGGAGAAAGGTGTGGTGGTCATCATGGATGCAAGAAAATACAATCAGCATGCATTTGTGAAAGAGAATCTATCTCAGCCTTCGATATATACAAGGACTCTGCCCCCCACAGCTCAGTGTGGTGAGGAGTTCCAAAGGCTTACAACCCTCTGAGACAATTTGCAGAACTCTGAGGCGCAGAGGGATCTGTGTGTCCTGGTACATGGATCACAAAATTTTCAATAGGATGATCCTTGGTGTAAAGGGATTGCCTTATGCACAAGGTTAAACAGGTTGGGATTCTACTCACTGGAGTTTAGAAGAATGAAAGATGACCTCACTGAAACATATAGGATTTTTCAGGAGCTTGACAGGGTAAACGCTAAGAGATAAAAGGTACTGCAGATGCTGGAGAATCCGAGATAACAAACATGGGGCTGGATGAACACAGCAGGTCAAGCAGCATCATAGGAGCAGGAAAACTTGACGTTTCGGGCCTAAACCCTTCATCAGAAATGGGGGAGGGAAAGAGGGTTCTGAAATAAATAGGGAGAGAGGGGGAGGCGGATAGAGGATGGATAGAGGAGAGGATAGGTGGAGAGGAGGCAGACAAGTCGAAGAGGCGGGGATGGAGCCAGGAAAGGTGAGTGTAGGTAGGGGGGGTAGGGAGGAGATAGGTCAGTCCAGGGAGGACGGACAGGTCAAGGGGGCAGGATGATGTAAGTAGATAGGAGATGGGGGTGTGGCTTGAGGTGAGAGGAAAAACAGGGAGGTGGAGATGAGCTGGGCTGGTTTTGGGATGCAGTTGGGGGAGGGGAGATTTTGAAGCTTGTGAAATCCGTATTGATGCCATTGGGCTGCAGGATTCCCAGGCTGAATATGATTTGCTGTTCCTGCAGCCTTCGGGTGGCATCACTGTGGCATTGCAGGAGGCCCAGGATGGACATGTCATCTGAGGAATGGGAGGGGGAGTTGAAATGGTTCGCGACTGGGAGGTGCAGTTGTTTGTTGCGAACTGAGCGCAGGTGTTCTGCAAAGCGGTCCCCAAGCCTCCGCTTGGTTTCACCGATGTAGAGGAAGCCACAACGGGTACAGCGGATGCAGTATACCACATTGGCAGATGTGCAGGTGAACATCTGCCTGATGTGGAAAGTCTTCTTGGGGCCTGGGATTGGGGTGAGGGAGGAGGTGTGGGGGCAGGTGTAGCACTTCCTGCGGTTACAAGGAAAAGTGTCGGGTGTGGTGGGGCTGGAGGGGAGTGTGGAGCGGACAAGGGAGTCGCGGAGGGAGTGGTCCCTCCGAAAGGCAGATAAGGGTGGGGAGGGAAAAATGTCTTTGGTGGTGGGGTCTGATTGCAGATGGCGGAAGTGTCGGAGGATGATGCATTGGATCCGGAGGTTGGTGGGATGGTATGTGAGGACGAGGGGGATTCTTTTTTGGTTATTATTGTGGGGACGGGGCGTGAGGGATGTGTTCCGGGAAATGCGGGAGACACGGTCGAGGGGGATGTTGCGGTCCTTGAAGAATGAGGACATTTGAGATGTACGGGAGTGGAAAGTCTCATCCTGGGAGCAGATGCGGCGGAGGCGAAGGAATTGGGAATAGGGGATGGCATTTTTGCAGGAGGGTGGGTGGGAGGAGGTGGAATACTCCCCTCCCCCAACCGCATCCCAAAACCAGCCCAGCTCATCTCCACCTCCCTAACCTGTTTTTCCTTTCACCTCAAGCCACACCCCCATCTCCTATCTACTAACATCATCCCGCCCCCTTGACCTGTCCGTCCTCCCTGGACTGACCTATCTCCTCCCTATCCCCCTACCTACACTCACCTTTACTGGCTCCATCCCCGCCTCTTCGACTTGTCTGCCTCCTCTCCACCTATCCTCTCCTCTATCCATCCTCTATCTGCCTCCCCCACTCTCCCCCTATTTATTTCAGAACCCTCTTCCCCTCCCCCATTTCTGATGAAGGGTTTAGGCCCGAAACATCAAGTTTTCCTGCTCCTGCTCCTAAACGCTAAGAGGATGTTTCCCCCTCGTGGGACACTCTTGGACCACAGGGCATGGTCTCAGAATAACGGTGTGCCAATTGAAGCAGAGATGAGGAGGAATTTCCTCTCTCAGATGGTTGTGAGTCTTTATAACTCCTTGTCACAGTGAGCTGTGAGGCCAGAGTCCTTGTGTATATTTAAGGCTGAGACAGATAGATTCTTGATCAGTATGGGAACCGAAGATTATGTGGAAAGGGCAGGAAAGTGGACATGAGGAAAGTCAGATCAGCCATGATCCTACTGAAGGATGGAAAAGGATCAAGGGGCCAAGTGGCCTATTCTTGTTCCTATTTCTTAAAACATTAGTATGCAGGTACAACAAGGAAGGCAAATAGAATGTCGTCTTTTGGCATGGAGTATAGAATATAAAAGTAGGGATGTTTTGTTGCATTTATACAAGATATTGAGGACATATCTGGAATACTATGGGAAGCATTGGTCTCTTTACTTAAAAAAGGATGTAATTCTGTTTGAAGCAGCTCGGAGATAGTAGGATTGATTGATATCTGAGATTGGGGATATTGTAGTTGTTCAAGAAGGTGACTCACCACAATGTTCTCACAACAATTAACAACAGGCAATCAATATTTGCTAATGATGTCTTTATCGCAAGACCACAGTAATAGAAAATGGAGTTCACATTCTTTTATAACTGTTTTAATGGGTTCTGGGTGATTAAGGCATAGTGCAGCCATCAATCCTTTCTTCTACTCTTAAAATAATAAACTTTAATGGGGCACTGTAACAGAAGCAAAAAACAGTTCATGGAAACTTACAGAAGGGAAATTTATCAAATCAAAATAATATCGTCCTGCCTAATTACTAGTGGTAAAGCACAGATCACTGCTGGGCCTCAACAACAGCCTTAACTTCTCTTACATAATAAGAGATATTTTTTGATTAGGTGTTCTTGGGATGTGGGTGTCACTGGCTAAGCCAGCATTTATTGCCCACTTCTAATTGCCCAGAGGGCATTAGGAGCCACTTTGGAGTCACACATTGGCCAGACCAGGTAAAGACAGCATTAGGACATTAGCCAATCAGATGAGGTTGTCGTGACAAATGACAATGGTTTTATGGCCATCATAAATATCAGATTTTTTTTTTAAAGTTTGAATTCAAGTTCCACAATCTGCCACAGCAGGATTCAAACCCAAGTTCCCAGAACATTATCTGGGTCTCTGGATTAATAATCTGGTACTAATACCATTTAGCCATCACTGGCATTGGGTACGAATATTGTGCCAATGACAGCATCATATATAGCATGATGGAAATAGGTAAAAGCATTTTTTTTTTGTTGATGGGAGGTGTGTGCCATTGGCAAGGTCAGCATTAATTCCACCATCCCTTGTTGCCTTTGAGAAGCTGGTGGCGAGCTGCCTTCTTGAACAACTGCAGTCCACTTGATTTTTTTTAAGAGAGGTGAGAGGTTTTTCAGTGATTTTGACTCAGCGACGCTGAACGACAGGTGATGTATTAACATGTCAGGATAACAGGTGGCTTGGAGGGGAGTTTTCAGATAGAAATGTTCACATAGATCTGCTGCCATTGACCTTCTAAGTGGTTGGGCATTTGGAAACTGCTGTCCAAAGAGCCATGGCCAATTTCTGCTGTACAGCTCATAGATGGGACACAGCGCTGTCACTGACTAGTTCATCCATTAAAACTATCAGGAGCCAGAGGTGAGACTTCTGTCTCCATTGGGATCTTATGCAATAATACCTGATTCTCCACTGTGCACCATCATCAAATTGGGTGGAGCTAATATAACTTCAACATTAATTTTTTCAGAACCATTGCCTTATATAACGGTAACCAGCACGTTCAAAATTCCAAACCAAACACTTCAACATCCCTCCCCAAATCTGACTCTTTAACATTTCCGAGAACTTATTAATTCGGCGCCAAAAGTCAAGCCACTTTACAGTCACCAAACCCAACGCATTCAATATTGCCAAATCTGTGAAGTCAGCCTGGTCAGTTGCAATCAATGGGAGTTAAAGTTGGGCAGGCTTCGTAATGTGCACCAGTCAGATCTTCCCAATTATAATTCCAATCCTTCTTGATGAAAGTGCTAAGTGGAATTGTGAAAACAGACCCACCTGAATACAACAATACAGTAGTTCTGTTACAATTCTGTTAAATCTATGCCCCTTAAACGAATAACTGCTCTATTTGTCACATTTTAGCCTTCAGATGAAACAGTGAAGGAAGTTATCGAGTTTTCAAAGACGACCTTGGAGAAAATTGATAAAGAGCGATCTGAGGGGCTGTGGATTAACGTAAGTACTGGCCAACGTTCACTGAATCCAACTAATTTTAACAATGAAATGTTCTATTTGGATACATAAGGACTGACCATTTTCTTCACCAGGTAGCATCCTTGATTATTTTGGGCCAACAAATGACATCTTACGCAATGCCTTTACTGTTGAGCATAACATGGAGGCTGTCCCCATGTTTGCCTCAGTTATAGTAGGGATTGAACCCTGTTTCGTTGGCGCTGTGTTGATGCATAAATTCACTGGTCTAGCCAATTGAGGTAATTGTGATTATCACCCCTCCCTCAGTAGAATGATGCATATATTCATTTCCTTTTAAGTACTCAGCCTTTTACCATAACTTTTCACTTACAGTGCTTGGAATATTATATAGAGGAGAAATTTTCCCCAATTATATCAACTGTTTGTATTTGTCCAAGTGCATCTTCAATAGATTTGGGACTGTGAAAAAGTGTAGGTCTGTCATAATCTTACTGAATGGTGGAGCAGATTGAAAGAGCCAAGGGCCTACTGCTGTTCCTAAACGCAGGAGGCAGAACCAAATTAATGTTGATTACTCACTTTTGGCCCAGAGTTTGCAGACAAATAAAGCCACGGAAACAACACTTATGATACATGTAAACTGCAAATTTCTACAATTTTCTGGGTTGTCTGGGGCCCTCCATCAAAGTTTCCTCTAACTTATTCTCTGATGTACAGGCCTCCAAGGTCTGTGCAGCAACACTGTCTGAAAGTGGAAGCCAATGTGTTGGCATGTCAATCATCACATGCAGAACCTCAGAGAAACCTTGGCATAATCGTCCAGCAGAGAAGGAATCATGCCCTCCATCGTTAGTGTCTCTTTTAATCTCTACCTAAGTTTGATGAAGCTGCTATATTGCCAATTAAACTCAACATATGAAGTTAAATCTATTAATTAAGCCTAACTACTCTTTTAACAATATGGTAATTGTCATTCATTGCATAAAGTATAGTTCTTTGGGCTTGTGTGGAGCAATGGTAGCATCCTTATCTCTGAGCCAGGAGGCTTGATTTCAGAGGTGTACAATAGCATCTGTGAACAGGGTGATTAGAGAAAGAAAAGGTCGTTCCTTTCGTTCCCCACTGCATCTTTCACCCAAATTCTTTGAACCATGTCTCCAGTCCTGACACTATCAGCTGGTGGCTTTTCCTTGTCTACCTTGTTTAAAATTGATAATCTGGTACATCTCTCCCATCAACCATATCTCTCCCATCATGTCTCCCCTCGTTGCCAGGGAAAGGCTGCCAACATCATCAAATACCAATCGCACCCCGGTAATTCTCTCTTACAACCTCTTCCGACAGGCAGAAGATACAGAAGCTTGACCACACGCACTAACAGGTCCAGGAACAGCTTCTTCCTGGCTGTTATTAGACTGATGAATGGACTCTCTAACTTCATATAATATTGATCTTGCTAATGTTGATTTTGCCTAGCGCACACCCTGTGCAATGTATGCTTCTAAGTTTGTTTATCACCCTATTATCTGTATGTCCTTGCTTACTATGTTCTGCCTGTCTTGCTTATAAACAAAGCTTTTCACTGTAGTTAGGTGCACATGACAATAAATAAACCAAATCAAATCAAATCAGATGAAACTTCCATTGCCCTAAGGAGAAAGGCAGTAGTTTCTCATGCAATCCTTTAATGGTGTTGGCTAAGGAAGGTCTCAGTTATGCCTTTGCCATTGCGTTTTTGATACAACCACATGAAAAACGGTGCACAAACAAACATGCCTGACTATCAAGGCTCACAATAGGAATAGTTCCATGGAGTCTCACTGACTCTATAGGAATGCAATATCTTATAGGAAAGCGAACACTAAGACAATTTTACAAGTTTTGTTTAATTAATCAAAACTGTGAAAAACCTGCAACATTTTGAAAGTAAATTGGAATCACAGAATGCCTATAGTGTGGAAGCAGGCCATTCTACCCATCAAGTCCATCCAAAGAACATTCAACTCAGACCAACCGAATCCCTGTAACCCTACATTTCCCGTGGCTAATCCAGCTAGCCCACATATCCCTGGGCACTATGGGCAATGTAGCATGGCCAATCCTAACCAGCATCTTTGGACTGCGGGAGGAAACTGGAGCACCCGGATGAAACCTACTCAGACATGGGAGAATGTGCAAACTCCGCACAGACAGTCGCCCAAAGGTGGAATCAAATCCTGGTCTCTGATGCTATGAGGCAGCAGTACTAACCAATGAGCCACTGTACTGCCCCTAATTATTCTAATATTCTATAATTTTAAACATAAAGAGTCATGCATCAATATGCACTTATCTATCAACCCTACTGTCTCTTACGTTTTTGTCGCAGATTCATGTTAAACTTTCCCTGTTATGTATTCTCAACCTTGCCTTTGCATTGGGAATTATCTGTTTAACCATACCAGATTGTAGATGCAGCCTTTTTTTGGACTGGTGGCACTGATTAGCGATTCCCATGTTCAAACCAACTCAACCTCTCAGGTTCCCAACTTGCTGTCAGTGTATCCTGCACTATAAATGTTAACATAAAAGCAAAGCTCTGATGTAGGTATGTGTGTTGCCATCTGCACAGGGTCACTATGATAGAAGGGAGTAGGGTCAATTTTTCCAGGGTAGTCTCTGGTTTTGCAGAACAGCCACAGGAGTGAAGTGGAAAAAAACACTCTTCACTTGGTGGAAGCAGATGGATCCCTGCAGGTATCTGCGTGCTATGTGATATAATCAGAGCTTGGTGGTTGGGGATGGGAGTTGGAGGAATGGGAGATGTTATACCATAGAATCATAGCGTCATACAGCATGTAAACAGACCCTTCGGTCCAACTTGTCCATGTCAACCAGGTTTCCTAAACTGAACTAGTCCCATTTGCCAGCATTTGGCCCATATCCTTCTAAACATTTCCTATTCATGTACCCATCCAGATGCCTTTTAAATGTTGTAATTGTACCAGCCTCCACCACTTCCTCTGGCAGCTCAATCCATACCCATATCACTATTGTGATATGTTTCTCCTCAAATCCCTTTTTTTCCCTTTCTCACCTTAAACCTATGCCCACTTGTTTTGGACTCCCCTACCCTGGGAAAAAGACCTTGACTATTCACCCTATCCATGCCCCTCATGATTTTACAAACCTCTATAACGTCATCCCTTAGCCTCCTACGCTCCAGGGAAAAATGTCCCGGCCTATCCAGCATCTCCTTACAGCTGAAACCCTCCAATCCTAGAGGGACGTTCTTGTAAACCTTTTCTGTACCCTATCCATTTTTATGATATCCTTCCTACAGCATACCATAACTGAGCAGTTGTCACACCGGTAGCTTCCAGAGACAGATTAGAGCAGACTGCTGTGGGTGGTTAGCCCTGTTTCACAGAAGGGGATAAGTTTCCCATATCTTGTCAGTCAGAGGGCACCAACGTCCAGTGGGCACTCATGCCCTGTTGCATATCGAACCAGATCGTGCAGCTGGTACTCAGGCCTGCACTTAGGCTGCCCCACAAACCTTCATCGAGGACATGATTTTCTACTGCTGGCCTCCCTCCCTCTGGCGACTGGGAATCAAAGATTGGGATCGTTTCTGTGTCCCGAATCTGTGCCATTGGAGTAGGCCAGTCATGGGATCGGGGTATGTGGTTACTGACCCCAAAACCACAAAGTTGTCTTGGAGGCTGAGTGTCCACTTGGGTGGGGCAGTCCGATCAGAGACCTCACAGTTTGACAGGAGCGGCTGACTGGAAGATGGTTCGGGGAGAGGCTGCTTCAAGATGGAAGGGTTCCCATGTCAACTTCTTCAAGGAAGATTGTTTGTAGTTAGGCTATGCTCTGGTTTAGTGGGACTGAGGAATAGAGTGGTGTGGGGAAGCTAACTGGAATCCCTTCTTCAGAAGAGCCTGTGACTCCTGAGTCCAGGAAATTAGGAAGGTAGAAATTAAGGGGGAGGTGATGGCCTAGTGGTATTAACGCTGGACTATTAATCCAGAGACCCAGATAATGTTCTAGGGACCCAGGTTCAAATCCTGCCATGGCAGATGGTGGAATTTGAATTCAATACAATATCTAGAATAAACAATTTAATGATGACCATGAATCAATTGTCAGAAAAACTCATCTGGTTCACTAATGTCCTTTAGGGAAGGAAACTGCCATCCTTACCTGGTCTGGTCTACATGCGACTCCAGACCCACAGCAATGTGGTTGACTCTTAACTGCCTGATGGGAAATGTTGCCTAGCCAGCAACACCCTGATCCTGTGAATGAATAAAAAAATAAGAAAGAGCCAAAAACAGAAGTTGCTGGTAAAGCTCAGCAGGTCTGGCAACATCTGTGAAGAAAGAAATCAGATTTAACATTTTCAGGTCGGATGACCCTTCCTCAGAATCAGACCCAAAATGTTAACTTTGATTTTTTTTCATCACAGATGCTGCCAGACCTGCTGAGCTTTTCCAGCAACTTCTGTTTTTGTTCCTGATTTATAGCATCCGCAGTTCTTTTGGTTTTTAAATTAAGAAGGGCCTCCAGGCCTGTCTGGATTGATACCACCCTCCCTATCCTCACAGTTCCACTGAATGTGCTGCTTCCATAGAAGCATAGAATACTAGAGCAGGAGTAGGCCATTCAGCCCTTTGAGCTGACTGCGCCTTTCACCATGTTGATAATTTATCGTCCAACTCAGTCCCCTGTTCCCATTATCACTCGGCACCCTTTGATCCCTTTAGACCCAAGAACTATATCTGACTCTCTCTTGAAAGCATTCAATGTCTTGGTCTCAAGGTGTGGAGCTGGCTGAACACAGCAGGCCAAGCAACATCATAGGAGCAGGAAAGCTTGACGTTTCGGGCCTAGAAGAGTCTAGGCCCAAAACATCAAGCTTTTCTTCTCCTATGATGCTGTTTGGCCTGATATGTTCATCCAGCTCTACACCTTGTTATCTCGGATTCTCCAGCATCTGCAGTTCCTATTATCTCTGATACAATGTTTTGGTCTCAACTGCTTTCTATGACAGAGAATCGCACAGGCTCATCAGTCTCTGGGTGAAAGAAATTTCCTCCTCATGTCTTCATCCTGGGCAGCTAATAGCCTGGGGGACTAGCAATGTAAAATTCCAGTCAGCCTTCTTTAATTCACCCTGACCGGCTCTTAGTGAGCCCGATGGGTTGCCCAGCCAAGTCATCACACCTCGTTCAGAATGGCCCAGACGGCAGGATAACACTTGAGCAAAGGCAGTGCCACTAGTAACTACTGCCCACCTCTGATTCTCCACTGGGGCTGCACAGTGGCTCAGTGGATAGCACTGCAGCCTCACAGCACCAGGGGCTCGGGTTCGATTCCACCCTAAGGCGACTGTCTGTGTGGAGTTTGCGTAATCTCCTTGTGTCTGTGTGGGTTTGCTCCAGTTTCCTTCCACAGTCCAAATATGTGCAGGTTAGGTGGATTGGCTGTGCTGATTTGCCTGTAGTGTCCAGGGATGTGCAATTGGGTGGGTTAAGGGGGATGGCTCTGGGGGAGTGCTCTGAGAGTTGGTGTGGACTTGTTGGGCCGAAGGGCCTGTTTCCACACTTTCTAAGTCTTATTAGCTCCCAAAATCGTGTCAGCAGAAGCTGAGCACTAATCCAGCTACTGAATCCCAGCTCTAAGTCAGGGTAGAATTAAACGGATAAGCTTTGAGATAAAATAATAGCACCTGAGTGAATGGACATTATTAACTGATAGCTACCTCTTTCTCTCTCTCTGTTGTGTTTTCTTCCCCCTTTCTGTCTTCCTCCATGCTTCTCCGCTTCCCTTCCTCACGCATTTAGGTTGTGAAGCTGTGTCGCAGTTGCCTGGAAAAACAGGAGCCCGTTCTGGCTGGTACAAACCTTTACCAGCTGAAGATTCTTAGCCTTGCCTCCGAGGTGCTCTCCTATCTGCAGCACTTTGAAGAGGCAGCCGGATATGCCAGGAGAATGGTGGAGGGATATCAGTGAGTGCCTACAATTAAATGTTACAAACCAGAGTGGCAGGCAGTGTTATGTGGGTAAGGTCACTGGAATAATAATCCTGAACCCCGAGCTACTGTTTTAACCACATGGGTTTAAATTCCACCACGGCAGATGGAGAAATTTCATGTTGTTAACATTCTGGAATTGTAGAAGTCTAATGGTGTCTATGTAGTAGCTATTGATCGTTGCATAAAACCCTTGAATTTGCCAATGCCCACTTTTTAGGGAAGGAAATCTGCCATATCTACCTGGCCTGGTGTATGTGTGATCCCAAAACTATCGAATGATAGGTGACTTTTAAACTGACCTTTAGTCAATAAGTTCAGGTGTAGTCAGTGATCATAAACTGCAAGTAATAAGAACAAGAGTAGGTCCCTCGAGCCTGCTGCACCATTCAATAGGATCATGGCTGAGCTGTCATTCCTCATGTCCACTTTCCTCTCCCATAATCCTTGATTCTCTGACTGATCAAGAATCTATTCATCTCAGCCTTAAATCTACACAAGGGCTCTGCCCCCACAGCTCTCTGTGGCAAGGAGTTCCAAAGACTTACAATCCTCTGAGAGATGGATTTCCTCTTTATCTCAGTCTTAAATTGCCATTCCTTTATTTAGAGACAATGACTCTTGGTCCTAGACTCTCCCATGAGGGGAAACATCCTCTCAGCATTTACCCTGTCAAGCCCCTGAAGACTCGAAACGTTAACTCTGATTTTTTTCTTCACAGATGCTCCCGGAACTGCTGATCTTTTCCAGAAAATTCTGTTTCTGTCCCTGAAGAATCCTATATGTTTCAATGAGATCACCTCTCATTCTTCTAAACTCCAATACATGGAGTCCCAACCTCTTTAATGTTTGTTCATAAGACAGTCTCTCCATAGCGGGGATCATCCTGGTTTTCATATCTTGTGAACAGATTATTTTTAGAAAAATGTGATTATGTAGGCTTGAAGGTCCATGTCAGTAAGGTGGTGACACAGTTACTATCAGCCCCCAGCTTGAGAATTCTTTGTGTTTTTGCTATCAGTAATGGCTCTGTTGATACTGCTTTCGATTACGAGTTGCAATGTTGTGGGGCCAAATCCCATTCCTGAAACATCTGCACACAATTCCACTCCAGCCTAGTACAGAGGGAATGCTGTACAGACATTGGTGGTGTCTTTTTGAAAAAAACGTTAGACTAATAGTATTTCGCCCTTCAGGTGGATCTTACTGACCAAATGCTACTATTTCCCAGAACAGCAGGAGAGCAGCAGTTCCCTCCAGTGTCCTACTTAATGTTTATCTCATAATCATTATCAGTAAAGTCAAATCATCAATTGTTCCTTGGCCACCCACCTGAATATTAGCTCTGTCAGAAGCTTGCTGAGTATTTCTGTTTCAGAGATAGCGGGAACTGCAGATGCTGGAGAATCTGAGATAACAAGGTGTGGGGCTGGATGAACACAGCAGGCCCAGCAGCATCAGAGGAGCAGGAAGGCTGAGGTTTCGGGCCCAGACCCTCCTTCAGAAAGAAGGGTCTAGGCCCGAACCGTCAGCTTTCCTGCTCCTCTGATGCTGCTTGGCCTGCTGTGTTCATCCAGCTCTACACCTTGTTATCTGAGTATTTCTGCTGTCTGTTTTTTCTCTCGTTGCTGTTTGTGGGAACTTACTGTGTACAGATTGGCTGCCATGTTTTATATATTGCAGTAATATCTATGCTTCTGAAGTATTTGATTGGAGATAAGGTATTTTGAATTGCCAATGGGGGTGGGGGGGATGTCATGCAAGATGCTACATAAATGCAATACGTCCCCTCTCGGGACACATAAATTTGCTGAAATACCCACTTCATAAATTGTTTCCTCCCTGCTCCAATATCCATTTCATAGAATCATAGAATCCTTATCAAGAGGAATCAGGCCATTCAGCCCACTGAGATCACACTGACCCTTGGAAGATCATCTGATCCAGACCCAAACCTCCCCCCCCCACCCCACGCTATCCCCATAATCCTACATTTCCCATGGTTAATCCATCTAGCCTACACATTATGCGGCAATTTAACATGGCCAATCCACCCAAACTGTCACATCTTTGGATTGTAGGAGGAAACCGGAGCACCCGGAGGAAACACATGCAGTTATGGGGAGAATGTGCAAACTCCACACAGAAAGGACAGATTTGAACGTGGGTCCCTGGTGCTGTGAGGCAGCAGTGCTAACCACTGAGCCACTGTGCTGCCCATTTGTTATGCGGACCTGGGCAGAAATTGAGTAAACTATCTGCCCTTGTTTAGGCCTTAAAGCCTCGCCCAATATTAATCTCATACAATGTGGTGATCTTGCATAATCCCAGTTAAAACCCCTGTTGAACATTCAGGCTCGGGAACTATGGCTAATCTTCTGCACATGCTAAGCAACATTGAAACTAAATGGTGAGCAGCAAACTTGGGAGGATTGAATCAGAAAACATTTGGAAGGTTTCAACAGTGGGTTCTGTATTGTGCTCATTTCTGAGCTCCGCAATTTAGGAAGGATGTCAAGGTATCAAAAGGATACAGAAAAGATTTACTCGTATGGTATGGGGCTTCAGCTAAGCAGAGGGGTTTCTCCACTCTCCTTGGAGTAGAGAGGATAAGAAGAGCTTTGGTAAGGGTGATCAGTCATGAATTATTTTTTGTAGAAGGAATTGGGAGAAATTATTTTTCATGGATGAAGACTCAGAAGACACAGATTCAAATCACTAGCAAAGAACCAAAAGGGAACCAAAGAGAAGTTTATGTTTTACACACTACTTTGCTGTTATCTGGACAAAACTTTTTAAAAGTGTGGTGGAAGCAGATTCAATTGGGACATTCAAAACAGAATCAAATAAATACTTCAAGGATAAATGTCGTCCAGGTTGTGGGGAGAGGTACTGATGGAAAAGCTCTTCAGGAGAGCTGGGACATAGCCAAGGCGGAGAAGCCCCTTGGGAAGTGACCAGTCACTCCAGGAGCATCATCATTTCCAGCCTGACACCCAGTACCAAGTACACCATCTGAACACTGGGCTGAATGGCATCCTTCTGTGCTATTCCATTCTATGATTCTACTACCCAGTGTCTTTGATGGCTGCCTGTTTGAGCTCAGTACAAACTGATATCCATCTTATGCTTTCCCAGTTTAGATTCACTCAGTCCAACACAAAGCAATTTCTTATCAAGCTCCTTCAAATGCTTTCAGATTTCATATGTCAACCTGGCTGTTGATCTCTGACTAAGTAGAGCAGTCCTAGAGCAGTCCATTGTTTAGCATAAGTAGGCCTGGATTAAGTTTGTATCATACGGCATCGTTTAGTCTTTAATAAAGTTTACTATCTGTTAACAGGAAACTCTACCATCACAACAATGCTCAGCTTGGAATGTCTCTAATGAGGGCTGGTGTGACACACTGGCATGCTGGGCTCATCGAACCAGGCCATGCTATGATTTGCCAAGCGAATGGGATTCTCCTGGTGACACATGGTCCCACCCATCCAATCACCAAGGATCTTGAGGTCAGTTCCAAATGCAGCATTGTCACTTATGGAGTAACAGGAGTGATGACACAGCAAGTTAGGAATCTTGAGCACACTGTAAGTTCAAAATTGAACCACATTCTGCATCTGATCCATCACTTACTGCTTGTGTTAGATTTTCGGTTGTCATTTAGAGATGAGGGTGTGGTGGAATACGTTCACGTTACAGGCAAACCAGTACGTGGTCAATATGTAGATCAGAAAACATCAATTCTGCCAAATTGTGGTGGGGGTTGGCTGGCAATCTTGAAATGCCATGCAGGGCAGATCTCAAAATAACCCCATCCTTTTAAACAATGTACTGCTTAACAGTATGAAATGTGGGTTAACTGAAAAAACTCCACAGCAACTGGTATCCCATCACCAATTCACCTTTTATTTATTGATTGATTGTCTTGCGTACTGGAGTACAGTGAAAAGCTTTGTTTATCAGCAGTACAGGCAGATCATAGTAAGCAAGGATGTACAGATCAAAGGTTATAAAATAAACTTAGACAGAGGCAGATAGGTTACATTCCACAGGGCATGCACTAGGTGTGATCAATGTTAGCAAGATCAGTGTTATTTCAGGCTACAGAGTTCATTCAGCAGTCTGATATACCCAGGAAGAAATTGCTCCTGAACTTGCTGGGGCTGTATTGAAGCTTCTGTATCTTCTGCCTGACGGAAGAAGTTGTAGGAGATCATTACCAGGGTGCGATGGGCCTTTGATGTTGTTGGCGGCATTTCAGTGGCAGTGAGCTGTGTGAGTAGAGTCCATGGATGGAAGATTGGCTTCTGTGATGGTCTGGGCTGTGCACAGCACCTTCTATAGTTTCTTATGGTCCAGGACAGAGCAGTTACCATACCAGGCCGTTATGCACCCAGACAGTATGCTTTCAATGGTGCATCTGTAGATGTTAGTGAAGATACTTTGGATGTGACAAATTTCCTGAGTCACCTGAAGAAGAAGAGGCGTTGTTGTGTCTTCTTGACTGTCGCATCTACTTGGAAAATCCAGAACAGGTTTTCGGTTATAGTCACTATGAGGAATTTGATGCTCTCCATCCTCTCAACCTCAGTTCTGTTGATGTAGATGGGGGCATGTTCTCCTCCTTTCTATCTGAAGTTGATGATCAGTCCTTTAGTTTTGTTGACATTGAGAGAGAGGTTGTTCTCAATGCACCATGTCACCAAACCCTCTATCTCCCTTCTGTATTTTGACGTGTCGTTGTTAGACACTGGCTACGGTGGTGTCGACAGCAAACTTGTAGATGGCGTTCATTCGGAATTTGGTAACACAGTGTACATGTACAGTGAGTAGAGTAGGGGGCTGAGGATGCATCGTTGGGGGGGTTCCAGTGTTGAGTGGAGGAGGGGCAGTTACCTATCCTCACTGGTTGCGGCCTCTGGGTCAGAAAGCTGAGGATCCAGTTGCAGAGGGCAGAGCCAAGACCAAGGTCTCGGAGTTTTGAGGTCAGTCTGGAGGGTATAATGGTGTTGAAGGCGGAGCTGTAGTCAACAAGCAGGAGTCTGACATAGGTGTCTTTGTTGCACAGATGTTCTAGGGATAAGTGCAGGGCTGGGGGTATGGTCCTGGGTCCTGAAGAAGGGTGACACCTGAAATGTTGACTGCTCCTTTCCTCCAGACGCTGCCTGGCTTGCTGTGTTTCTCCAGCCTCCTGTTTGTCTCTCCAGGGATGTGATGTCTGCTGTGGACCTGTTACGTTGGTAGGCAAATTGTAGGGGAACAATGCAGGCTGGGAGACTGGAGTTATTTACACGTGGAGAGCTCCTGAAACAGATCCAACTTCCTCAGAGCCAGCTCTCTGAGTGAACAGAACTTCTGACTTTCATGTTTATATCTTTCAGCCAGGGCTCCCTGATTGGACCAGATTAACGTAGAACGTATATTGTACGAGGTTCACCTGGCTGACCTCGTTACAATCACTACATTAACTGTGTTAAAATGCTCCAAGATTGCAGTGTAGAAGGAGGCCTTTTAGTCCATTATGTTTTTGCTGCCTCTTTGCTAGTTTACAGATTCATTCAGCAGCTGAGCTACAGAAAGAAAGGACTGTAATCAGAAAGCGAACATGCGCGGTTTAAGGGTGAAGCTAGAACATAGACTGGTACAGTATTCACATTTGGCCCATTCATAATCACTCTGAGTTCTATTATAGCTTCATTCATGAATTCTATCAGATCCACACTTGGCAGTTGTGAAACTAGCCATTTCTTTACATCTAAACCTGTCGTCCTGGTCTGGTATAACTTAGAGACTTAGGTAAGAGATTTCTTCTAATACGTTGGTAAAAGTTTGTCCCAGAACCAAGAACTCAAAGCAGATTAATTGGTCATTTATTCGAAAACCATGCATGAGCTGCTGCTGTGTTTACTTACACAACACAGCCACATTTCCAAATGACCAGTAGTCGCGAAATACTTGTGCCTTTTTAAGAAATGAGATATGGTGCTATCACATAAGTAAATATACATTTATCTGCTGCAACTGAAGATCAATTAGAGCGTTAATGGGAGGCGTGCTTCAAGTATTTGCAGTTGAGGTGTCTGCACATCAATTTCTGACAACTGTGTAGTGTTACTAATTCCAACGTTCTACCTCAACATTATTATGAGCCAACTCAATAATGAGGATATTCCGCACAATTTTTTTGTGGTTCAGTGACAGCAGATGACAATTATTAACTCCAATGAGTTTGATATCTGAATCCAGTAATCCATTATAAATAAGAGCTTGTTTTTAGAATAACTATATTGACCAAAGTTAAACACAGGTATGATTTTGAATTGCTCTCTCCTCCCCAGCTCTGCATCTGAACATTGATAAAGGGAGCAGCGAGTGAAAACAAAGACAGGAAGCAAGGGGACAGGTTGATTTTTGTAGCTTGGTGTAAAACAGACTTTTCTTCTGCTTAATCTTGCTTGAAGACCAAATGCAGGCACAAATTCCCAAAATAATAGACAAGTTATAGCCTGATGTTTTTGCAATGCAATTCACACTTCCATTGCAAACCACAATGGCTCTCATGATTACAAGGTGTATGTTTAGCTAGATTGGCTACGAGAAATGACCAAGTCTCTGAACAATAACCCATTTATTTCAAGTTAAGGAATGAACTATGACCTTACTGGGATGTGACCGGCTCTGTTGAAGCTATGACCCTTGAAACATGTTCTTATGCGACCTCTTAAATCTTCAGAATAGGAGGTACTACTCACACTGTTATTAACCAGTTCAAACCCTTATACTGCAGGAAAAGAGATGAATTGGCCCTGAAGTCATCTTTAAAAATTACCGTAACAAGGATGATGACAAGAAAGAAAGAGGTTTCTGGGGAATAAAAACCGAAAGAATTAGTAACAAAAACAGAAATTGCTGGAAAAGTTCAGCAAGTCTGGCAGCATCTGTGGAGAGAAATCAGAATTAACATTTCAGGTTGAGTGGCCCTTCCTCAGATGCTGCCAGACCTGCTGAGCTTTTCTGGCAATTAATGCTTAGGTTTCTAGGGAACATTGGAAAGTACTTCAACCCATCAAAAATTAGACAGGATAAGGAATTAAGAAGTGGGGGCTTGAACTTGGTTGGGAGGGGACAAGGTGCAGTCCCTATAATGGTGCCCTTTGCCTTTGAACATATCATCCCAAGGAATGTTGCTGGCAGACATAAGAGGATCGTAACACTAACAGTATGTGGACATTCTAACTGCTCACCTGCATGAAGGGTATATAGGAGGCAGTGTCCTTTTAGACCGACTTACAGGGGTGGGGTGTGGGAGTCCATGTTCAGTTCACTCAAGAGGGCACAAAACGGTTAGGATCCTTTGCAACATCATACAGATATGGAAGTCCAGTCCACCTCCTGGTCAGATTTCCAACCAAGTCCCCACTCACATATTGCCCCTCAAAGGAAAAGCATAACTGACTCACACTGGAATGCTGCTTACTTCCCATCTAACATTAGACAGTAGTGAAAGAAAGATCACTGCTAAAATGTCCTTGACTCCTGACCAATATATCGGAGAGAATGAACGTTTTGATGGTTTAACACACGGGCTGGCACAGCAAGATTCTAAGTTTAATCCCTGCTCAGACTTTAGTGATCTCTGAGACACAGCTATCCTCAACATCCCTGGTGCATGGTGAAGAAACACAAATTATGGCTTTTGAGTAAGCCCTTGCTGGAAAATTGGCAGAAACTCAATGGATTTTCATTGTTTTCTAAAGCAACATTAATGAATTTTTATTGTGACTATCTTGCAGACCATGCGGTGCCAGACAGAAATGGAGCTGCGAATGTTCAAGGAGAATGAATTCCTTTATCACCAGATGAGAGAGGCAGCATTGAAGAATCAGAAAATGCAAATGATGGCCGAACCAGCTGGCGAGTATGTAAAGGAGCTTTTCCACAGGAGAAAATAAGACGCTTCAGGAGTTCTGAGTTCACTAGCTTTACATAATGAGTGGTTGGAGAGGGGATGGAAGTGGACACAAATTCAACCACAGTCAGAACAAGGCAGTTATGAAAAACTGGCAGCAGTTTTCTTTCCTCTCTCAGTGGCATCTTGTGCATTTCCTCATAACTTGTGCATTCATAAAGTAGTTGCAAACTGTTTTGTCAAATATGTCTTTCACCAAAGTTTCTATACATTGTTATTCAGGCTAATCAAGGTGGGGTAGTGTGGGAACGCTCAGCAGGGAGAACTGGACAAAAGGAGGAATAATATTAATCTGAGTGGAATCCTAGTTAATCCTCTACTTACAGTAACAGTCCATCAGCTTGAGTGAAAAGTGAGACAGTGGGGTAACCATAGAGTGATAAACAGGGTTAGGTTAAAATTACCTCCTCCAGTTTAAGATCACATTCTTTTCTACTATTATGGTGCTTAATGATCTACACGTGCAGCTCTCCTTGCTTCTCTATTTAGTACATTGCAAAGTTCTAGTCCTCTGCCAATGAAATACAATTCCATCTAAGGTTTACCTGTTTCCTGGTGGGGTGGGGGGCGGGAAAGGGAAAGAGTCCTGGTTCGAGTCACACAGTTCTAATCATGACTCGTGAGCATTGCTGCCTGGGCCAGCATTTATTGGCTATCGCTAATAACCCTGCAAGATGGTGGCATGCTGTCTTAAACATCTGTGGTCCATGCAGTGTAGGCAGAAGCAGACTGCTATTAGGGAGGGAACTCTAGGCTCTTGCCTCAGTCACAGAGTGGAAGAGTGTTGGAAGCTGCAAGAACACTATTACTGCCAATGACTCAATAGTAATCAAGTGATAGCAATGATAAAAACAAAAGGCTTGTCATTAAAATGTTCAAAACCCTTCAGGCAGGAGATTAATTGATTTTATTGATTTATTGTCACATACAGTGAAGTGTAGTGAAAGGTTGTGTTTACAAGTTGTGCAGGCAGATCATAGTAAGCAAAGAACGTAGAGATCAAAAAGACTTAGAGGGATACAGGTTACATTGCACAAGGTACATGCTAGGCAAGGTCAACATTAGTGAGATCAGCATTATTTGAGGCTAGAGAGCCCATGCATCTGTTAAAACCAGCTGGGAAGAAACGGTTCCTGAACTTGCTGGTGCGTGTGTTCAGGGTTCTGTATCTTCTGCCTGAGGGAGGAGGTTGTAGGAGATCATTACTGGGGTGTGATAGGTCTTTGATGATTTTGACTGCCTTCCTACCGCAGCAAGGTGTGTAAATGGAGTCCATGAACGAAAGGTTGGCTTCCATAATGGTCCTCTGTAGTTTATGGCCCTGGGCAGAGCAGTTGCCACACCAGGCCATTACGTACCCAGACAGTACGCTTTCGATGGTGCACTTGTAGCAGTAGGTGAGGATCCTTATGGATGTGCCAAATTCTAAGCTGCCTGAGGCAGAGGCATTATTGTACCTTCTTGACTGGCACATTTACATGGAAAGTCTGGGATAAGTTCAGTTATTGCCACTCCAAGGAACTTGACTATCTTTACCCTCTCAACTTCAGTTCTGAGGATGTAAGTAGAGGGTGTGTTCTGTTCCTTTCTTTCTGAAAGAAATTACTTGGTATCCTTATGCAGTCTGGCCTATTGTACAACTTCAAAATCCAGCAGAATTGGTTCTTATCTACTCAATGACTGAACAAGATGCTCAGTTATGTTTAAGTACCACACCACCACTTCTCAATGGATAGGAGGAAAGTTTTGACCTTGCCTGTGATGCCCAGCTCCCCAAATAAGTGAAATAACCATGATACAAAGAACAATAATGGTAAGGTATTTCAAATTGTGTATCCCTCATCATGATAGACTGTATTATGAAATCTAACCATTGGCAAGAAAATAGTACCACAAAAATAGTTTAAGCAATAGATGTGCCACAGTAATGCATTTTTACAAATCTTTTTTGTTTGCTTCTACAGAGTTTCCCACACTACATTATCTTCAGTAGCTTGATATTTATGAATACCAGTTTTATGTTTTAATTGAGTCAAATGTTGCATACCTCGAAACAATGCCAGCTGAAAAGGTCAAATAAAAATAACTTTGACTATCTTCCTGTGTTCTCCTGCACCTTACTGTTTTTAAAATAACTGTACCGACTTACCACAGCTTTGAGCTCTCATGCATTGCAATTCCTTTCTTCACCTTTTCCATTCTGGTAGTACAGTGGAACCTTAACATGAAATTTTCTTTTACATCGCATCAAAGGTGATGTTAAAAGCACATTCTGTAATGAGCAATTCTGTTGTAGAGAAATCTTTACCTATGTTGAAGATGTTAGATACAGTGTGATCATCCCATGAGACCTCAAATTTATGGAAAGAGATCTAATACAGATACAGAACATAAAACAGTACAGGCCCTTCAGCCCATGATGTTGTGCCAAACTTTTACCCTAATCCTAGAAGGTCTATCGAACCTCGACCTCTACTTTATACTATCATCCATATGCCTATTTAATCTCTGCTTAAATGCCCCTAATGAGGTTGACTCCACTACCCTCTCTGGCAATGCATTCCACACTCCTACCACTGAGTAAAGAGCCTACCTCTGATGTCTCCCCTACATCTACCTCCACTCACTTTAAAACCATGCCCCCTCATAATAGCTACCTCCACCCTCGGAAAAAAAGTCTCTGGTCGTATCTATAGCTCTGATCATTTTGTATACCTCTAAGATATAACTTGTTATCCCTAGCACATCTTTTCATGAGTATTTGCTTCTGTGCACACTATGGATTTTTCAGATACCATTAAGTAAACCTTACCAGCTGTGGGAACTTTAAGCAATTGAGATCTTTTGAAGACCCTTCAGATTGTGTCATAAATAACCTTTGTTTGCTTCAATCCTTCCTGCCATCCAATTGGAGATTTTTAAAAACTGATAGTGGACATGTTGGCGTCACTAGCTAAGCCAGCATTTAGCATCTGGAGGACAGTTAAGAATCAACCATATTGCTGTGGGTCTGAAATCACATGGAGACCAGCCTAGGCAAGGAAGAGAACAGGGGTAGGCAACAGCCTAGTGTTATTAATCACTGTACTGTTAATCCAAAGGCCTGGAAAACATTCTGGGGACCTGAATTCAAATTTTATTATGGCAGGTGGTGAAATTTAAATTTAATAAAAATATCTGGAATTAAGAATCTAATGATAATGAATCCATTGTCGATTGTTGGAAAAACCCATCTGGTTCACTGTCCTTTTAGGGATGGAAGCTGTATCCTTACCTGGTCTGGCTTACATGTGACTCCAGACCCACAACAATATTGATGACTCTCAGCTAGGCAATAAGTGCTGCCTTGCCAATGATACCCTCATCCTGTTAAACAAGTGAAGAAAAAAAAATAAAAAGTGATTTGCCCAGCTTGTCAAAATCTCATTTATTAAAAATTGATTTCCAACTCCATGAAGGGATGTGAGCCCATGTCCTCAATATTAGACAGAGGCTCTGAATTACTGGCCTGGCATTATCACTGTCCTACCATCTATACCAAAACATTGTGCAATGTTCACATTTTTCAGATAATTAAGTCCTTGCTGATGGGCAGCAAGGCCTGTTTAGTGTCAATTCCTGATTAGTATTCCCATAGCAAACCAGGAAATGACATCAACACTATGGGGTAGATTAGAGAAAATGAAAGTGGTCAGTTGATAGCCTTCACTAGCTTTTTTTATTTTAAAAAGGTATGGCTGTTTATTTCCATGTTGCAGCCATGGACAAGTTCATTTCTGGTCTGCTCTCCCATTCACTTAACCATTAGCATCACAGAAGATTCCTCATGAGTGTTTTAATTTCATGGCTTGATGCAGAGGGGAGTCATGAAGTCAGCATGCTTTGCACTTTGCAATGACTACATTTCAAAAAATCTTGTCATAACTAGTGCTTTGGGATATTTTGAATAAATGCACTGACATTATACAATTCATCTCATATTCTGAACTTCAAATCCTCAGGTACAGCAACATGTTAAAAACAAAGAAAAAAGTTTCATTTGCAGAATGATCAGTGAAAAACAGGGACGTTTTACACTTCCAGAACAGAGAGGAGACAGCAGTCAGGGAATTTATGAAAGAAAGGTCAGGAAAAGAAAGAAGTTAGGAGGGTGAGCTAGAGTTGATAAAATTTATTGGACAACATTTTCACTGATGGGACCAGGTTTACATTGCAGGATCTGTTGGACTCTGTCTAGAACAAGGGGAGAGAAACTAATTTGTGACATTTCTCTAAAGTAAGGTCTAAATAGTTTGGGAACAGCAAGAACTGCTGATGCTAGAGTCTGAGATCAGCATGGAGATGGAAGAACATAAGGCCAGGCAGCAGAGGGGCAGGAAAGCTAACATTTCTGGTTGTGTTTCCAATGAAGGGTCCCAACCCAAAACATCAGCTTCCTTACTTCTGATGCTGCCTGGCTTGCTGTGTTCCTCCAGCTCCATACTGTTATCCAAGGTCTAAATAGTTACTTGCCAGTTGCAGTTCACAAGTATCTTCAGCATCCCCCAACATCTCATGGCACAGTCAGAGAGGTCTTTCTTTTGCATTTGGTAAATGAAACCCAGTTCCAGAGAAGAGAAAGATAAAACCAAACCATTTAACTGCCCTTTAAACCTTATTTGTTTGTATCCAATCAGTATTCTCAGGTAAAGGATATTGAATTTAATCTTTTTGCAGCCAACTGAGGTGACAGGTAAACAAGGGAGGGTCAATTCATCCCTCATTAAAGGGGCTCTGTCTAGAACTGTATTTAATGAACCTAATTGGAGGTTTGATGTAAAGTTACAAAAGGAAAAAAGATGCTCAATAAAAATTGCACTAAAAAGTACCGTACAGGTTGTTAGAAGATCATGAAAGTTAGAATACTCCCAGAGGACCAAAAAACTACAGGACTGTTCTCAGATGACTGGTAGGAAGTTTCAAAGGATCACCATGCAATAATAAAAAAGGACAAGGTTACAGTGACGACCCCAACAACTTGTGCAGCAAATGTACTCACTGTTGGTATCACACTGCAACCCAAGTCAGCGGTCTTGCTGACTGAGCTCACCTAGCCCATTGTCGTAAGGGCAGCTTTAGCACCATATGAACACCCACAATACATCAAGTAGATCAATAACTAGCCACACCACTGCTCAGTGCACAACATTTTATTTTCACAATGAACTACAGACGATCTTCTTCAGCATCAGGATCTTCAACTCTTTTACTTATTTGTTTGTAAACAACGTCACCAAATGTGATAGTCTGAAAGAGACAAGCCAGGTGCTAGTTAGTAAATGCAGACATGTGGGGCATAGATTTGTTAGCACTCAAATCAAGCTTGAAAGACAGCCTCACAGACATAAGGCCAATATGCACACATCCTAGATGGAGGATGGTCAATATAAAAATTGACTCAAGTCTAATATGAAAGGCTGCTTTTTGAAGCAGCCAAGTGTGCAGCTCAACACAAAACATGAAGTGCAGAGGTTAGCCAGCTTCATCTCATCTAGAAGATATTACCAGTTGTACATGATCACACAGATAAGCATACTAGTGCGGACCAAGTCAGACAGCCTATTGAGCCTTCTTTTAAATAAAGTCAGAACTGAAAAGATTACAACTGCAGGCCTACTGCCAATAGTTCTTTATGCCCTTGCTCAAGTGTTATCAAGCTGACCCCCGGATATTCAAAAAGGACTCCCTTTTGGAAGGGAAAGTGTAAGCATTATGGCCCTCCATTTCACCACATCTGGGATGAGGAGTCTCCTTGTTCTGGATTCTAGACAAAACACTATGTCCAACTTGAAAGAATGCATAGGGTCTTGCATTTCTGGTGAGCCACCTTTTTCCTCAAGTTCCAGAGGATACAAGACTAGGGAGTCTAATCTAAACATTCCAGATTATATTCTAGTAAACCCTCTGAACAAGTTTTGAGCCATGTCCAGCATTTGATGTGACCAATACTGTGCCAAATACTCCAGAATTTGAATCACCTGTTACCACTACCACAAAAAACTTTACAGAAGTAAAAGGTCATTACCTTTTAAAAGGTCAGTTGTACTCCCACACCTTTAATTTGTACATTAAACAACCAGTTTCATCTCAACCTCCCTATTAGGGAAAACACTTCATCAAAATATGGAATGATCCATTTTGTCAGGAATAATCAAACACTAGCTTGCCATGACTGTCCATCTGGCCAGACAGTCCATTGAAACATTAATAAAACCCACACTACATCATTCCACATGGAATCTGCCTAAAATGACTGACAATGTCAATGTCAATCAGTTGAAATTCAACATTTTCCTTAAATCTAAGATTTTTAAAATTAATACTATTTAAAAAAACTTTCCACCCAAGGTTATACAGTTTAAAAAAGTGGAGAAAAATCAAATTCTAACATTGACTACTGGTGTGATTCTATTGCAGTACAATGATGATCAGGGAGTGAGGGGGTGAAGTGATGGGGAGTGTGTTTGACCAATTTCTTCACTATCCCACTACCTGCCCCACCTGTACACCACAAGCCACCATTTGTTAAGTAAACAGCAACGTGAGTAAGCATGCTTAGATCTACACATTAGCATCCAATAGGAGCTGTGGAAAATGCCAGTTTTAAAAGCTTACGTTTGTCAGTAGATCTCCATCAAACTCTGCAACTGAAGTAAAATCTTTTGCTTTAACAACTAGCTTATTTCCTCCCTCTAGGTTCATTATAGCCTGTGCAAAAACAAAAAAAATTGAGAAAGCAGTTCAGAAATATTCCAAGTAGCACTTGTAATTACTTTAATGGACATGTTACATCAGCAAGCCCTACTGGGCAAAATCCCGAGGAAGTTACACGAACTCTCGTTCCTTCTTAAACTCTAGGTTCTTACCTTAATCTTGTCTCCTGCAGGAGTTTGCACATGTGTCTCTTGTCCAAGTGTGAAATTATTGACAAGTACCTGATCACCAGTTTGGATAGCAACTATGAAGTCATCTCCATTTTGGACAATTTTAGTAACCCTCTTGAGGTCTTTGAATTTTTCAACCATATCATCTGGGACTCCTGCAAAGCACACAAAGTACCAATTGTATCATTGCTGATAGCTTCAAGCAAATGAATCAAACTCCAAGAGTCAAAAGATGCACA
This sequence comes from Ginglymostoma cirratum, assembly GCA_024137785.1. NCBI lineage: Eukaryota > Metazoa > Chordata > Chondrichthyes > Orectolobiformes > Ginglymostomatidae > Ginglymostoma > Ginglymostoma cirratum. The sequence continues at coordinate 10,170,798 of JAHRHZ010000249.1, forward strand.
CAAACATTGACCTCAACATTTTAGTGAAAAAATGGAGTAAAGATACAATAACAAAAGCACGAGGAAAATTTAAAAATCATTAAACTGGTCATCTCAAGATTTGACTTTAAGAAACTAGACCTTACTCTTGACCTTGTAAAAGGTGTTGAATAAGAACAAGATCAAACAAGAAGGTATTGAACCAGTCTATGTTTAAATATTTGAACTTTAATATCCTATTTGTAGTTGTGGGAATGGTGAACAGTAAATATTTCAGCTGCATTTCAGCATTTTACATTAGCAAGACAATTTGTTTCTAATCTTCTCAACATTCAATCATAACTCTGAAGAACTTGAATGCCTGTTCTGAAGTTCTTTTCTAACCAATTCCTTTAAGGGCAAGCCCCAAGTATCCAATTTTAAACAACATGGAGAGGATATGCAGATTAGATGTTGGTGTCAGAAAGCTCTGGTGATGGACATGCTAAAGCTTATTAAAAAGAAAGCTCTATATCTGAACTGAATGGAGAAGTGGGGGAGGAAGGGTGGGAAGTAGTGAGGTGGCAGTGGCAGTGTTAGTGTTGTCTGTCAGCCATCCCTTTCCTGGGCTGGGAGAAAGGCCCTATTTTGATTAGTGATAGGCAAAAATAAGCATCTTGGAGGATCTGGTCTTATAAATTGGTTTATCGTAGGATAACAGACAAGTACAATGATATTGCTGCTAAGGCTACGGAGAGTTGAGGTAACATGTCTGTTCAGATTGCAAGACGTCTGCCTTTCTTCTCTTTAGTATAAAAATGAGTTCATTCATGTTCCAGAAAGAACCCTTCCCTTATGTACTGTATACATGCACATATCACAAGGTTAAAACAGATTTTAAACAATTTTTCCCTTTGGGTTAAAAAGAAACAATGCTATGGGGCACAAAGGATTATTGGAATAGCTGGAGCAAAACTGCTTTATTTTCAGATTTAGACAAAGCAGCCCAGTCAAAAACAATCCCAAGTGGAGTCTAGAACATTTAGCTCATCCACTGATGTGCTATATTTCATCTTCAGCTTACCCAAAACTTCCATAAATTGTTCCATATTTTCTTGGCTCTGGAGTTCATATTGTCCACTGAAGTCCATTGTAGATGTTCAGCGTTCAAGAGAGGCTAGAGTTGCTTTATACAGATTCCTTTGAGGGGGAGAGATAGAGAATTTGAATCTTGGGCAAGTTCCTCAAGAAACATCTGCAGATTGGACCAACATGGCAAGGTGGCAGGGCCTTGAGATGCAGCTTTGGTCTCTGGGCCTGAGGAAGGACATTCCTGTTATTGAGAGAGAGCCCAGCAAAAGTTCACTGGACTGATTCCAGGCAGGATTGACACAAGGAAAGACTGGATCAACTGGGCTTGTACTCACTAGAATTCAGGAGGGAGTTCACAAACAAAATTTCCTTTGGGACTGGACAGGTTAGATGTGGGAAGTGTTCCTGATGTTTGGGGAAGTCCATAACTAGGAGTCAGTCTGAAAATAAGAACTAAGCTGTTCTGTATCGAGATGAAGAATTTCTTCACTCAACTGGGAGCCTGTGGAATTCTCTACCACAAAGCTGTTGGGGCCATTTCAGAGAGATAGTCAAGAGGGAGTTGGAAGTGGCCCTTGTGGCTAAGGGATCAAGGGTTATGGAGGGGGAAGTGGGAATGGGATACAGATTGTATGATTGGCCATATCATGTTGAATGGAAGAACATGCTTGAAGGGCTGAGTGGCCTGCATCTATTTTCTAGGTTTCTAGAAGAGGCAATTGAGCTGATCTTGTTTTAAAGATTGTTAGAAGCATGTTACGATGAACCAGAGTTTAGAGTCTTCCTATTGCTAGGAGAAAAAACTCTTAGACACAGGTAATAAAATTAGGTAACCTGGAGTTTTTGGAGAGCCTTGGAATATTGAAAAAAGAAAGTTACAACAGGAATTCTTGTGATCATTCCTTGCTTGTTGTTCTACAAAGATGAAAGATTTATTCCTATTTTGTCAGAACTTGTTTAGTCACACGTAATCTAGCAGTACCTTAAGTAGAACATTTAATTTAAATATTCACTTTTCATTCTGGGTGAAGTTAGAAGGAACAGTTATAAACCTCACTTCCTGCTAGGAAACAATCATGGCTTCAAGTTAGTTTATTTTCCTGAGCAGAGGGCTGCAGAAACAAACATTTTGCACACAAAGTCTAACCAACACTCAAACTATTCCCATCTGGCCAGATCAGTTTGCAGCAACTTAAGCCTTTCATGGTTTCAGAAAAAAATTTCAACAAGTGATCCATTGGGACTTTGATTGTTAATAGTATCTAAGCAGGTTACTTCTCCTGCCTGTGAAGGGTCATTTTTGTTTACAAAGCCAGATCTATAGAAACAAGGAACCATCATAAGCGACTGGCCCTGTCATAAAATGGGCAGATGTGATTCCATTACTGATTAAGCATCCTTCAAGTCCTCATTTTAATAGGGACATCTCAAAAGGTACCCTCAGTACACATTCCTAGATGGGAATTGAGTGTTGCTGGCAGTGTCCATTCCCAATTGTCTTTGGATTGACTTATCTGCTCCCATTTCAGAGGAGCAGATGATACAGAAGTATTTTGTGGAGCTGGATTCCCCAAGTAGACTAGACTAGGTAAGGCTTGTGGGGTGAATCACAGTACATTTATTCCAGGGATGCCTGCTAGACATACACAAACCAGAGTTAAACATTCTTTTGTGCAACTTGGAACAGGAACCAAAAAAGTTACTAGCATGCTGAAAGTTTGCATTAGTCCAAATGAGACAGTCAAATCAGTCATTTGCTGTCTATGTAATGAGATTGCATTCAAAGCACCTGTTGCCAGTTACTCCCCTCAAGTATGACAAAACTCCATTCATCAACAAGAAGAGCTATGCCTGGCCCCAATGAGAGCAGATGCAATCTCTTCAGCTGTTGCTTCCTTTGGACGTTTTAGTGCTTTCTGCAGCTGTTACAAGTTGGAAAGCAGTGATAAAGCTGATGTAAATATCAGCAAATATCCAAGTTTGAAGCAAAACCAGAACAAGCAGGCTGTGCCAGAGAGCTATGCTAACAAGGACTGCAGCACAAAGATGAAGCATTTTACCACCCAACTTACTGAAAGTTTAGACTGGGGTTACCAAACTGGGGAGGGGAGACACCAGATTTTAAAGAGTGGCAGAAGAGGCTGTGCTAGTGGAAAGCCCTTCCACAGCAAACTCATCTCAGGTCAGGGGCCTCAAAGTTTGGAAGAAGCTCCTTTATGGTTAGTTGGTATTCCAATTCATTCCCTGTGATCTTGTTAATTTACACAAATGCCACATTGTGGCAAAAACAACAATTCCATCCTCATCATGCTATCTTTCCCTGCCCCCACCCCAAAGCCATTCATCCTCACTACCTCGTTTTCAATAGTAGTGTCCACTAACATAAGTTCGCTCTGAACATAGGGTCTTTGATAAAATCCACTTGCCTCTTAGCAAGTTACACTCAATCGTTTGGAGATCTTTGCAGCTTCCTTCAGGGTTAGAGATGTCAACAGCCTCTTTGTTCAGGCAGCACTGTTTTCTATTCACATTAGTCAGTAGAAGTAGTTAGAAAAAAAAGTGAAGCCAATTTTTAAAATGTTTCCTTTAACTAATAAAAGGCAAGTTAATAGTTTGTTGTTTATTGTTAAGACAATAAAAAAGTCAGCAACATTAAGGAACTTTACTTACATTGATGGCAAAGTCAGTTAGACCATTCTTTTTGAATTTTTCAAAATCATAGTACAAAAGGAAGCTTCAGTCCATTAAGACGGCACTGCCAAAAACTGCTATCTACACTAGCCAAGCTGTCCTGCAGTAAGTCCTTGTGTTGCAACACTTCAAAAAGAGAATGTGGAGGTTGCCCACCTCAACCATCCTCCCAGGCAGTGCATTCCAGACCACCTACCACACCCCCACCCTCAGGGTGGGGATTTCAGTACCTCTCTAAACAGCTTTTTTATATCATGGTGACACTGCTTTGTTATTGACCCTTTGACTAAAGTAATAACTTCTCTATTTACTGCCCATATCCCTCAAATCAGGTGCCTTCCCTCCAGGAGGTCTGTTCCAAAGAAAGCCAGAGCTTAGCTGGTCTCTCTTCAGCGAGAGTGCACACAAAAGAGAGAATGCTCCAATCCAAGTAACATCTTGGTGCGTCTCATCTGCACCCCCTCCAGTGCACTATTGGAAGAATGACTGCAGTGAAGAAAGCCACATACAGCACCTCAGCAGTAAACAAGTTTCTCTGCAGCTCCAACACAACTAAGAGCATGGATGTTAAATTTAAACAACTCCAGATGTTCCTGCACACCTCCAGCAGGTTAGAGACTGGAACCTGGATCCACATTAAGAGCAAGAGGAAAGACTCCCAGGGGTAATGCTTTGTTTCTCTTGAAACAAACACCTCATATGCTTTAAGCTATCTTATTAAAATAAGTAATTTGAAAAACATTTAAATTTAATCTAGCAAAAAATTTAAATACTTGAAGTGTAGATTAACAAAATCAACAGAAATATGCTTTTACATAGCTATCTTGCCCTATTATTCTCAAACATAAAATTATTTCTTTGAATCATTATCAGTGACATCTTAAACCAGTTTAGTCTGCAAGCAAGCAACTAAAGAGAAAAAAAATAAATTAAACCACCATTATACCATTTCAAAACTTAGAATTGAAATCTACATAAAACCAAAGCCTGAATACAGATTAACTGGATTGGGTTTTAGTTAGTAATATTAAAACTGATGTTTGACATGATATGCAAGGATAGAATGAATGGCCAGGGTCTTCTACCCTAGGATAGGGGAGTCTAAAACTAGACAGCATAGGTTTAAGGGGAGGGGAAAAATTTAAGAGACTTCAGGTAGAAGTTTTTCCACACAGAGTAGCATATGCTTAGAGTGAGCCACCAGAGGAAGTGAAGGCCTGTACAATTTCAACATTTGAAAAGTATTTAGATACATTCATGAAGAGGAAGGGTTTAAGAGGGATATGGGCCGAATAGCACTAGAGTAGTTTAGGATATTAAATCAACATAGACAAACTAGACTAAAGGGTCTGTTTCCATCCTGTATATCTGACTATTACTAGTGAGAATAGTCTTTCCTGATGACTTCTGTCTTCTCCCACTATCTTCCAATGGTCTGTCAGAAGCATTATTAGAAATAACTACAGTAGTCAAGTTATTATCAACAGGAGAAATTAGAAAAAGTTTTCAGATAAAGCCAATTTAGCCTGAACCAACAGACCACAATCAAGTGCAGAAGACCAGAACTGTACAAAAACCCCTCTAATTAAATGAAATAAAGGGGAAAGACAAGGTCACCTAAACAGGGAGGCAAAATTTCAGGAAACAATAATTTAACTCATACCTTAGAAACAAGAAAAAAACCAAACAGACAAACAAAAGTGTACCAAAAGGGATAATTTATGTGAGCTTCATCTAGGCAGCCTTCTGGAATAAAGAGAAACCTAATGGCCTTTAAATTGAAATCAGGATATTTCCAGAGGAATTTAGGGAAAGTTGCTGATTTTTAAACAACAACAATCAATTCTAATTAAACTTCAATTAAGAAATCAATTGGTAAAAGATGCTGCAGACTGTTGAAAATAATAGGTTTATTCTGACCAGCCAAAGTTGTTGGCAGCCGTTCTTAGCTGAAAGCACTTTCTCTTAGAAGTTAAGCGGACTCGAGGCCTGGTTGTTACTTGTATGGGGAAATACCTGGTACAGTGGGAGAGTTCTTTTGATGCACTGATTAGTGCCTCTACCTCTGAGCCCTGTGGTATGGGTTCAAGTTCCACCTGCTCCAGAGGTGTGCCATTACACCTTTGAGTAGGCTGATTGGGAAAAAATCTACCAGTCAAGGAATTCTTTTGATGTAGTGGTAAAGTCCCTCCCTTTAGGTCGGAATGTCTTGGTTCAAATCCCATCAAGCACAGATAATCACCCTAATGTGCCTGAACAATTTGATTTTAAAACAGACCCTACCTACTCAGTTGTCAACTCTGCCTCGCATTTGTCCAACTTTAGACTTCTCTAGGATAAACCAAAAGATACGTCCAAGGAAAAAATTAATCCTCATAAGAAAAGGAGTAGGCCATTCAGTCCAACAAGTCTACCCTGTCATTCAAGGTGACCACAGCTGATTGACACAATTTAATGCCTTTTATGCATCCCACATCCCCTGTAAAACAAAAGAAAAAATCTGCAGATGTTGGAAATCTGAAAAAAAAACTCAGAAAATGTTGGAGAAACTCAGCAGGTGTAGCAGCAGGTGTGGAGACAGAAACAAAGTTAATGTTTTAAGTCTGATATGACTCTTCAGAACTAAAAGGGATTGGAAAATGGTGGTTACTTGTGCTTCTTTCAATTGGGTCCATTGTATCCACTGCTTACAATGCAGTCTCTGTTACATCAGCGAGACCAGTCTGGGTGCTCAGTTTGTAGTACACCTCCACTCTGTCTGTAGGAATGGCATTTGCTCACCATTTCAATAAACTTATTCAATCCTTGACTTTTTAAATTGAGAATGCATGGTGTGCCTTCCCCTTAAAATTTTTCTACCTCATTGGAGTGCTTCAGTTCCGTGTATTTTGAAGGATTCCCTTCAATATGTGCCACTGCATCTCCATAAACTGTAACAAAGAAAGCAGCTGACACTTGGAGGTGGCACAATGGTTAGCATTACTGCCTCATGCTGCCAGGGACCTAGGTTCTAATTCCACCCTTGGGCAATTGTCTGTGTGGAGTTTGCATGTTCTTGCTGCTTCTGTGTGGGTTGTCCTCCCACAGTCCTAAGATAGGTAGGTTAGGTGCAGTCACCATGGAAAATGCAGTACTATAGTGGTGGGCCTGACTAGGATTCTCCTTGGAGGGTCAGTGTGGACCTATTTCCAATGTAGTATTTTAAGAAAGGCATGGATTAATCAAGTCATCATTGATTTTACTAAAGGGAAGACAATCTCGTACTAATTAGAATTAATTTTTTGCGGAAGTTACAAGGAGGATTGATGCAGAAAGTATAGTTCATGTGAACATAGTACAGCACGGGAACAGGCCCTTTGGTCTATGATGTTGTGCCAAACATGATGCCAAATGAAATTAATCTCTTCTGCCTGCCATTGGTCCATGCCCCTCCATTCCTTGCATATTCATGAGCTTATCTAAAAGTTCCTTAAATGCCCTTATTGTATCTGCCTCCACCATCAGCCCTGGCAATGCGTTCCAGACTCCTACCGCTCTCCGCGTAAAAAACTTAGCCCCACATCTCCTTTGAACTTTCCACCTCTAACCTTAAATGCATGCCCTCTAGTATTAGATATTTCAACTCTGGGAAAAAATTCTAACTATCAACCTACTTATGCATCTCATAATTTTATAGGCTTCTATCAAGTGTCCTTTCAGCCTCCGTAACTCTAGAGAAAACAACCTGAGTTTTTCTAACTTCTCCTTCTAGTTCATACCCTCTAATCCAGGCAGCACCCTGGTAAACCTCTTCTGTACCCTCTCCAAAGCCTCCACATCCTTCCTGTAATGTGGTGAACAGAATTGGACACAATACTCTAAGTGTGGCCTCACCAAAGTCTTATAAAGGTGCAACATGACATCCTGACTCTTGTACTCACTTCCCTGACTAATAAAGGTAAGCCATAGGCCTTCTTTACCACCCTATCTACTAGGGTGGCCAGTTTCAGGGAGCTATGGACTTGAACCCCCAGATCCTTCTGTATATCAATGCTGTTCAGAGTCCTGTCTTTAACTGTATAACGTGATATAAATAAATTTTGACAAGGTCCCACATGACAGAATGGTGAAAAGAATAAAAGCCCACAGGATTTGGAAGAACATAGAAAGCTGGTTAAAAAAAAATTCACTCAGTAACAAATGGATGGCAGTAAGTCCCAGTTCTTTTCTCTCTGACACTTGTGAGTCTTTAGAATTCAATTCCTCAAGAAGCAGTGAACGTGTGACTTTAAGGCGGAAGTAGATGGATTCATGGTTACTGAGGGGATGTTACATTATTGGGCATATGCAGGAATGTAAAGTTGAGGTTAAAATCAGATGTGCCACGATTTTATCGAATGGTGGAGCAAGCTCAAGTGGCTGAATAGCTTACTCATTCTCCTTGTTTGTATGTTCATATGAGTATGATTTAAATGGGGAAAGACTACAGAAAGCTGAAGTACTGAGGGATTTAGGGGCCCTGGTGCAAGGAACATGAAAATCTAGTATTAAGTTCAGCATGTATTTGGAAAGGCAAACAGAATTTTGATTTTATTTCAAAAGGAATCATGTATTAAAAATGCCTGGCTCTACTCTCAAAAATGGAAGGACAAAGAGCACTAGAGCAATAGTTATAGGGGACTCTGTAGTTAAGGATACAGATAGGTGCTTCTGTGGATGTAAAAGAGACTTCATGATGATGCATTGCCTCCCTGGTGCCAGGGTCCAGGGCGTCTCTAAGCGGGCAGAAAGCATTCTGAAGGGAAATGGTGAATAGCCAGAGGTTGTGGTACACATTGGTACTAACGACATAGGTAGGATGAGGGATGGGGTCCTGCAGCACCAGTTCAAGGAGTTAGGTAGAAAGTTAAAGAGCAGGACCTCCAAGGTTGCAATCTCAGGATTGCTCTCTGTGCCTTGTGCCAGCCAGGCGAGAAATAGGAGGATAGGACAGCTCAACACGTGGCTAAACAGATGGTGTAGGAGGGAGGGTTTCAGATAACTGAACCATTGGGATCTCTTCCAGGGCAGGTGGGACCTGTACGAGAAGGACGGGCTGTACCTAAACTGGAGAGGCAAAAATATTCTGGCTGGGAGGTTTGCTGGTGTCACTCAGGAAGATTTAAACTAGCTTGGCAGGGAGGTGACAACCAAAGCAATGGTGAATGGACTGAAAGGGAACTAGGGAACAGGGCCAGTAAGACTCAAAGGAACAGCAGGCAGGGTGTGGTTGCGAAACAAAATGGGTCAGGTGGACTAAAGTGCATCTGTTTCAATGCAAAAAGTGTAACAGGTAAAGCAGGTGAACTTAAAGCTCAGATTAGTACTTGGAACAATGATGTTGTTGCTATTACGGAGACTTGGGTAAGGGAGAGACAGGTTTGGCAGCTTAATGTTCCCGGATACAGATGTTTCAGGTGGGATAGAGGGGGATCTCAAAGGGGCGGGGGATTTGCACCACTTGTTAAGGAGAATATCACAGCTGTACTGCGGGAGGACACCTCGGATGTCTGATACCACGAGGCAATATGGGTAGAACTCAGGAACAGGAGAAGTGCATTCACAATGTTTGGGGTTATTCTATAGGCCTCCCAACAACCAGCGGGAGATAGAAGAACAGATATGTAGGCAGATTTTAGCAAGATGTAAAAGTAACAGTCGTGGGTGGTTTTTACTTCCCACATATTGATTGGGACTCACTTAGTGCTTGGGGTACGGGTGGGGCAGAGTTTGTAGAAAGCATCCAGGAGGGCTTCTTGAAACAGTATGTAGATAGTCCAACTAGGAAAGGGGCCCTACTGGACCTAGTATTGGGGAATGAATCTGGCCAGGTGGTTGACATCTCAGTAGGGGAGCAGCTCGGTAACAGTGATCACAATTCAGTAGGCTTTAAGGTACTGATGGATAAAGATAAGTGTAGTTGTCAGGTGAAGGTGCTAAACTGGGGGAAGGCTAATTACAACAATATTAGGCAGGAACTGAAGAACGTAGTTTGGAGGCAGATGTTTGAGGGTAAATCAACATATGGTATGTGGGAGGATTTCAAGTGTATGTTGCTGGGAGCAAAGGTGCGACACGTTCCTCTAAGGATGAAGGATACCTATGGCAAGTTTAGGGAAACTTGGATAACAAGAGATATTGTGAGCCTAGTCAGAAAGATAAAGGAAGCATTTATCAAGGCAAGGAGGGTGGGAACACACAAAACAAGGGTGGAATACAACGAAAGTCAAAAGAAACTTAAGCAAGGAGTCAGGAGGGCTAAAAGGGGTCATGAAAAGTCATTAGCCAACAGGATTAAAGAAAATATCAAGGCTTTTTATATACATATAAAGAGCAAGAGGGTAGCCAGGGAGACGGTTGGTCCACTCAAGGACAGGGCAGGGAATTTATGTATGGAGCCAGAGGAAATGGGGGAGGTATTAAGTGAGTACTTTGCCTCAGTATTCACCACAGAGAAGGACTTGGTGGATGATGAGTCTGTGTAGATAGTTTGGGTCGTGTTGAGATTGAAAGGGAGGAGGTAGTGGGGATCTTGAAAAACATTAAGGTAGACAATCCCCAGGGCCTGTGGGGATATGCCTCAGAATACTGAGAGAGGGGCAAGGGGGGGAAATTGCTGGGGCCTTGAGAGAAATCTTTTGTATCCTCACTGGCTACAGGGTAGGTCCCAGAGAATTGGAGAATAGCCAATATTGTTTCTTTGTTTAAGAAGGGTGGCAGGGATAATTCAGCTAATTACAGGTCGGTGAGCCTTACGTCAGTGGTAGGGAAATTACTGGAGAGGATTCGTCGAGACTGGATTTATTCCCACTAGGAAATAAGTGGGCGTATTAGCAAGAGGCAACATGGTTTTGTGAAGGGGAGTTCATGTCTCACTAATTTGATTGAGTTTTTTGAAGAAGTGACAAAGATGATTGATGAGGGTAGGGCAGTGGATGTTGTCTACATGGACTTCAGTAAGGCCTTTGACAAGGTCTCTGACGGCAGACTGATGCAGAAGGTAAAGTTCTACGGGGTCAAAGGTGAGCTTGCAAGATGCATAAAAAAACTGGCTCAGTCATAGAAGACAGAGGGTCGCAGTGGAAGGGTGTGTTTCTGAATGGAGAGCTGTGACTAGTGGCTTTCCTCAGGAATCAGTGTTGGGACGTTTGCTATTTGTAATATATATAAATGATTTGGAGGAGAATGTAACTGGTCTGATTAGTAAGTTTGCCAATGACACAAAGGTTGGTGGAATTGCGGATAGCGATGAGGACTGTCAAAGGATGCAGCAGGATATATGTTGTTTGGGCAGAGACATGGCAGGTGGAATTTAATCTGGAAAAATGTGAGGTCATGTATTTTGGAAGGTCTAATCTAGATGGAAAATATACAGTAAATGGCAGAACTCTTAAGATTACTGATAGGCAGAGGGATCTGGGTGTACAGGTACACAGGCCACTGAAAGTGGCAACGCAGGTGGAGAAGGTAGTCAACAAAGCATATGGCATGCTTGCCTTCATTGGCCGGGGAATTGAGTTTAAAAATTGGCAGGTAATGTTGCAGTTTTATAGAACCTTATTTAGGCCGCTTTTGGAATATTATATTTGGAATAACCAGAAGGATGTGCTGGCTTTGAAGATGGTACAGAAAAGATTTACCAGGATGTTGCCTGGTCTAGAGGGCATTAGCTATGAGGAGAGTTTGGAGAAACTTGGGTTGTTCTCACTGGAATGACGGAGGTTGAGGGGCGACCTGATAGCAGTCTAAAAGATTATGAAGGGCATGGACAGATTGGACAGTCAGAAGCTTTTTCCCAGGGTGGAAGAGTCAATTACTAGGGGGCATAGGTTTAAGGTGCGAGGGGCAAGATTTAAAGTGATGTACAAGGCAAGTTTTTACGCAGAGGGTGGTAGGTGCCTGGAACTCGTTGCCGGGGAAGGTAGTGGAAGCAGATACGATAGTGACTTTTAAAGGGCGTCATGTGATGGGCAGCATGTCGGTGCAGGCTTAGAGTGCTGAAGGGCATGTTCCACTGCTGTATTTTTCTTTGTTCTTTGTTCTTTGTTCAAAGTTTTGCTAAAGCTACATAAGGCACTATTTGGGCCATACATAGAATACAGAGAGCAGTTTTGGCTCCCATATATGAAGGAAGATATATGATGGAAGAGCCCAGCACATCAGTGCAAAAGATAAGGCTGAAGCTTTCACAGCAATCTTCAGCCAGAAGTGCCGAGTGGATGATCCATCCAAGCCTCCTCCAGTGGTCCCCAGCAGATACTAGTCTTCAGCCAATTCGATTCACTCCACGTGATATCATGAAACAGTTGGAGACACTGGATACCGCAAAGGCTACGGGCCCTGACAACATTCCACCAATAGTATTGAAGACTTGTGCTCCAGAACTTGCAGCTCCCCTCTCCAAGCTGTCCCAGTACAATTACAATATTGGTTTCTACCCAGGAATGTAGAAAATTGCCCAGGTATGTCCTGTACACAAAAAGCAGGACAAGTCCAACTCGGCCAATTACCATCCCATCGGTCTCCTCCCGATCATCAGTAAAGTGATGGAGGGTGACATCAACAGTGCTATCAAGCAGCACCTGCTCAGAAATAACCTGCTCAGTGACGCCCAGCTTGGGTTCCACCAGGGTCACTCAGCTCCTGACCTCATTACAGCCTTGCTTCAAACATCGACAAAAGAGCTGAATTCCAGAGGTCAGGTGAGAGTGACAGCCCTTGACATCAAGGCTGCATTCAACTGGGTGTGGTATCAAGGAGCCCTAGCAAAACTGGGATCAATGGGTATCAGGGGGCAAGCTCGCCTGTGGTTGGAGTCATACCTGACACATAGGAAGCTGGTCATAGTTGTTGGAGGTCAGTCATCTCAGCTCCAGGACATCTCTGCAGGAGTTCCTCAGGGTAGTGTCCTCGGCCCAACCATCTTCAGCTGCTTCATCAATGACTTTCCCTCCATCATAAGGTCAGAATTGGGGATGTTCGCAGATGATTGCACAATGTTCAGCACCATTCGTGATTCCTCAGATTGCAGTTCGTGTTCAAATACAACAAGATCTGGACAATAGCCAGGCTTGGGCTGATAAGTGGCAAGTGACATTCACGCCACACAAATGGCAGGCTATGACCATCACCAATGAGAGACAATCTAACCACAGCCCCTTGACATTCGATGGTGTTATCATCACTGGATGCCCCACTATCAACATCCTGGGAGTTATCATTGACCAGAAACTAAACTGGACTCACCACATTAACACAGCGGCTACAAAAGCAGGCCAGAAGCAAGGAATACTGCGGCGAGTAACTCACCTCCTGACTCCTCAATCCCTGTCTGCCATCTACAAGGCATAAGTCAGGAGTGTGATGGAATACTCCCCACTTGCCTGGATGAGTGCAGCCACAACAACATACAAAAAGCTTGACACCATCCAGGACAAAGCAGCCCGCTTGATTGGCACCACATCTACAAATATTCACTCTGTCCACCACTGACCATCAGTAGCAGCAGCGTGTACTGTCTACAAGATGCACTGCAGAAATTCACCAAAGATCCTCAGAGTGCACCTTCTACGCCCACGAACACTTTCATCTAGAAGGACAAGGGCAGCAGACATATGAGAACATCACCATCTCCAAGTTCCCCTCAAAGCCACTCACCATCCTGACTTGGAAATGTATCGCCGTTCCTTCACTGTCGCTGGGTCAAATTCCTGGAATTCCCTCCCTAATAGCATCGTGGCTCAACCCACAGCAGGAGGACTGCAGCAGTTCAAAAGCAGCTCACAACCACCTTCTCAAGGGCAGCTAGGGATGGGCAAGAAATGCTGGCCAGCCAGCGACACCCACATCTCACAAATGAATAAAAAAAAATGGAAACTGGATGGAGAGAGGTTGTTTCCACTGGTGGGAGAGTCTAGGAGCAGAGGATATAATCTCAGAATAAGCGGTCTAGTTAAAACAGAGATGAGAAGGCATTTCATCTCGCAGAGGGTTATGAATCTGTGGAATTCATTGTCAAGGATGGGTCAATAAATATATCTGAATCTTAGATAGAGAGATTTTTAATCATTCAGGGAATCTTGGGTTCTGAGGGAAAGGTAGGAAATGGAATTGAGGATTATCAGATCAGCCATGGTCTCATTGAATAGTGGAGCAGGCTTGATGGGCTGAAGGTTCTACTTCTGTTCCTTTGTCTTATTTTGATCCAGGTCGTTGTTGGTCTTTATTGATTGTAAATAACATCACGAAAAGTGCATTAAGTAAGCAGTTCTTTATGAAAACTCAGTAAACTGTATGGTGAGTGAGTAATCGTCTCTATCTGATGTTTCCATTTTGTACGCTGGCATATGTTCCTCTGCCATGGCTGAGGAAGGTTGACATTATGCCTGTGGAATATACCCCTCCCCTAAAAGTGGCAGAGTAGGTGGAAGATAGGGCAAGTACTGGGCCAGGGTGATGCCAGTGAGACACCGGCCCCTTTCAAGCCACCTCATCAATCAGTTTCTGGACGGGCAGGTCTATTGGTGATATTCCTAAACTGCCCCATCGTCTCAAAATTCCAAAAGTATCTGTGATGGCAAGTAACATGGATTATCCCAATCATCTGAGAAGAATGAAAAAAAATTGTTCACGCATTTTGAAAGCAAAACTCAGCGAACTGTACTCAC
>JAHRHZ010000249.1:10200773-10229714 GCA_024137785.1 Ginglymostoma cirratum
AGAGGAGATTTACCAGGATGCTGCCTGGAATGAAGGGCAGGTCTTATGAGGAAAGGTTGATGGAGCTAGGGCTTTTCTCATTGGAGCGAAGAAGGATGAGAGATGACTTGATACAAGATGATGAAAGGCATAGATAGAGTGGATAGCCAGATAGAGTGGATAAACTTTTTCCCAGGGCAGAAATGACTATTACGAGGGGACATAATTTTAAAATGATTGGAGGTAGGTATAGGGGAGATGTCAGAGGTAGGTTCTTTACACAGAGAGTGGTGGGTGCGTGGAATGCGCTGCTGGCAGTGGTAATGGAGTCAGATACATTAGAGACATTTAAGCGACTCTTGGAGAGGCACATGGATGATAGTAAAATGTAGGGTATGCAGGGTAGTTTGATCTGAGTAGGATAATAGGTCGGCACAACATTGTGGGCTGAAGGGCCTGTACTGTGCTGTGCTGTTCTATGTTAAGCATATAAGGAAAATGAAAAGAACTTAAAAAAGGAATTACAAGTGCTAAAAGGGGTCATAAAAGTCATTAGCAAACAGGATTAAGGAGAATCCCACAGCTTTTCATTCATATATAAAAAACAAGAGGGTAGCCAGGGAAAGGGTTGGCCCATTCAAGGACAAAGGAGGGAATCTATGTGGATCCAGAAGGGGTGGGTGAGTTCCTAAACAAATACTTTGTGTCTGTTTTCACCAAAGAGAAGGAATTGGTGGAGGATGATCTCAGGGAAGGGAGCATCAAATTTCTAAGCCAAGTTGCTATTAAAAACGAAGAGGTGTTATGCAATATAAAATGTATTAAGATATCAGGGGTGATTCCTGATGGGATCTATCTCAGAATGTTGAAGGAGGCAAGAGAACAAATGCTGAAGCATTGACAGACATCTTTGTATCCTTTTTGGCCACAGGTGAGTCCCAGAGGACTGGAGAGTAGCTAACGTTGTCCCACTGTTTAAAAAGTGTAACAGGGATAATCCAGGAATTTACAGGCCTGTGAGCCTCATGTCAGTGGTAGGGAGCTTATTGGAAAAGATTCTCAGGGACAAGATCTATATGCTTTTAGAAGCAAATGGACTGATTAGCAACAAACAGCATGATCTTATGCTGGTTAGGTCATGTCTCACTAACTTGATCAAGTGTTTTGAGGAAGTGACAAAGATGATTGATGAAGGAAAAATGGTTGATGTTGTCTACATGGACTTCAATAAAGCCTTTGACAAGGTCCTTCATAGCAAACTGGCACAAGAGGTGAAGTCACACGGTATCGGGTTGAGTTGGCAAGATGGATTCAGAACTGGCTTAGTCATAGGAGACAGAGGGTAGTGATGGAAGAAAGCTTTTCAGAATGGAGGGTTGTGACTAGTGGTGTTCCACAGGGATCACTGCTGGGACCTCTGCTGTTGTGATGTACGTAAATGATTTGGAGGAAAGCGTAGCTGGTCTATTTAGTAAGTTTGCAGATGATACAAAGATTGGTGGAGCTGCAGATGGTGAGGATTGTCAGAGGATACAGCAAGAAAGAGATCATTTGGAGGCATGGGCAGAAAAATGGCAGATGGAGCTTAATCTGGAAAAATGTGAGGTGGTCCATTTTGGAAAGGTCAAATACAGGTGAAAATTAGACAGTGAATGACAGAACTCTGAGCAGTATTGATATACAGAGGGATCTGGGTGTGCAGATCCAGAGATCACTGAAGGTGACAGTGCAGGTAGATAAGGTAGTAAAAAAGGCCTCTGGCATGTTTGCCATCATTGGAAGGGGCACCGAGTATAAGGATAGACAAGTTATGCTGCAACTTCATAGAACTTTTGTTAGGCCACACTTGGAATATTGTGTAGAATTCAGGTCACCACACTATCATAAGGATGTAGATGCTTTGGATAGGGTATAGAAAAGTTTTATTGGGATGTTAGAACATAGAACATAGAACAATACAGCGCAGAACAGGCCCTTCGGCCCTCGACGTTGCGCCGCCCTGTGAACTAATCTAAGCCCATCCCCCTACACTATCCCATCATCATCCATATGTTGCCTGGTATGGGGGATTTTAGCTATGAAGAAAGATTAGATTGACTGTTTTTTTTTTCATTGGACTGCGGGAGGCTGAGGGGCGACCTGACAGAAGTTTACAAGATTGTGAATGGCATAGAGTAGAAAGCATAAGGCTTTTCCCCAGGGTGGAGGGGTCAATTACTAGGGGACACAGGTTCAGCTTGTGAGGGGAATGTTTAAAAGAGATGCACGAGGCACATTTTTCACACAAAGGGTGATGAGTGCCTGGAACGCACTGCCAGAGGAGGTGGTGGAAGCAGACACAATAGCAGCATTCAAGAAGCACCTGGATGAATACGTGAAGGGAATGGAGGGATACAGATCTTGTAAGAGAAGACAGTTTTAGCATGGAAGGCAAAATATGTTGGTGCAGGTTTGGAGGGCCAAAGGGCCTGTTCCTGTGCTGTATTGTTCTTTGTTCTTGTTCTTTGCTGCTGATTGAGACCCTTAAGTGGGAAGGACCCATCCCACTACTGCGGGTATTAACCCAGCTGTAGGAAGGTTGGTCAATAGGGGGTGGCATGGTGGCACAGCGGTTAGCACTGCTGCCTTACAGCACCAAGGAGCTGAGTTCAATTCCACCATCAGGTGACTGTCTGTGTGGAGTTTGCATGTTCCCCCTGTGTCTGTGTAGATTTCTTTCGGGTGCTCCGGCTTCCACCCACAGTCCAAAGATGTGCAGGCTAGGTGGATTGGCCATGCTAAATTGCCTGTAGTGTTCAGGGATGCTTAGATTAGATGGGTTTATAGGGGGATGGGTCTGGGTGGGATAATCTGAGGGTCAGTGTGGACTTGTTGGGCTGAAGGGCCTGTTTCCACATTGTAAGGATTCTATGATTCTAATATATGGTGTGTACAACAGGTAAAGCTGTGTGACCAGCCCATCACCTCAATCAAAAAGACTCAATGCCTGATCAAGGTCTGAATATTGGGAGGTTCTGAGCCCACAGAGAACTAATCACCCCCCAGCCTTGCCAACCATCATAATGCTCTCCCTACTGACCCCATCACACTTTAAATCTGGTCTGCCAGTCAGTGAGATCATGACTAATAACCCTAAACTGCATTTTCATCCCTTTTCCCCTTAATTCTTGCTTGCTTTTCTAGTTAAAAATATGTCTACCTTGATCTTATATATATTTAATAACCAAGCCTCTGTAGTAAAGGATTCTACAGATTTATTACACTCTGACAGAAGATATTCCTTTTCATCTCTGTCTAAAATGGGCAACACCTTATTTGGAGATAAGGCCTGGACTCTCCCATAACAGGAAACAAGATTTCCACATCTACCCTATGAAGCCCCCAAAGAGCATTTGCTATCATTCTTTTAAATTCCAATGAGTACAGACTCAACCTACTCCATCTTTCCTCTTAAGACAGTCCCTCTGTACCTGGGATCAGCCTCATGCACCTTCTCTGGAATCCTTCCGATGTCAATATATCTTTATCGTGAACAGGAATGGTTATGGGCCAAATACTGGCAAACGGGACTGGATTCATTTAGGATATCTGGTCGGCATGGATGAGTTGGACCAAAGTGTTTGTTCCCATGCTGTATATCTTTATGGCTGTAAGTCCCAAACTGTCCACAGTATTCCAGCAGTGATCTGACTAGTGCTTTTTCTGATGAAGGGTTTAGGCCTGAAACATCAAGTTCTCCTGCTCCTGTGATGCTGCTTGGCCTGCTGTGTTCATCCAGCCCCATGCTTGTTATCTCGGATTCTCCAGCATCTGCAGTACCTTTTATCTCTGACTAGTGCTTTGTATTGTTTTAGTAAAACCTCCCTACTTATGTATTCCATTCCCTTTGAAATAAAGGCCAACATGCCATTTGCCTTCCCTGTTACCTGTGAACTTGGATATTAGCTTTTGTGATTAATTCCCAAATTCCTCTGCTCCATTCCTTTCTGTCGTTCCAGCAGCAGTTACAGGCCCTCCACTGGTGCTGCTCAGGAAAAGAGCCGCCGGTCTCTGATTGGTTAGTCAATCTCAGTGGGCAGGCTCCCTGTCCTGGAGTCCTGATTCCAGTACATAGCCTGCCGCTGACCTCACCACCGCACGCATTGCTTTGGGTTCGGTGGGGCTTCCCAATAGGTAGTGGCATGGGTCTCTCACCTGCTCATCAGCCAACAGGGAGATACCCAATTCCTCAAGATACTGTCTCCATCATACCTAATCCTTTAACAAAACTATTCATAATTTTGATTATGTCAGTTAAAATGTTTACTCCTTTGTTGGTGAACTGTGTTATTGTGGCTACTCAAATACCAAATCTTCCTTGTACCCACTGGGATGTCTGATTCCTTAAGTAAATGGAATCTATCTTTGAATGAATGGACTGTGCCCTGACCAAACAAGGAGTGGTTACTCCATTTACTTCTCAATGCTTCAGTTTGGACATTCTCCAGCATTGAGTTGGATTTCATCATCTGTCTAGTGCCAGGCTGAGCTAAGCAGAATTTACAAGTTAAATTCAGGCGCCAGCAACCTTTGACCCTGTAATTTGAATGCTGCTGAAACAGCTCAGGTTATCAATCAATTTCTAGTTGACTATCAGTTGGACATTGTCTCTTTTTGCGACTCTTACAAACAGTTCGATAACCAATAACTAAGGGCACTTACGACATGATTATCATCCCGATTACTAGATCAAATGACTGCACAGAATGGGAAAAAAACCTGGGACCTCTTGTTCTGCATGACCAGTACACTAATTAATTCCTATTACTTATGAAGTCCTCGAAGGAGATTTTTAATAGAGATATCATTACACTAATGAAAATAAAGATGCTTCATATATATTTCATCTCCTTTTATGATCTGAGGCCATCCCAAAAGTGTGTTACAGCCAATAGAATACAAATGCAGTGGGCGATGAATTTCTGCAAGTAACCATTCAGCTGTTTGTGTCCATTCTGTCATTCAATGA
Organism: Ginglymostoma cirratum; assembly: GCA_024137785.1. Lineage (NCBI taxonomy): Eukaryota > Metazoa > Chordata > Chondrichthyes > Orectolobiformes > Ginglymostomatidae > Ginglymostoma > Ginglymostoma cirratum. Next base: position 10,205,761 of record JAHRHZ010000249.1, read on the forward strand.
GATCATTACTGATCTGATAATCCTCAACTCCACCTTCCTGAAGAATTGACAAATAAATTAGGATTGTCAGTCAGGCTCGCAGTATGGTGAACTGGGATATACTAGAAGCTACATATATTCATGCACTAATTCAGGGCACTAATCTTTGCAGATAGCAAGAATATGTACATTAATGGGGAGGTGATAGTCTAGTGGTATTATTGCTGGGCTGTTAATCCAGAGACCCGGATAATGTTCCAGCTACCTGGGTTCGAACCTCGCAATGGCAGATAATGGAATTTGAATTCAATAAAATGTCTGGAATTAAGAGTCTAATGATGATTGTGAATCCATTGGTGATTGATGGAAAAATCCATCTGGTTCACTAATGTCCTTTAGGGAAGGAAGCTGCCATCCATACTTGGTCTGGCCTACGTGTGACTCCAGACCCACGGCAATGTGGTTGACTCTTAACTACCCTCTTGGAAATTAGGGATGGGCAATAAATGCTGCCTGGCCAGTGACACCCTCATTCTGAGAGTGAATAAAGGAAAAAAAAAAATCACGACATCAATTTCAACTCAATAAAATAGGTGGCAGGCATTCTCTGATTCATTTATCTGAGTAATGTCCTGACCAATCAGAGTCAACCTGCTTTTGTTAAAATTAAAAAAAACTTAGGAGTTTACTGTCAGTCACAATTAACCAGTGCATTCTCCATTTAACAATCCCACCAAACAGAGTCCACTCGCCAAACAATTAGCACTCTCCTCTCATTCAGCATAATTGTGGTTTACTGTTTACTTTGGTATTTATTGTAAAGTATCCTGATGAATGCAGAGTGAAAAGCTGTAAGATTTGTCTATTTTTTAAGCAATATTCAAGTGTAGAAGAATGAAAGGTGGCTTTATTGAGACATATTAGATCCTGAGAGCATTTGATGGGTGGTTTTGTAGAAAGGATGTTTCCCAGTTCTGAGACAAACTAGAACTAAAGACACAGCTAAATCAAAGGGCTTTCTATTTAAGATTGCAATGAAGAGAATGTTTTCTCTCAGAGGGTCGTGTGTCTTCTGAATTGTCTTTCTCAGAGAATTGTGGAGTCGGTGTCATTGAAAAATTTTAAAACAGGGTTTGATATATTGGAGGTAGATAGGAATGTAGACTTGAGGCCACAATTAGATTCTATTGAATGGGCTTCATGAACTAAATTCTCTTGTTCATACATTCCTAATTCTACAGAGAGTGATTCACTTCCTGACTCCCCAAAGCCCCTTCATCAGTGAGGCATGATGGCTCACTGGTTAGCGCTGCTGCCTCACAGCGTCAGGAGCCCAGGTTCGAGTCCAACCTCAGGCGACTGTCTGTGTGGAGTTTGCGCATTCTCCCTGCGTCTGTGTGGATTTCCTCTGGGAGTTCCAGTTTCCTCCCACAGTCCAAAGATGTGCAGGTTAGGTGGATTAGCCACGGGAAATGCAGGGTTACAGGAATAGGGTAAAGAGCTGGGTCTGGCTGGAATGCTCTTTGGAGGGTCAACGTGGACTCGATAGGCTGATTGGCCTGCTTTCACACTGTAGGGGTTGTATGATTCATCACCTACAAGGCCCAGGTCAGGCGTGTGATGTAACACTCCTCTCTCACCTAGTTGGGTGCAGCTCCAACAACATTGTTAACAACAAAGTTAATACTATTTAGGAGAAACCATCCCATTTGATCGACATTCAATCCACCATGTTTGTCATTTGTTTCCTCCACCAACCAGCAGAACAGTGTTTAGCATCAACAACTTTTTAAAAGAATGCAATAAATAACATGAGCACATGAGGTCACAACATTGAGCATGAGGGTGAAAGATGATAATACTGGAATTTTAATAAACCAAGTTCTCACGACAGTTGCTACAAAGCTATTTTCACTGAAATAATTTAGAATCTCACAAGTTAGGACCAGTTATACCACATGCCCAACAAGTGCAGGTGTACAGTCACAAAAAGTAAGCAGCATTTAATTGTGGCTCACCTGTTAGTCTATTGATGGTTGAACACCTTCTCGTGTGACTGAGACAAATAGATCTGAAGATTTAATCTCTTAGCTGATTTTGTGAGCAGCTAATCAGTCAAACTAGAAGCATTTTTGTTTATCTATTCATGGGATACGGGTATCACTGGCTAAGTGATATTGTACATCCTCAGTTGACCTGATGACAGTTGAGAATCAATCACATCACTGTGGGTCTGGAGTCACATATTAGCCAGACCAGGTAAGGATGGCAGATTTCCTTCCCTGAAGGACATTATAGAAGCAGACAGACTTTTTTGTTCACAAAACTCAACTTGACTGTCATTAGCCTAGTTTTTAATTTCAGACTTTTATTGGACTCAAATTTTGTCATCTGCCTAAGCCATGTTCCCAGAACATTAGCCCCGGACTTTGGATTACATGCCCTGTGACAATGCTACTGCACCATCAGCTCCTCTCACATTATTGCCCAGAGGCCAATGCTGGAAGCTGCCCTTCTGCGACAACGACACAATGAAACTTGGTTATAAAACTACTTTTGGTAAAATAGTCCATCCATACACATTGTCTAGGTACACACAATAGAGGAGCTACAAACGGGTTATCAATGAACAAGCTTAGTTTAATTTATTGATCATTCAGTAGTTGGTTCATTGTGATTTTAAGTATCATATGCTGATCTATTTACTTATTTATTTACTGGGGAGCCAACAGCCTAGTGTTATTTTCACTGGACTGTTAATCTACACACCGAGGTAATGTTCTGGGGGCAAAAACAAAGTTGCTGGAAAAGCTCAGCAGGTCTGGCAGCATCTGTGAAGGAGAAAACAGAGGTAACATTTTGGGTCTGGTGACCCTTCCTCAGAATTCTGGGGAACAATGTTTGTATCCTGCCGCAGCAGATGGTGGAATTAGAATTTAAAAAGAAAGATACAGAATTAAGGTTCTAATGACGCCCACCTATCTATTGCTGATTGTTGGAAAAACCCATCTGGTTCACTAATGTCCTTTAGGGAAAGAGACTGCCATCCTTACCTGGTCTGGCCTACAAGTGATTCCAGACCAACAGCAATGTGGCTGGTTCTTAGGTGCCCTCTGGGCAATTAGGGACGGGCAATAACTGCTGACCTGTCCAGCGACACCTTCATCCCATTAAATGAATGAAAAAATTGGTACTTGTATGAGGACTTCACTCTAGCAACTGACAAAGAACAGCAACTGGATCAAATCAGCCTCATTGAAAAGTGTTTCTGTTTCATTCAGTTTGGAAAGCGGACATTTCTCTCCGAACGAGTTAACTTGTTTAAAATAAATTAACAAAGCAAATACTGTGGGATATATTTAAGGTAAACTTTGGTTTGTCATTACCTGAGTCCATAGATTAGCTAAAGAATCACTGACCTTGTCCGAAGAGCTAAGTTTAGTGTTCTGGCTATCTGCTGGAAAAAAATGATATTAGGATCCGCTGATTGAAGTATTTAATGATCATTAAAAGAGGTCAATGTGATTTTTTTTTCAAAGGTTTTGAGATGATTTGTAGCTCGGGTTGTGGATGAGGTTGTAAACTTGCTCGCTGAGCTGATGTATTTGATTGCAGACATTTCATCACCCTGCTGGGTTACAGCGTTAGTGCGCCTCCGTGAAGCGTTAGTGTTCTGTCCCGTTTGTTATTTATATGCCTTGGTTTGCTGGGATGGTCAGTATTACTTCCGGTTTTGTTTTTCAGTAGTTTGTCTATCAGGTCCAGTTCACTGTGTTTGTTGATGGAATTCCAGTTGGAATGCCAGGCCTCCAGGAATTCCCTGGCATGTCTCTGTCTGGCTTGTGCTATTATGGATGTGTTGTCCCAGTCGAATTTGTGTCCTTCTTTGTCCATGTGTATTGAGAGCAGTGAGAACTGTTTGTGTCTCTTAGTAGCTAGCTGGTGTTCATGTATCCTTATTGTCAGTTTTCTTCCAGTTTGGCCTATGTAATGTTTCTCACAGTCCTTGCATGGTATTTTGTATATTACATTGGTTTTATTGGTTGTGGGTATCGGATCCTTTGCATTTGTCAATAGCTGTTGTTGGGTAGTTGTTGGTTTGTGATCTACTCTGATACTTATGGCTTTGAGTAGTATTATGGTCATCTCTGATATGTCTCTGGTGTACGGTAGGGTGACTAGTGTGTCTGTGGTCTTTCTGTACGTGATGGACTAGCGTATACAGAAAGGTCACACATACGGACCAGATACTTAAATAAACCAGCAACCACGCCGACATCCATAAACAGAGCTGCATCAGGACATTATTCAAATGAGCTACAACACACTGCAGCAACCCGGAAATGCACAAAGCAGAACAGGAGCACTTATACAGAATTTTTAAAAGGAATAGATACCCAAAAAGCACAATCCGCAGTTAACTCTGTGACAGACCATAACGAGAAGACACAAGATGGCCAGACACACTAGTCACCCTACCATACGTCAGAGTCATATCAGAGATGACCACAACACTACTCAGACCCCTAGGTATCAGGGTGGCCCACAAACCAACAACCACCCTGCGACAGCTACTGACAAATGTAAAGGATTCCCATACCCAAAACCAATAAAACTGACATAACGTACAAAATACCATGCAAGGACTGTGAGAAACATTAAATGGGCCAAACTGGAAGAAAATTTACAATGAGGATACACGAACACCAATGAGCCACCAAGAGACACGACCAATTCTCACTGGTCTCAATACACACAAACAGAGAAGGACACAAATTCGACTGGGACAACACATCCATAATAGCACAAGCCAAACAGAGACATGCCAGGGAATTCCTGGAGGCCTGGCATTCCAACCGGAATTCCATCAACAAACACAGTGAACTGGATCTGATATACAAACCGCTGAAAAACAAAAACCAGAAGTAATACCAACCAGCTCAGCGAACCAAGGCATATAAATAACAAGCGGGACAGAATGCCAACGCTTCACCGGAGCCGCACTGATGATGTAACCTAGCACGGTGATGAAATATCTGCAATCAAACACACTGGCTCGGTGAGCAAGTCTACAATGTAACAAGGTGTGGAGCTGGATAAACACAGCAGGCCAAGCAGCATCATAGGAGCAGGAAAGCTTGACATTTCGGGCCTAGACCCTTCATCAGAAATGGGGGAGGGGAAGAGGGCTCTGAAATAAATAGGGAGAGACGGGGAGGCAGATAGAAGATGGATAGAGGAGAGGATAAGTGGAGAGGAGGCAGACAAGTCGAAGAGGCGGGGATGGAGCCAGTAAAGATGAGTGTAGGTGGGGGGGTAGGGAGGAGATAGGTCAGTCCAGGGAGGACGGACAGGTCAAGGGGGCGGGATGAGGTTAGTAGATAGGAGATGGGGGTGCAGCTTGAGGTGGGAGGAGGGGATAGGTGAGAGGAAGAACAGGTTAGGGAGGTGGGGATGAGCTGGGCTGGTTTTGGGATGCGGTTGGGGAGATTTTGAAGCTTGTGAAATCCACATTGATACCATTGGGCTGCAGGATTCCCAGGTTGAATATGATTTGCTGTTCCTGCAGCCTTCGGGTGGCATCATTGTGGCATTGCAGGAGGCCCAGGATGGACATGTCGTCTGAGGAATGGGAGGGGGAGTTGCTGATACAAGTCTACAATGTGATTTTTTTTGCCTATTTGTGGCTCAGGATCCCTCCGTTTTCATTACTTCTCCATAACGCAAGTAGTTTCTGACTATGTTGCAGCTTGTAGGGTGAGGCACCAACATGTGGCTTGGTTAGTGGTTAGACCTTCTGAGAAAACAAGGTCAGTTCGTCTGTGCTCTTTGTCAGTTAACAAATCCATGGGAAATGTCGCAGACAATGCCAGAACTCTATATGGCCTTTAGTGAACGGAGACCCAGCAAATGCAAAGTCCTTTGAACAGTCTTCCAGAAATCCAGATGCTCAGAAAAATCTGAGATAATAGGAACTGCAGATGCTGGAGAATCTGAGAATACAAAGTGTAGAGCTGGATGAAGATAGCAGGCCAAGCAGCATATAGGAGCAGGAAAGCTTGACGTTTCGGGCCTAGACCCTTCATCAGGAATTGGGGAGGGGAAGAGGGTTCTGAAATAAATAGGGAGAGATTTAACCCCACTGGAATCCTCTTCTAAGGATGCCTACCCTGAAGAAGTTACCCTCATCCCTCCGGACAAACCTCAGGGGATCTCTCTCCCACTGCAACCCTCTCATCTGTCTCCTCTCCACCTATCTTCTCCTCTATCCATCTTCTATCTGCCTCCCCTTGTCTCCCTATTTGTTTCAGAAACCTCTTCCCCTCCCCCATTTCTGATGAAGGGTCTGGCCCGAAACGTCAAGCTTTCCTGCTCCTATGATGCTGCTTGGCCTGCTGTGTTCATCCAGCTCTACACCTTATTATCTAGTAGGAATTAATGGGTCCTTTTCAAATTGGCAGGCAGTAACTAATGGGGTGCAACAGGGACCGGTGCTGGGACCCCAGCTATTCACAATATATATTAATGATTTGAATGAGGGAACAAAATGTAACATCTCCAATTTTGCAGATGATGCCAAGTTGGGTGGCAGGGTGAACTTTGACGAGGATGCAGAGATCCTTCAGCATGATCTGGACAGGTTGGGTGAGTGGGCAAATCAAAGGCAGATGCAGTATAAATTGGATAAATGTGAGGTTATTCACTTTGGAAGCAAAAATAAGAAGGTAGATTACTACCTGAATAGCTGTAAATTGGGAGAGGGGAGTGGGCAGCGGGACCTGGGTGTCCTTGTGCACCAGTCGCTGTAGGTAAACATGCAGGTGCAGCAGGTGGTAAAGAAGGCAAATAGTATGTTGGCCTTCATTGCGAGAGGTTTTGAGCACAGGAGCAGGGATGTGTTGTTGCAGTTATACAGGGCCTTGGTGAGACCACAACCTAGAATATTGTGTGCAGTTTTGGTCTCCTTTTCTGAGGAAGGATGCTCTTGTTCTCAGGGGAGTGCAGCGAAGGTTTACCAGGCTGATTCCAGGGATGGCGGGACTGACATATGAGAAGAGATTGACTAGGTTAGGATTGTTGTCACTCCATTTCAGATGAATGAGGGGGGATCTCACAGAGACTGCTAAAATTCTAACAGGATTAGACAGGATAGAAGCAGGGAGGATATTCCCGATGGTGGGTGTGTCCAGAACCCAGGACCACAGTATGAGGATTCGGGGTGGAGGGTTTAAGACGGAGATGAGGAAACATTTCTTCACAGAAAGAGTGGTGAGCCTGTGGAATTCATTACCACAGGAGGCAGTTGATGCCAAAACATTGAATGTATTCAAGAAGTGACTAGATGTAGCGCTTGGGGCAAGTGGGATCAAAGGTTATGGGGAAAAAGCAGGATCAGGCTACTGAGTTGGACGATCAGCCATGATCGTGAAGAATGGTGGAGCAGGCTCGAAGGGCCAATGGTCTCCCCCTGCTCCTATCTCCCATGTTTCTATGACCAATCAGCTACATGTTGTTGGCCAATTCTCCATTCATATACAGCTCCCTGGCTCTGCAACTAGACATCCTTTACCCCTCCACAACCCCCATGCCCAGCGTTGATTGAATCAACATGTGTGTGAACAGTACTTATAATGAATGCCACTTTCTTTCAAAAAAAGGCACTAATCCTTTGAATATCATTGGTTTTTTAAACTATACTTCCCCCATTTCAGTCCACGATCAAAAATACAGGAATATAAAAAGAAACAGTCTTTACAGGTTGGGTAATCTGCGAGTTGGGACATTAATAGGTTTATGACTGGAATTTTGAAGACTATTTTCTATATTTGCATCTTATTATATGCAGAAAGGATCTACTATGGTGTTGCCAGGGTTGGAGGGCTTAAGCTATAGGTACAGGCTGAATAGGCTAAGGCTATTTTCCCTGGAGTATCAGAGGCTGAGGGGTGACCTTACTGAGGTTTATAAAATCATGAAGAGCACAGATAAGATGAATAGCCAAGGTCTTTTTCCCAGGCTAGGGCAGTCCAAAACTAGAGGACATAGGTTTATGGCGAGAGGGGAAAGATAAAAAAGGGACCTAAGGCGTAACCTTTTCAACAGAGGGTGCTATGATTCCATGTATGGAATCAGCTGCCAGAGGAAGTGGTGGAGGCTGGTACAATTACAACATTTAAAAGGCATTTGGATGGGCATATAAATAGGAAAGGTTTAGATGGATATGGGCCAAATGCTGGCAAATGGGATTAGATGGATTTAAGATATCTGGTCAGCATGGATGGATTGCACCGAAGGGTCTGTTTCTATCCTGTGCAGCTCTATGACTCTATGGCTATGACTGCACAGGACTATGGGGAAGAACAGGAGAGTGGATCTAAATCGGAAGCTCTTTCAAGGAACCAGCACAAACACAAAGGACTTCTTTCATGTTATAGCTAAGGTTATCATTCTAGAAAGTTAGTGCCTGGCATTCCTGCAAATAATTTATATTTGTGTATTGAAGAAATATTAACATAAAAATAACAAGCTTTAGCAAAACCTCCCGTGACATTTCACAGGAACAATAACAAACAAACTCTGAGACCAGATCATGTAGGCAGTTGCTGCATTTTGAATATAGTCATTGTATGAAGAAACATTATCTTCCTTTGATGATTGTAGGGAAGAGTTTTGCTTACATTTCTCACTTGTTCCATCATGTGTATACTTATTGTAGGTTAGTAGGGCACAGCAAAGGCCAATCTAAAGGTATCAGTAGCTGTAAAGATGAAAGACTATTATTGAGTCAATAGAAATGTAATTCTGCAGTTTGTAATTGATCCTGTGCAATGGCTGTTTGGTAAAACTGGGAAGAATTGGGGGAATGAATCCCTTTACACACAAAATGAAATTTAAACAGGACACAGGCAAACAGGTTAAAGTTACTGAAGTCGAGATAACAAGCATGGGGCTGGATGAACACAGCAGGTCAAGCAGCATCATAGGAGCAGGAAAACTTGACGTTTCGGGCCTAAACCCTTCATCAGAAATGTTACTGAAAAGTTACTGAAGTCAACAGGTACAGAAGAAGCTCAGCCAAACCTACTGCTGGGATCATTCCGCTCTAATGAGGGATTACCGGGGCAATATTGGATGATTCGTAGACTGTTGCTGTCTGAGAAATTAGCCAATGACAAAGTGATGCATGGGCAGGATGTTAATTGAACTGAGAGCCGTCGCCGTAAAAAGGGACTGTTAGTTTTCAAGTTGAAGGAGGGTGATAGCTAGGTCATCTCTCAAAGTGAAGAACAGCAGAAGGCAGACCACCCTCTGTCCAGGACTCGGGGAATCCAAAGAAGTCGGGCACAGGATGAGTGTTGAAGTTCATATCTGAAGTATTATTGTCCTGTGTGCATAACATAATTAACCATCAATAAAAGAATAATTGCTTGGACAAACTCCAAGTTTTGAGACATTGATACCCAGAGTAAACCTTTGAGCCTTTCAGGGAGCAGGTAACCCGGAGACAGTCTACAACTACATGAAGAGATCTTAAGCCAGATGCAAGTTTGCAGGCAGACAGTTAGGTTTTAAGGAGCACCTCAATGAAGGACAGTGTCAATGGAATGATAACATTTAGGGTGGAATTTCCAGAGTTTAAGGATAAAGTAACAATGACCACTCATGGAGTGATTAAAATTGGGGATGCATTAATGGCCATTGTTGGAGAAGTTTAACCATCTTGGAGATTTGTCAGGCTGGAGGAGATACAGAGATGTTGAGGGAGTCATCTAATATAATTGGCGCTTGGATCTTTTTTTGTTTATATTTTGTCACGTGGTTTTATGTCCACATCCAAAAGTTTGGGTCATGACAGACTGGTAAAGGACAGGGCAGGATCAAAAACTATCCTCTGGCTTGGGCTTCTTTTGAATGCCATTTATTACATAGTGATCTAAAATACAACTATAAGTGGTAAATGGAGATAGGCCAGGTTCTAATCCTACTGTCACATTACTGAAAGAATATTCTCTACTTGTGATTCTCTCTATTCTTCCAATTTTTATATCTCTCGTTTTACCTCATCCAATCTAGTTAAATCAACCCACACCGTGCTATTTATACTCAGTGAAGTAAACCTCTGTGAAATCATCACAAAGTTAATCTGGGGTCCTAAAGCCCTTTCTCAGCAGTCCGTTACATATTCCTTCACTAAGCCTTTAACCTTCTCTCTCCAAACTCTCTGCAAGATGATGCCAGAGTGTGGCAGCTCTCCTAAGCAGATCATTCCCTCATGTCTTTTATAATCATTCTACTCTTTTAGATCTCAGCTGGAAGTTTGTCAGAATTACTAACAATATTCTCTTAAGACTACTTACAGGTCTGAAAACCTTTGGTCTCCGGAAACCACAAACCCCTTTCACCACAGCCCAACTGACTCTGACCTGATGAAGACCAGAACCTCCCAGAGTGCCATACTGCATGAACCCACAGGGCCCGACTGCCAACACTCGAACTATGACCATGGAAACCAAGTGACCAGCTGGTCACCAGCTTCTCAAAGACCCAACATGGCTGTCAATTGGCGATGCGATTCTGTGAAGCGGTCCCGACATGGACTTGACTCCATATCCAACCTTGTGGAGTTTTGACAACAAGGCCCAACCAGACCAAGACCCTTCAGAGGGCCTGAGGCCACAACCAGTGTCCAGAACCCCACCGGATGCCCCCACCTACCCTCCAGAATGGCAAACTATCCACTCCAACATCCGGGCCTAACCAGAAACAGCTAATTACCCATGACCCTGGCCTAACCAGAAACAGCTAATTACCCAGAACCCGGGCGTAACCAGAAGCAGCCAATTACCCAGGATCCGGGCCTAACCAGAAACAGCCAATTACCCAGGACCCGGGCCTAACCAGAAACAGCCAATCACTCAGGAAACATGGGACATGCACTGGCTTACAGGTGAGACTGAAACAATGTGGCTTCAAGTGACCCCTATTCAGCATACTCCTGACAAATGTCCAAGGTATTGAAAACAAGCTGGATGAACTGAAAGTTAGGTTAGTAATGGCACATATCACCGCCAGACTCCCAGATTGCTTTGATCCGCTACAATTCACCTATAGCCGCAATAGGTCCACGGCAGATGCCAACACCCTGGTCCTACACTCATCCGTAGAACATCTGGATAACAAGAACACCTATGTCAGGCTTCTATTTATTGACTTTAGTTCTGTCTTCTACACAATAATTCCAACTAAACTCATCTCCAAACTCTGAGACCTAAGTCTCTACATTCCCCCATGTAACTGGGTCCCCGACTTCTTGACCCACAGACCGCAATCAGTAAGGATAGGTGACAACACCTCCTCCACAATAATCCTCGACAACGGTGCCCGACAAAGCTGAGTACTCAGCCCCTTCCTGTACTCCTTATACATTCACAACTGTGTGGCCAAATTCAGCTCAAACTCCATTTATAAATTTGCTGATGACGCCTCCTTAATGGGTTGAATCTCAAACAATGACAAGATGGAGTTTAGGGAAGAGATAGAGAGCTTAGTAGCATGGTATAAAGACAACAATCTCTCCTTCAATGTCAGCAAAACGAAAGAGCTAGTCATTGACTTCAGGAAGCAGAGTGGAGGACATGCCCCCGATTATATCAATGTCACTGAGGTGGAAGTGGTCAAGAGATTCAAATTCCTAGGAGTAAATATCACCAACAATATAATCTGATATATCCGCACTGACACCACAATCAAGAAAGCACACCAATGCCTCTACTTCGTCAGGAGGCTAAGGAAATTCAGCATGTCTATAATGACACTTTTTTTTATAGATGCACCATAGAAAACATCTTACCCAGATGCATGACAGTTTGATATGGCAATTGCTATGCTCACAACTGCAAGAAATTACAGACCGTTATGAATGCAACCCAGTCCATCGCAAAAACCAGCCTTCCATCTATTGACTCTGTCCACACTTTCTTGTGCTTCAGGAAAGCAGCCAACATAATCAAAGACCCCCTCCAGCCCCAATTATACTCTTTTGCACCCTTTTCCATTGGGCAGAAAACATAAATATTTGAAAACACGTACTGACAAACTTATGAACGGACCTCTCATAAATTAGAGTTGGTCTTTTCTCTGCATTCTGTTCTATTACCCTGATGTACTAATGTAGGGTATAGTTTGTGTGGATAGCACGCAAAACAATACTTTTCATTGTATCTCGGTACTTGAGATAATAATAAATCAAATCAAATCATATGACCCTCCTTACATAGAATATACAACAGTACAGCTTAGGAACAGGCCCTTCAGCCTACCATTTCTGTGCTGACCGTGATGCTATTCTGAACTAATGCCATTTACCTGCACATGGTCCACATCCCTCTATTCCCTGCTTGTTCATATGTCTATCAAAATACCTCGTAAACATTGCTGTCATATCTGATTCTACCTTGGTATTGCATTCCAGGCACCCGCTACCACCTAGGTAAAAAATTTTCCTTGCATATCTCCTTTAGACTCGTCCCCCCTCACCTTAAATCTATGTTCTCTTGTATTTGACATTTCCACCCTAGGAAAGAGACTCTAACTATCCACCCTATCCTTGCCTCTCATAACTTTATATACTTCTATCAAGTTGCCCCTCAGCCTCTGACGCTCTGACAAAATCAATCCAAATTTGTCCAAATTCCCCTTATAACTAGTGCACTCCAGTCCAGGCACTATACTGATAAACCTCTTCTGCATTCTCTCCAAAGTGTCCATACCCTTCCTGTAGTGCATTGAGTAGGACTGCCCACAGTACTCCAAATGTGGTCTGACCAAAGTCTTTTATAGTTGCAACATGACTTCCCAATTTAATGAAGGCAAGTATGCTGCCTTTACCACCTTACCCATTTGTTTTGCCACTTTCAGAGAGCCATGGATATACACCCCAATGGCACTCTGTGTATCAGTGCTCCTAAGGGTCCTTCCATTTACTGTATAATTTCCTCATGAACTTGACCTTTGAAAAATGCACCACCTCACACTTTTCTGGATTAAACACCATCTGCCAATCTATATTCTGCTGCATCCTTTGATATATCATAGAATCCCTACAGTGTAGAAACAGGTCCTTTGGCCCAACAAGTCCACACCAACCCTTGGAGCATCCCACCCAGACCCATCCCCCTATAACCCACCTAATCTACAGACCCCTAAACACTACAGGCAATTTAGCTTAGCCAATCCACCTAACCTGCACATCTTTGGACTGTGGGAGGAAACCGAAGTACCCAGAGGAAACCCACGCAGACACGGGGAGAATGTGCAAAGTCCACACAGACAGTCACCTGAGGGTGGAATTGAACCCAGTTCCCTGGCGCTGTGAGGCAGCAGCGCTAACCACTGAGCCACCATGCCGACCGAAATATACTTCCTCACCACCCACAACTCTACCAATTTTTGTATCATCTGCAAATTTACTTTTCAGATAATTGACATTTTCATCCAAATCTTTATATATATTACAATCAGGGGTCCCAACACTGATCCCTGCAGAACACCACTGATCACTGGACTCCAGTCAGAAAAACACTTCTTCACACCTATCATCTGTCTTCTATACCAAGCCAATTTTATATCTAACTTACCAATACACCATAGATCTCAGGTAACTTAATCATCTGGACCAGACCACTATGAGGGACCTTGTCAAATGCTTTAGAAAAGTTCACGTAGACAACATCCACTGCCCTACCCCCATCAATCATCTTTGTCACTTCTTCAAAAAATTCAATTAAGTTTGTGAGACAAACCTCCTGCACAAAGCCATGCCGACTATCCATAGTGAGCCCATTCTCTTCCAAATACAAGTAAATCCCGTCCCTAAGAATCTTCTCCAACAATTTCCCTCCTATTGAAGTAAAGCTGTAATTTCCTGAATTACCTTTCTTGAATAATGAAACAACATTGGCTATTCTCTGAAATTTTGAGATCTCGCCTGTAGCTAAAGAAGATAGAAAAATCGCTGTCAAAGCCTCAGCAATCCCCTCCCTTGCCTCCTTCAGTACCCTGGATGGATCCCCTCGGGCCTTGGAGACTCATCAACTTTAATGTCTTTCAAGACATCCAACATCTCCTCTTTCTTAATATTGTCATACCTTAGAAGATCAACAAATCTTTCTCTAAACTTATCTTCATCCAATTCTTTCTTCTTGGTGAATACCAACGCAAAGTACTCATTAAGGACCTCACCTACTTCCTCTGGCTCCATGCAAAAATTCCCTCTTTTGTCCTGAGTGGACCTACCCTTTCCCTGGCTAACCTCTGCTCCTAAAATACGTATAATATGCCTTGGGTTTCTCCTTTAATCCTACGTGCCAAGGACATTGCTTTTTCTTTTTATTTATTTGCAAGATGAGGGCTTTGCTGGCCAAGCAGCATTTATTGCCCATCCCTAATTGCCCAGAGGGTAGTTAAGAGTCAACCACATTGTTGTGGGTCTGGAGTCACATGTAATGATGTGGTTTCCTTCCCTAAGGACGTTAATAAACCAGGTGGGGTTCATGGCCCCTTCGAGCCCACCTAATTTGTTGTTTAACTTATTTTCTGCTCCTTTTATACTCCTCAAGGGGCTTTTCTGATATCTGTTTCCTAAACCTTACATATGCTTCCTTTTCCTTTTTAACTAAACTTACAGCATCTCTTGTCATCCACATGGAACATACTGGTCCTGAAGTCTAAAAGACTCCCACACGTCAGAAGTAAATTTACATTCAAACAGATGTCCCCAGTCCAATTTCTCCAATTACTGCCTAATACTGTTGTAATGAGACTTCAACCAATTTAACACTTTCACCTGAGGACTATTCTTATCCTTTCCCATAACATACAGAATTATGATCACTATTCCCAAAATGGTCCTCAACAGAAGATTTCCCAGCACTGTTGTTGACAGGGCCTTCTGTTGGGTCTGACCCATCTCTTCACTTCTGCCCTCACCACCTCTCTTCCCGACCACAACAGCTATAGTTTCCCCTTTTCCTCACCTACCATCCCACCAGCATCCACATCCATAGGATTATTAGCTGGTATTTCCAACACCTCCAGCGGGGTGCCACCATCACAATTGTTCCCTTCTCCTGCTTTGTCAGTCTTCCACAAGGACTGTTCCCTTTGGGACACCCTGGTCCACTGCTCCTTCATCCCAACGCCCCCAAATCACAGCCTCACGGCTCCTTCCCCTGCAACCATTCAAGGTGCAACACCTGCCCATTTACTTCCTCCCTCCTCAGTATCCAAGGGCCCAAACACACCTTCCCACCTGCACTTCACTCAATCTAGTCTACTGCATTTGCTGTGCACGATATGGTCTCCTTGACACTGGGGAAACAAAGCATAGAGTGGGTAACCATTTTGTATGACACATACATTCTGTTCAGGAAAATGACCCTGAGCTTCCTGTTTCCTGCCACTACAACACACCACTGTGTTCTCTGGCCAATATCTCTGTCTCAGGTTGCTGCAGTGCTCCAGCAAAGTTCAGTGTAAGCTGGAAGAATAGCACTTCATTTTCCACTTGGGAACTCTTGAGCCTTCAGGACTCAATATTGAGATCAACAATTTTAAGGCTTGAGCTTTTCCCATGTCCTTACCCCCACTCCCACCATACACCAGGTCTTGCTATCACATGGGTTGCTACCACACACAACCCATTATTAGCTACTAATAGCAACCATTAACAGCTATTCATTCCCCAAATCTAACCTTTACCCGCTCCTTTGTCTGTCCAACTGTTTATCTCTCTCTTTGGGCTCTCTTTCCACCTATTGTTTACTCTTCCCCAGCCCATGTTCTGCATGTATATCAACCTTTTCCAGCTACCATCAGTTCTGAGGAAGGATCACTACACCGAAATGTTAACTCTGATTTCTCTCCACAGATGCTGCCAGGCCTGCTGCGTATTTACAGCAATTACTATTTCTGCTTTTGTTGTTAGTCCAAGCTGCACTTAGGGAATGCCATATTATTGGAGGTATTATCGTTTGGAGACTTTATATAGAGAACACATTTGCTCTCAGGTGGCTGTAAATGATCCACAGCAACATTAGAGAAGAACGGAGGAGTCAACATCACTAAAATAAAGATGGTCTGATTGTTACAGTTTCTGAACCCTTACTCTGTGCAGTTGGTCGCGTTGTTTCATGCATTACCACTGCGGACGTGGCCAAGAAACTTCATCAGTTGCAAAGAGCTTTGGAACGCCCCGAGGTTGTGAAAGGTGTTATTTAAATGCAAGTCTTTCTCTATATGTAAATGAATGGAGAGAGACTCTCGATCTCCATAACACTCTTAACACACACACCACAAGATCAGTTGGAATCACTCAGACCAGAAAGAATACACCCAGGGTTCTTAGCGAGATAGCTGGAGAGATTGTGGAGGCATTAGTGGTGATCTTTCAGGAATCACTGGAGTTAGGGAGGGTCCCACAGGACTGGAAAATCGCCAATGTAACATCCCTGTTTAAGAAGGGAGGGAAGTAGCAGGTGGAGAGGCTGCAGGAAGGTTTGGACAGGGTAGGAGAGTAGGCGAAGAAGTGGCAGATGAAATATAATGTAATAAAGCGTGAGGTTATGTACTTTGGCAGGAAGAACAGAGGCATCGGCTATTTTGTAAATGGAGAAAACCTTCAGAAATCTGAAGCACAAAGTGACTTAGGAGTCCTTGTTCAGGATCTTTTTTTAGGGTTGACATTCAGGTTTAGCTGGCAGCTAGAAAGGCAAACACAACATTCACATTCTTTCTGAGACGACAGGGATACTAGAGCAGGAATGCATGAATGCGTCTGCATAAGGCTTTGGTCAGACTGCATTTGGAATAATCTGAGCAGTTTTGAGCACCTTATCTAAGGAAGGATGCACTGATGTTGGAGGGGTTCCAGAGGAGGTTTACAAAAGTGATCATGGGAATGAAGGGCTTGTCACATGAGGAATGGTTGAGGACTCCGGGTCTCGATGGAGTTTAGAAGGATGAAGGTGGAACTGATTGAAACTTACAGAGAGTCAATATGGAGAAGATGTTTCAAATAATAAGAGAGACTAGGATTGGGGGCACAGCCTCAGAGTGCAGGGAGGACCCTTTAGAACTGAAATGAGGAGGGATTTCTTCAGCCGGAGGGTGGAGAATCTGTGGAACTCATTGCCACAGAGGGCTGTGGAGGCCAAGCCATTAAGTGTATTTAAGACTGAGATAGATTCTTGATTGGTAAGGGGATCAAGGGTTACAGGGAGAAGGCAGGACAATGGGATTGAGAAACAGATCAGCCACGTTTGAATGGTGGACCAGACTCGATGGGCTGAATGGCCTAATTCAGCTCCTATGTCTTATGATCGTTGGGAATGCTGATTACTTTCAGTGCAAAGATGTCTTTCCTGACAACAGTCCTGTGACCATTCACCATTTTGAAACTGCGTCCTTTTAACGGGAGACAGACCTCGGAGTTTGCCTTTCCTCACCGATATACCTCATTCATAAAGAAGGAAAATGTTTAATGGAACAACTGCGGTGTGAAACCAAACCTCCACTGTTAGGAGAAAGGTGGAAGGAAATTCTTGGGGTGGAGGGAAGGTACGGTGTGGGCAGAAAGGTCTTTGGACTGAAATCTGGACACGGCTTATGGATTGGCAGAGAATAAAGGCTTTCGACCCAAATAATCTTATCACGTTTATTACTATCAGAATAGACATGGCAGAAATCTAATTGCAAAAGTAAAAGGTACATGAACTGAGCTAGGCAAAGTACAAGTCAGTGTACTTTGCCTTCTGGGGATAGACGAACATGTGGCAAATTGTTTTGTGTTAATTGATGACCAATAAACAAGTCTTTCAAGAGAGAACAGGGATGAAATGATATGTCTGACACATGTTACGCAAGAATTTTTTTTACTGTCAGTCTGTTTCAAGGGAGATGCATGTGAATGTAGGTATGTTCTACCACAGATTCACAGAACATTTGTGAGACCACACCTAGTGTACTGTGTACAGTTTCAGTCTCCTTACTTAGGGAGGGACTGACTTTAGGCAACTTACTTATTCATAGTTTACTTGCTTCATTCCTGGGATGACAAGGGGTCTTCAGAGGAAAGGCTGAGCAGGCTTGATCTATACTTATTGTCGATTAGAAGAATGAGGGGTGATCTTGTTCTGAAATAAGATTCAGAGAAGCCTGATAAAGTAGATAATGGGAGATTGTTTCCTGTTAAGTTCAATGGGTAATAGAGAAAGCAAATGGAATGTTGGCTTTTATTTCAAAGGGAATGAAATATAAAAGTGGAAGGTTTTGCTAAAACTGTACAAGGCCCTAGGCAGACCACAGCTGGAATACTGTCAATGCCTTCAGGCCCCTTATCTAAGGAAAGATATACTGGCATTGGATGTAGTCCAGAGAAGCTTCAGAGATGCTCTATCGTGGGCTGTATTCTCCAGAATTAAGTGAAAGTTGAGTGAAAATTGAGCAAGATGAAAGTGATATTCACAGCTGTTAGTGCTGGCGCTGAGAGTTATAGAGTCATAGGGAGCAAATCTTTTGGTCCAACCAGTCCACACCGACCATGTTCCCAAACTAAACTAGTTCCACCTGCCTGTGTTTGGCCCATATCCGTCTAAACCTTCCTATTCATGGACTTATCCAAATGTCTTATAAAAGTTGTAACTGTACCTGTATCCACCACTTCCTCTGACAGTTCATTCCACACACAAACCATTCTCTGTATGAAAAAGTTGCTTCTCATGTCCTCTTTAAATCTTTTTCCTCTCACCTTAACAGTATGCCATCTAGTTTGAACTCCCCCACCTAAAGACCTTTGCTGTTCACCTTATCTATGCCCCTCATGATTTTATAAACCTCTATGCTCCTCAACATCCTACACTCCAGTGAAAAAAGTCCCAGCCTATCCAGTCTACTTCTACAACTCAAACCCTCCATTCCTGGCAACATCCTGATACAACTTTTCTGAACCGTGTCCAGTTTAATAATTTCCTTTCCATGACAGGACAATCAGAGCACATTGTAGACACCCTACCTATAATCTTTCAGCGTTCGCTAGATGCAGAAGGCATTCCTCTGGATCAGAAAATTGCTTGTCACTCCACCTTTTAAGAACAGCGAAAGAGGAAAACCAGGGACTTACAGAGCAGTTAGCCTAACATGTGATGGAAAAATTGTTGGAGTCTCTAATCAAGGATGGGAGTATGTGAACACCTTCTTTGGAACTCCCTTTTACGAACAGTAATGAAAGCTAGATCAGTTCTGGGATGTGGGTGTTGCTGGCCCACCAAGATTTATTGCTTGTCCGTCCCTAGTCACTCTTGAGAAGGTGGTGGTGAGCTTCCTTCTTGAACTGCTATAGACCATGTGCTATAGGTACACCCACAATGCCACCAGGGGAAGAATTCCAGGATTTTGATCCAGCAACAGTGAAGGTATGGTGATATATTTCCAAGTCAGGACTGTAAGTGGTTTGGAGTGGTAGTAATGTTCCCAGATATCTGAGATAACAAGGTGTAGAGTTGGATGAACACAGCAGGCCAAGCAGCATCAGAGGAGCAGGAAGGCTGACGTTTCGGGCCTAGACCCTTCTTCGGAAATGGGGGAGGGGAAGGGGATGCTGAAATAAATAGGGAGAGAGGGGGAGGCGGATTAGAAGATGGATAGAGGAGAAGATAGGTGGAGAGGAGACAGACAGGTCAAAGAGGCAGGGATGGAACCTGTAAAGGTGAGTGTAGGTGGGGAGTTAGGGAGGAAATAGGTCAGTCCAGGGAGGACGGACAGGTCAAGGGGGCGGGATGAGGTTAGTAGGTAGGAGATGGGGGTGGGGGCTTGAGGCGGGAAGAGGGAATAGGTGGGAGGAAGGACAGGTTAGGGAGGCGGGGATGAGGTGGGTTGGTTTTGGGATGTGGTCGGGGGAGGGGAGATTTTGAAGCTTTTGAAGTCCACATTGATACCATTGGGCTGCTGGGTTCCCAAGCGGAATATGAGTTGCTGTTCCTGCAACCTTCGGTAGCATCGTTGTGGCACTGCAGGAGGCCCAGGATGGACATGTCGTCTGCAGAATGGGAGGAGGAGTTGAAATGGTTCGCAATTGGGATGTGCAGTTGTTTAGTGTGAACCGAGTGTAGGTGTTCTGCAAAGCGGTCCCCAAGCCTCCGCTTGGTTTCCCCGATGCAGAGGAGGCCACAACGGGAACAGCGAATGCAGTATACCACATTGGCAGATGTGCAGGTGAACATCTGTTTGATGTGGAAAGTCTTCTTGGGGCCTGGGATGGGGGAGAGAGGGGAGGTATAGGGGCAGGTGTAGCACTTCCTGGGGTTGCAGGGAAAAGTGCCGGGTGTGGTGGGGCTGGAGAGGAGTGTGGAGCGGACAAGGGAGTCACGGAGAGAGTGGTCCCTCTGGAAAACAGATAAGGGTGAGGAGGGAAAAATGTCTTTGGTGGTGGGGTTGGATTGTAGGAAGTGGTCACGGGTTTGGTAGATTTTGTCTAAGGACTTTCTGCAGTGCATCTTGTAGGTAGTACCCACTGCTGCTACTGAGTGTCAGTGGCGGAGGGAGTGAATGTTTGTGGATGTAGCACCAATCAAGCCAGTTACTTTGTCCTGGATGGGGTCAAGCTTCTTGGGTGCTGTTGGAGCTGCACTCATCCAGGCAAGCGGGGAGTATTCCATCACACTCCTGACTTGTGCCTTGTAGATGGTGGACAGGTTTTGAGGAGTCAGGAGGTGAGTTAATTGCTGCAGTATTCCTAGCTTCTGACCTGCTCTTGTAGCTGCTGTGTTAATGTGGAGAGTCCAGTTGAGTTTCTGGTCAAGGGTAACTCCCAGGATGTTAGTACTGGGGAAATTAGTGATGGTAATAGCATTAAATGTCAAAGGACAGTGGTTCAATTTTCTGTTACTGGAGATGGTCATAGCATGGCGTTTGTGTGGTGCAAATATTATTTGCTACTTGCCGGCCCAAGCCTGGATATTGTCCAGATCTTGTTGTATTTGAACATGGACTGCTTCAGTATCTGAGGAGTCATGAATGGCGCTGAATGTTGTGCAATCTCAGTGAACATGCCCAATTCTGACCTTTTGATGAAGGAAGGGTCATGGATATAGCAGTTGAAGATAGTTAAGCCGAGGCTACTATCCTGAGGAAGTCCTGCAGTGATGTCCTGGAATGAGATGACTGACCTCCAACAACTATGACCATCTTCCGATGTGCCAGGTATGGCTCCAACCACTGGAGAGTTTGCTGCCTAAAAGCCATTGATTCCAGTTTTGCTAGGATTGCTTAATGTCACACTCAGACCAATGCCGTCTTGATGTCCAGGGCTGCCATTCTCACTCTCACCTCTAGAATTCAGCTCTTTTGTCCATGTTTGAAACAAGGCTGTAATGAGGTCAGGAGCTGAGTGGCCCTGGCGGAACCCAAACTGGGCGTCACTGAGCAGGTTATTGCTGAGCAGGTGCTGCTTGGTAGGACTGTTGATGGCACCTTCCATCATTTTACTGATGATCGAGAATAGGCTGATGGGGTGGTAATTGGTCAGGTTGGTCCTGCCTTTTGTGTACACAACTTATCTGGGCAATTTTCCACATTGTCAGGTAGATGACAGTTTCGTGAGTGCACTGGAAGAGCTTAGCTAGGGGAGCAGAAAATTCTGGAGCACAAATCTTCTGTAGTATTGCTGAAATGTTGTCAGAGCCCACAGCCTTTTCAGTATTTAGTGCTTCAAACCATTTATTGCTATCACGTGGAGTGAATCGAATTGGCTGAAGACTGGTCTCTGTAATGCTGGAGATGGCTGGAGGAGGCCAATATCATTGGGATTATACAAAGTCAGCATTGATTCATATAAAGGAAATTGTGTTTGAAAAATGTCCTGGCATTTTTTTGAGGACATAGCTAATAGAATAGATGAAGGAGAAAAAATATTTGCAGCGCATTTGGATTTTCAGAAATCTTTTGCATCGTCCCACATAAGATGTTGGTGCAAAATCAAAGGGGGTGATAGTAACAGTGTAACAGACTGGAATGGACTAAGATTGGTTAGCAGGCAAATACAGTAGGAATAAATGGGTTGTTTTTGACAGTGGTTAATTGGGTGCCACAGGGTTGAGCCCCAGCTATTCACAATCTATATCAATGAGGGAATCAACCATAATATTTCCAAGTTTGATGACACAAATGTGGTGGAATTGAGTGGTCAGGAGGGTACAAAGGTAAATGGAGGAAGGATGTTCCTGATGATCAGGGAGTCCAGAACCAAGGGTCACAGTCTAAGGATATGAGGTAGACATTTGGCTTGAAATCTGGAGAAATTTCTTCACCTGGAGAGTGGTGAGCCTGTGGAATTCACAGTCATCGACAGTAGTTAAGCTCAAATACTGAATGCTTTGAAGAAGTTAGGTATGGTACTTAAGACTAAAAGGATCAAAGGGAACAGGGAGAAAGCAAGAACCAGGTTGGATTATCAGTCATGATTATATTGAGAGGCACAGCATGCTCTGGATGGACTGAATGGCCTACTCCTGCTCCTACTTCCTATGTTTCTAAGCAGGCTTCAAGGTGTTCAGACATGTTGAGTGAGTAGGTAAATGCAAGGCAGATGCAGTTTAAAGTGGATAAGTGTGAAGTTGTCCACTTCAAAGCAATGGCCTAGCAGCACTATTGCTGAACTAATAATCCTTAAACCTAGGCAATATTCTGTGAACCTGGGTTCAAATCCAACCAAGGCAGATGGTGGAATCTGAATTCAATAAAAATCTCGATGTAAGAGTCTAATGATGACTATAAAACCATTATTGATTGTCAGAAAGACCCATCTGGTTCACTAATGTCCTTTAGTCAAGGAAGCTGCCATCCTTACCTGGTTCGGTCTACATTGAGTCCAGCAATGTGTTCAAGTCTTAGCTGCCCTCTGGACAATTAGGGATGATGGCCTAGCCAGCAAAGCCCATGTTCAATGAATCAATAAACAAATACTTTTGTAGTATAAACAGAATAGAACATAGAACAGTACAGCACAGTACGGGCCCTCTGGCCCATGATGTTGTGCCAATCTATTATCCTATTCTAAGATCAAACTAACCTGCATACTCCTCATTTTACTTTGCTCCATGTGTCTGTCCAAGCGTCGCTTAAATGTCCCTAATGTATCTGACTCCACTGCCACTGCGGGCAGTGCATTCCATGCACCCACCACTCTCTGTGTGAAGAACCTATCTCTGGTATCTCCCCTATACCTTCCTCCAATTACCTTAAAATTATGCCCCCTCATAATAGTCCTTTCTGCCCCTCTTTATCTATGCCTCTCATCATCTTGTACACCTCTTATCAAGTCACCTGTCATCCTTCTTCGTTCCAATGAAAAAAGCCCCCCTAGCTCCCTCAACCTTTCCTCATAAGACCTGCCCTCCAGTCCAGGCAGTATCCTGGTAAATCTCCTCTGCACCCTCTCTAAAGCTTCCACATCCTTCCTATAAGGAGGTGATGAAAACTGAACACAATATTCCAAGTGCGGTCTAACCAGAGTTTTATAGAGCTGCAGCATAACCTTGCAGATCTTAAACTCAATTCCCCAGCCAATGAAAGCCAACACACCATACGCCTTCTTAACAACCCTATCAACTTGGGTCGCAACTTTGAGGGATCTATGGACGTGGACCCCAAGATCCCTCTGTTCCTCCACACTGCCGAGAATCCTGCCATTAACCATGTATTCAAATTCGACCTTCCAAAATGAATCACTTCACACTTTCTGGTGTGATTAGCAGGGTATTAATAAAATGTTGACAGATTGCAAAATGTTGATGTATAAAGGGACCTGGGTGTACATATACACTGGTCACTGAAACCAAGCATGAAGGTGCAACAAGCAGTGAGAAAGGTAAATGATGTATCAGAGATAAAAGGTACTGCAGATGCTGGAGAATCTGAGGTAA
>JAHRHZ010000249.1:10230114-10283900 GCA_024137785.1 Ginglymostoma cirratum
GATGCTGCTTGACCTGCTGTGTTCATCCAGCCCCATGCTTGTTATCTAAGGTAAATGATGTGTTGGCCTTCACTCTAAGAGGGTTTGAGTACAGGATCTGCCTTACACTACAAAAACAGCCTATTTATTTTTACACACACACCAGTTCTGAGGAAGGGTCATCGGACCCGAAACGTTAACTCTGTTTTCTCCTCCACAGATGCTGCCAGGCCTGCTGAGCTTTTCCAGCAACTTTGTTTTTGTTCCTGATTTACAGCATCTGCAGTTCTTTTGGTTTTTATTTATTTTTACTCTGTTTGATGTTTACTAACCAATTCTGAATCCATGCCAGTATATTACTATCATTACTATAACCTATCTTCTTGCCTAAGAAAACACGCACTTCCATAGAGGAAGTTCAGTGAAAGTTCACCAGACTGCTTCTTGGGATGCGAACGTCAGCTTTCCTGCACCTCTGATGCTGCCTGGCCTGCTGTGTTCCTCCAGATCCACACCTTGTTATCCCAGACTCCAGCATCGGCAGTTCCTACTATCTCCTAGGGATAGGGTGGGATGCTCATCAGAGGGTCAGTGTGGACTGAATGGGTTGAATGGCCTGCTCCAGCACTGTAGGGAGTCTATGATGGTATTGAGTGATGGACTAGGTCAATGGGCTGAATGGCCTACTTCTGTTCCTATTTGCTATGGTTCATTGTTTTAAGTCCCATATACCTAAGTACCCTCCGCCCGTTGACGATGCTGGTAAAACGAGAACTGTAGCTGAAACGAAGCAGAGCCAAGATCTGGAAGGGCTGCGTTGCTATTTCAGGAGACTGATCTCAAAGCTTGTTTGAGGCGTTCCTCTGTAGAGGGTGCTATGCGGGGCTTGGGGGTGGGGGGGAGGTTGGGTGAAGGGAGAGAGAGCTTACTGTTCTGATTTGCAGCTGTCACTGAAAAGTTGTGTTGCCGAGACTCTGTACAGCGTCTCTTGTGTGCAAGTGCTGTATAAAAAGGAAAATTCAAATCACGGATTTGAACAGAGGCTGGTGAAGCAGGGAGGCAATCGTGAGTTCAAGCCAAGAACATTGTAAGTGGCTTGGACACATTTGTTACATGTTATGAACTCTGGTGTGTTACGTACTGTCATATTGATACAGGGCTGTCTCTGAGCGATATTTGCTGCAGTCAGCCGCTCGCTCTTTTTTTTCGCGTTGAATTGACGTCTGCGCTTTGCTGATTTTGCCTGTCCCTGAAGGTTATTCACTTTCATGGCCGACCTGGTGTAATCCCACTGAAACAGTCCACAAACTCGGTTACGCTGGAAACCCGAGGAGCCAGCAACGCAAAGTGAAAGTTATGCAGGGCTTCATTGATAGAGGCGATAGCGGAAGGGAGTCTAAAACTGGGAGGGGAGGGGGCACAAGTATATGAGAGTCTGGTAAGGAATTCAGGATAAATTCTTCACTGAAAATAAGGTTTCGGATGTGTAACTCACTCCCACATGACAGCTACAGTTTAAGTGCACCAAAGGGAGCAGATTTAAAGGAAAACAGATGAAACAGAAGGACATCCTGATAGTATGTGAGCCGGCGCTTATGAAACGGTATTCCCACTGTAGACCTGTTTATGGGTGGGGTTGTTGTTGCTGTAATCTCACTGGGCTGGTGATCAAGGGCCCCAGACTATAGGTGGCAGAATATTAGTTTGAATCCTGGCATGGGAAATGGTCAGAGGCTATTGGGATGCAGTGGTAATGCTCCTACCTTTGAGCTGGGACATCTGAGTTCAAGGCCCACAGGTTCCAGCACCACCTGGAGAACACATTTGATTCAAACCATCCACAACCTCATCACTTCAGGTGACCTCCCACCCACAGCCTCCAATCTCATTGTTCCCCAACCCCGCACCACCCGTTTCTATCTCCTCCCCAAAATCCACAAACCTGACTGCCCTGGTCGACCCATTGTCTCCGCCTGCTCCTGCCCCACCAAACTTATCTCGACTCCATTTTCTCCCCTTGGTCCAGGAACTCCCCACCTATGTCCATGACACCACCCACGCCCTCCACCTCCTCCAAAACTTCCAATCCCCTGGTCCCCAAACACCTCATCTTTACCATGGACTTGCATTCCCCATGCAGATGGCCTAAAGGCCCTCCGCTTCTTCCTGCCCCATAGGCCCAACCAGTCCCCCTCCACTGACACCCTCATCTGTTTAGCTGAACTCATCCTCACCCTTAACAACTCTTTTAATTCCTCCCACTTCCTAAAGACAAAGAGGGTGGCCACAGGTGACCACATGGGCCCAAGCTATGCCTGCCTCTTTGTAGAATTCGTGGAACAATCCCTCTTCTGAAGTTACGCTGGCCCTATGCCCCACATCTTCCTCCGTTACGTTGATGACTGTATCGGCTCCACCTCGTGTTCCCACGAGGAGCTCGAACACTTCATCCACTTCACCAACACCTTCTACCTCAACCTTAAGTTCATCTGGACGATCTCTGATACCTCTCTCTCCTTCCTGGACCTCTCTGTTTCCATCTCTGGCAACCATCTGGAAACTGATATCCATTTCAAGCCTGCTGACTCCCACAGCTACTTCGAATACACCTCCTCCCACCCACCTTCCTGCAAAAATGCCATCCCCCCTATTCCCAATTCCTTTGCCTCCTCCGCATGTGCTCCCGGGATGAAGCATTCCACTCCCAAACATCCCAGATGTCCTTGTTTTTCAAGGACTGCAACTTCCCTCCCTCAGTGGTTGAGAATGCCCTCAACCGTGTCTCCCGCATTTCCCAGAACTCATCCCTCACACACCCTCCCCGCAATAACAACCAAAACAGAATCCCCCTCATCCTCACGTACCACACCGTCAACCTCTGGATCCAATGCATCATCCTCTGGCACTTCTGCCATCTGCAATTCGACCCCACCACCAAAGACATTTTTCCCTCCCCACCCTTATCTGCCTTCCGGAGGGACCACTCTCTCCGTGACTCCCTTGTCCGCTCCACACTCCCCTCCAGCCCCACCACACCCGGCACTTTTCCCTGCAACCGCAGGAAGTGCTACACCCGCCCCCCTCCGCCCCATCCCAGGCCCCAAGAAGACCTTCCACATCAAACAAATGTTCACCTGCACATCTGCGAATGTGGTATACTGCGTCCGCTGTTCCAGATGTGGTCTCCTCTACATCGGGGAAACCAAGTGGAGGCTTGGGGACCACTTTGTGGAACACCTATGCTCGGTTCGCAAAAACAACTGCACCTCCCAATTGCGAACCATTTCAACTCCCCCTCCCACTCTTTAGACGACATGTCCATCCTGGGCCTCCTGCCGTGCCACAATGATGCCACCCGAAGGTTGCAGGAACAGCACCTCATATTTCGCTTGGGACCCCTGCAGCCCAATGGTATCGATGTGGAATTCACAAGCTTCAAAATCTTCCCTCTTCCGACCACATCCCAAAACCAGCCCAGCTTGCCCCCACCTCCCTAGCCTGTCCTTCCTCCCACCTATCCCCTCCTCCCACCTCAAGCCCCGCCCTCATCTCCTACCTACTAGCCTCATCCCGCCCCCTTGACCTGTCCATCCTCCCTGGACTGACCTATCTCCTCCCTAACTCCCCGCCTACACTCACCTTTACAGGCTCCATCCCCGCCTCTTTGATCTGTCTGTCTCCTCTCCACCTATCATATCCTTTATATAGCTTCTATCCACCTCCCACCGTCCCTATTTATTTCAGAATCGCCTTCCTCTTCCCCCATTTCTGAAGAAGGGTCTAGGCCTGAAACGTCAGCTTTCCTGCTCCTCTGATGCTGCTTGGTTTGCTGTGTTGAGCCAGCTCTGCACCTTGTTGTATCAGAT
This sequence comes from Ginglymostoma cirratum, assembly GCA_024137785.1. Taxonomy (NCBI): domain Eukaryota; kingdom Metazoa; phylum Chordata; class Chondrichthyes; order Orectolobiformes; family Ginglymostomatidae; genus Ginglymostoma; species Ginglymostoma cirratum. The sequence continues at coordinate 10,233,960 of JAHRHZ010000249.1, forward strand.
TCTCCAGTATCTGCAGTTCCTATTATCTCTGAAACACGTTTGATTCATATGCTTTGTTTATTTTTAAACATTGAAGAGAATGTTGGAACCACAAGGCAGGCTGATTGTTGAATCCGCATGGGCACCTGGCAACTACTCGGGCTTTTCCTGGATCACCCTACAACCCCCCCATCCCCACCTGGACAGGAAACAACAGCCAGCCAGTCCTCCAATGTCAAGTTTGCAGAACCCAACTTGGGGAATTAAGTTCAGGGTCTTAGTGTCCCCTCACACACAGCTTGATGTGTGATCACCTTACTGTGTGTGGAATGTAAGGGTATACTCTGTATTGCTGGAGTGTTGTTTAGCCTAGTTGGTTAGGTAGATAGAGTTGAAAGCTAACAGCGCCTAATCACCCCCTGTGCAAGCTGTGGACCTTCATGAAGACCTGCCTCCTCAGTTTATCTTGTGATTGTGGAGGTTCCCGATTGTGTGTGCCTCTCTCTTTCTCTCTGTCTCCTGTGGAGAAAGACATCTGTGGTCCTTTGTGGGAGTGAGTGCACAAGTAGGCAGACAGCAGGTGACACAGTGGTTCAGTGCTGCCTCACAGCATCAGGGACCCAGGTTTAATCCCACCGTCAGGTGACTGTGTGCAGTTTGCACATTCTCCCTGTGTCTGCGTGGGTTTCTCCCAGGTGCTCTGGTTTCCTTCCGCAGTCCAAAGCTGTTCAGGTTAGGTGGATTGGCCATGCGAAATTCCTCATAGTGTCCACGGATGTGCAGGTTAGATGAATTAGCCATGGGAAATGCAGGGTAGTGGGGCTGGAACTGGTGGGATGCTTTTTGGAGGGTTAGTGCAGACTTAATTGGCCAAGTAGCTTCTTTCTGAACTGTAGGGGTTGAATGATCCTATGAAAACAATAGAAATGTACCGATGTCCCAGAGCCTGCCATTATCTCCTTGGGCAGTGGTGTCAGGTTATTGTTGCTCCAGTCCACCAACCTTACCAGGGCTTTGAAATCTTACACTTTCAGGAAGGAAGTTCCATGTGCCATTCTCCATTTCCCACCTCCTTTCTGTTCACATCTATCCTCAATCCAGTATATCTCCTGCAACACAAACGTTCAGCCCACTCCTTTTCTAAAGACAGATGCAGGCTTTCCAAGTGATAGGTAGTGGTAGGAGGAAACAGCTCTCAGCCTGCACTCACACACCTTTCCCACGTTGTTCTCAATTCTGTCTTTTTAACCTCCTTGCCACGCAGGTAGAACGAAATGAAATACACGAGTACACGGGGTGGATTGACTGATGTGAACTTTGAGCAGGTCCTTTTCTCTGGCTATGCCCCAGATGGGGGCCTTTTTATGCCTGAAGAAATCCCAAGCCTCGACACGGCCATACTGCAGACATGGAGCACTTACAGTTATCCCCGGCTGGTTGAGGAGATTTGCTCATTGTTCATTTCCAGAGATGATTTGCCAAGGGAAGATTTAAAGGGTAAGCTTTTCTTTTCTTGCCTTCTTCTCCTTAGGTCACCAACTCATGATGGGTACAGAATTATCACTGATAGTCTGAGGAAGGGTCACTGGACCTGAAACATTAACTCTGTTTTTTACCTTCACAGATGCTGCCAGACCTGCTGACCTTTTCCAGCAACTTCTGGTTTAATTCCTGACTTACAGCATCCGCAGTTCTTTCGGTTTTTATACAGAATTATCACTGCTGTGCAGTCTAAAACTTGTGTGCCCATTCTTCCAATGTCAGCGATTGAGTGGCTGATAGAACCGTAGAACAGGACAATATGATAGGATATCATTCTGCCCATTGTGCCTTTACTGGCTCATGTAAAGAGCCTCCCTCCAAATCGTTCCTGATGTTATTGCAATTTTCGCTCCTTTTAAGTAATTATTCAATTCTCCTCTGAAGATGACTGTCAAATCTGCATCAGCAACCTTTTCAATGACTGCATTCTCAATCTTAACTGTGTTTTGAGTGAGAAAAATGTGCTTCCTCTGGTCATTTATTCAAACAGCGTTAAATCTGTGACCTTTGGTTATTGACCTCTGCACAATTGGAAACTTCTTCTCATAGAACATAGAACACAAAACAAAGAACAGTAGAGCACAGCACGGGCCCTTCGGCCCACAATGTTGTGCCGAACTTTCACCCTAAACCTAAGGTCTATCTAACCTCCGACCCTACCTTATACTATTATCCACATGCCTATCTAATTGCTGCTTAAATGCCCCTAATGAGGCCAACCCAACTACCCTCTCTGGCAAGGCATTCCATGCCTCTACCACTCTGTGAGTAAAGAACCTACCTCTGACGTCTCCCCGATATCTACCTCCACTCACATTAAAACTATGCCCCCTCGTAATAGCGAACTCCACCCGAGGAAAAAGTCTCTGGCTGTCCACTCTATCTATACCTCTGATCGTTTTGTACACCTCTATCAAGTCACCTCTCATCCTTCGTTGTTCTAAAGAGAAAAGCCCTAGCTCTCTCAACCTTTCCTCGTAAGACTTTCCCTCCATTCCAGGCAACGTCTTGGTAAATCTCCTCTGCACCTTTTCAAACACTTCCACACCGTTCCTGTAATGAGGCGACCAGAACTGGAGACAATACTCCAGATGTGGCCAAACCAGGCTTTTGTATAGCTGGACCATAACTTCACAGCTCTTGAACTCAATCTCTCTATTAATGAAAGCTAACACAGCATGCACCTTCTTAACAACTCTATCCGCCTGGGTGGCAGCTTTCAGGGAACTGTGGACATGATCCCCAAGATCCCTGTGCTCTTCCACACTGCCAAGAATCTTTTCCTTACCCCTGTATTCTGCTTTCAAGTTTGTCCTTCCAAAATGAATCACCTCACATTTTTCAGGGTTAAACTCCATCTGCCACTTCTCAGCCCAGCTCATTATTTACTCTATTGAAACACTCCGTGATTTCAAACACATCCATAAAATTTCTTTGCATGACGTGTGGTTCCTTGAGCTTGCAATGCGCTGTGTTGGAACATTGCAGTAGACCAAACACCATTCAGTTCGGAAGAAGACTCATACTGGACTCGAAATTTTAACTCTATTTCTCTGCCCATAGATGCTGCTAGGGCCATTGAGTTTCTCCAGTAATCTCCAAATTTGTTTCAGATTTCTAGCGTCCATGGTATTTTGCCTTTGTTTGAAGGTTTTAACTAATTTGAAAAGAGGAATGTAGAAGTTTTTTAGATCATGGAAGAGCATCTGAGGAGGAACCACTTCAGAAGAAATCTTGGAGGGTGTCTTGGCTGATTGCTGGCGAGTGGGTGAGAGACCCATGCTGACTTCCCCCGATATATCTGGTCCAGTTCTGGTCACCTTGTTAAAGATTGGATATTATTAAGCTAGAGAGGATTCTGAAGAGATTTACCATGATGTCGCCAGGTATGGAAGATTTGAGTTATAAAGAAAGACTGGATTGGCTTGGAATTTTTTTCATTGGAGTGTAGGAGGCTGAGAGGTGACCTTCTAAAGGTTTATAAAATCATGAAGGGTATAAGTACAGTTAATGGGAGGGGGTGGGATTTCAAGACTGGGGGCTCATTTTTAAGGTGAGAGGAGAGAGATTTAAAACAGACATAGGGAGCAACTTTCTTTTACACAGAGGGTAGTTCACGTGTGGAATGAACATCCTGAGGAAGTGGTGGATGTGGGCACAGTTACAACGTTTAAAAGACATTTGGATAAGCACATGAATAGGAAAGGTTTGAAAGGATATGGGCCAGGAGCCGGCAGGTGGGACTAGTTTAGTTTGGGTTAGTGCTCGGCATGGACTGGTTGGACCAAGGGGTCTGCTTCCATGCTGTATGACTGTATACCTCTATAGAGGCAAAATCACCTCAACCTGAAATGGTCACTTTGTTTCTTTCTCTGTCTTCATGCATGCTGCTGATCTGTTGAGTATTTCCAGCCATTGTTTTTCCCCGTTTTTTAAAATTTTAATCCCTGTTTTAACATGGCTCATTTTGCAATTTTCAGATCTGATTAGCCAGGCCTTCCAGAGATTCCGACACAAGGACATTGTGAAATTAGCCAAACTGAAAAATGAGCTGAATGTGTTGGAGCTATGGCATGGTGTGACCTACGCTTTTAAGGACCTTGCAATGTCATGTGTGGGACAACTGCTGCAATACTTCCTGCGAAAGAGACAGAAGCATGTCACTATTCTAGTCGGTAAGTGGAATACGAAGACAGAGATTCTTTTGCCCGAACACCTATTGCATTTCTCGAATTGCTAGATGAATCACTTTTGGGCCTCAGTTATAGTGTTATGTCCAGTGCTGATGAATTAGGAAGGATATGAGAGCCATGAACAGAGTGCAAAAGAGATTTATTAGATAGGTATTAGTGATTCAAGACGTTAGTCAAAGATTTCAGGCAGAGTAGGTTAAGCATTGGATGGGTAAATAGAAATATTGAAAACGTTAAGATGTTTTCACAAGTATTGATAGGAAAGTAGTGTCTCCAGTGGGAGGTATGTTGCTTTCCAGAGACTTAGATCTTTATGTAGTTAACGTGATGGACTGCTGTGTATGTCAGCAATTTGACACGTCTCCTTAATGCCTTTTGGATGCATCTGATCCAGTCCTTCTAACATTCATAGCCTATCCAATGCCTGCCCCTCTTTCAACATGGCCTCTGCAGTATTAACTTGTTTAGTGAACAAAGTCAGTGGTCACACGGCACCAGGTTATAGTCATACTGTCATAGAGTAATACAGAATGAAAACAGGCCCTTTGGCCCAAACTGGTCCATGCTGACCATGGTACCCCCTCAGGTAGTTCCAATTGCTGGCGTTTGGTCCATATCTCTCTAAACCCTTCCCATCCATGTACCTATCTAAATGTTTTTAAACGTTGCTATTGTACCTGCCTCAACCACTTTCTCTGGCAGCCCATTCCATATACGCACCACTCTCTGCAGGAAGAAGTTCCCCTCAGCTCCTTCTTAAATCTTTCCCCTTTCACCTTAAACGTATGCCCTGTAGTTTTCAATTCCCTATCCCTGGGAAAAAGACTATATGCATTCATCCTATCCATGCCCTTCATGATTTTATGCACCTCAATACAGTCACCTCCTACATTCCAAGGAATAAAGTGCTATCCTGACCAACCACTCCCTACAACGTAGGCCTGCTAGTCTTGGCAACATAGTGGTAAATCTTCTCTGCACACTTTCCACTTTAACTATGTCTTTCCTATAACAGAGTGACCAAACTGTAGACGATACTCCAAGTGCGGCCTCACCAATTACTTATACAACTGTTACATAATGTCCCAACTCCCATACACAATGCCTTGACCAATTTAAGGCCAGCATGCTAAATGCCTTCTTCACTGCTATGTGCACCTGTGATGCCGCTTTCAACGAACTCCGGGGTCCCTCTGTTCCACAATACTCCTCAGGGCCTTACCATTTACTGTATAAGGCCTACCCTGGTTTGACTTTCCAAAGTGCAACATCTCACATGTATCTGTATTGAATTACATTTGCCAATCTTCAGCCCAATTCCCCATCTGATCAAGATCCCGCTTTAATTTTTGATAACCTTCCTCGCTATCAACGATATCTCCTAATTTTTATCATCTGCAAATTTACTAATCATGTATTGTATATTCACATCCAGATCATTTATGTAAGTAACAAATAGTAAAGGTCCCAGCACCAACCCCCTCCAGAACACCGCTAGTCACAGGCCTCCAGTCCAAGAAATAACCTTCGACCATAGCTTCCTACGATCGAGTCAATTTTCAATCCAATTAACTAGCCCTCCCTGGATCCCATGCAACCTAAGCTCATGACTAGCCTGTCATGTGGGAACTTGTTGAAGGCCTTACTAACGTCCATATAGACAACATCCATTGCCCTACCTTCATGTATCCTCTTGGTTACCTCTTTGAAAAACTGTAAAAGATTTGCCAGACATGACTTCCCGCGCACAAATCCATGCTAACAATCTCTAATCAGACCTTGACTATCCAAATATTGGTTGCTCCTGACCCTTCATATCCCCTCCCATAATTTGCCTACCACTGATGTCAGGCTTACTGGCCTGTAGTTCCCTGGCTTGTCTTTGTTACCTTACTTAAGCAATGAAACAACATTAGCCACCTTCCAGTCTTCGGGAATTTCAAGGGCCTCTGCAATTTCTTCTCTAGCCTCCCACAAAGTCTGAGGATTGATTTGATCAGGCCCAGAGGATTTATCCACCTTAATGCGCTTTTTTTGCTGCAAACACATCCTCTCTGGTAATGTGTATGTGGTCCGAAACTTCCCCACTTGTTTCCCTTATCTCCTTAGCATCCATGATTCTCTCCTCAGTAAACACTGAGGAGAAATATTCATTGAAAATCTCCCCCACCTCCTGTGGCTCCACACGTAGTCGGCCATGCTGATCTTTAAGGGGACCTATTCTCTCCCTAGCCAGCCTTTTACTCTTAATATAGTTATAAAATCTGTTAGGCCTGGCAGATAAGGTTAAAGATAATCCTATCTCATACCCTCTTTTTGCTCTTCTGATTTCCCTCTTAAGTGTGCTCCTACACTTTTTATAGTCATCTAGGGATTCACTGAGTCGGATAGCTTAAACCCGATGTATACCTTCTTCTTTTTCCTGACATCAAGCCTCAATATCCCTCATCAGCCAGGGATCCCTAAACCTGTCAGCTTTTCCCTTCACGCTAACAGGGGCATACTGTCCCTGGACTCTTCATATCACACTTCTGAAAGCCTCCTATTTGCCAGTCGTTCCTTTTCCTTCAGACTCACCAAATCGACTGCTGCTAGATCTTGCCTAATGGCCCCAAAATTGCCCCTGCTGCAGTTTAGCACCTTAACTGTGGACGTGTCCTATCTTTTTCCGTAACTATGTTAAAACTAAGAGAGTTATGGTCACTGGACCCAAAGTACCGTCCCACTGACACTTCAGTCACCAGCCCGCCTCATTTCCTAAGAGAAGGTCCAGTGTTGCACCCTCCCGAGTAGGGCCCTCTACATACTGATTTAAGAAACTTTCTGGGACACATTTGACAAATTCCAATACATTCAGGTCTTTTACAGTCTGGGTGGCCCAGTCAATACAGGGAAAATTAAGATCTCTAACCAATATGACTGTATTATTCCTACAGGTGTCTGCAACCTCTCTACACATCTACTCCTCTAGTACCTACTGGCTGTTTGGGGAATCTATAATACAATTCCAACGAGTGACCATCCCCTTCTTGTTTCTAAGTTCTAACTGTATGGCCTCATTTGATGACCCCTTAAGAATATCCTCTCTAAGCACTGTTGTTATGTCCTTCCTTATCAAAAGGGCAACTCCCCTCCTCGCTCACTTATACTTCTATCACGCCTGTAGCTTCTGTATCCTGGAACATTGAGCTCTCTGACCCTGCCCTTCTCTCAGCCATGTTTCTGTTATGGCTATGATATCCCAGTTCCCAGAGCCAATCCATGCTCTGAGCTCATCTGACTTATCAGTCAGGCCTTGTGCATTGAAATAAATGCACTTCAAACCAGAAGTCTCTCCCTTTACTGTGCCCCTGGCGATTCTGAATCGTAAACTTGCTCTTGATGGCCCCTCTCTTATTCAGAGTCCCATCCCCCTGCCAAGCTAGTTTAAAACCTTCTGGGTAACACTAGCAAGTCTCCCAGCAAGGGTAACAGGGTAGGTAATGGCCTAGTGGTAGTATTGCGAGGCTATTAATCCAGAAACACCGCAAATGTTCTGGGGACCTGGGTTTGAATCCCACCACAGCAGATTCAATAATTTTTTAAAAAGTCTGGAATTAAGACTCTACAGATCACCATTAAATCATTGGTTGTTAGAAAAACCCATCTGGTTCAGTAACGTCCCTCAGGGGAGGAAATCTGCCACACTCGCCTGGTCTGGCCTACTATGTGACTCCAGACCCACAGCAATGTAGTTGACTCTCAACTGCCCTCTGAGATGGCCGAGCAAGCCACTCAGTTGTACCAACTGCAAAGTTGTACAAAATCACAAAGAAATGAAAGCGGACGGGTCACCTGGCGTCAACCTAGGCACTGGAAAAGACAACCGCAGAAACAGCCCTGTCAACCATGCAAAGTCCTCCTCACTTACACTGGGGGGTTGGTGCCAAAATTGTGAGAGCTGTCTCACAGAGTAGTTAAGCAACAGCCCTGACATAGTCATACTCACAGAATTTTTGTTTATTCATTCATTCATGGGATGAGGGCATCGCTGGTTAGACAGCATTTATTGCCATCCCTAATTGCCCATCAGGCAGTTCACAGTCAACCACATTGCTGTGGGTCTGGAGTCATATGTAGGCCAGACCAAGTAAGGATGGCAGTTTCCTTCCCTAAAGGATATAAGTGAACCAGATGGGTCTTTTTCCTGACAATCGACAATGGACTCACAGACATCATTAGATGATTAATTCAAGATATTTATTGAATTCAAATTCCACCATCTGCTGTGACGAGATTCGAGCCTGGCTCCCCAGAATCATACCTTACAGACAATGTCCCAGACACCACCATCACTATCCCTTGATATGTCATAATTTCATAAGAGATAGAAGCAGGAGTAGGCCATTCAGCCCGTTGAGCTTGCTCCTCCATTCAATAAGGTCCTGGCTGGTCTATCAGTGGTCTCAGCTCCTCCCACCTGCATTATCCCCACAACCCTTAATCCGCCTACCATGCAAAAAATCTATCCAACTGTGTCTTAAATATATTCAATGAAGCTGCTTCTACTGCTTCCTTGGGCAGAGAATCCCATCGATTCACCAGTCTCTGGGAAAAGCAGTTCCTCCTGATCTCTGTCCTAAATCTACTTCCCCCTAATCGCTGGTAGGGCAGACTCAGCAGAGGTGGTGGCATAGTGGTATACAGTCGGGAGGGTGTTGCTCTAGGAGTCCTCAGCATTGACTCTGGATCCCATGAAGTCTCATGGCTTCAGGTTAAACATGAGCAAGGAAACCTCCTGCTGATTACCACATACTGCCCTCCCTCAGATGATGAATCAGTACTCCTCAATTTTGAACAACACTTGGAGGAAGCACTAAGGATGGCAATGGCACAAAATGTACTGTGGGTGGGGCATTTCAATGTCCACCACCAAGTGTGGCTCAGCAGCAGGACTACTGATCAAGCTGGTCAGGTCTTAAAGGACATAGCTACTAGACTGGGTCTGTGGCTGGTGGTGAGGAAACCAACAAGAGGGAAAAACATACTTGACCTCATCCTTACTATCTGCCAGCTGCAGTTGCATCTGTTCATGACAGTATCTCTAAGACTGACCATCGCACAGTCCTTGTGGAGATGAAGTCCCACCTTCACATTGAGAACAACCTCCATCGTGTTGTGTGGCACTATCACTGTGCTAAATGGGACAGACTTTGCACAGATCTAGCAACTCAAGATTGGGCATCCATAAGGCACTGTGGGCCATCAATAGTAGCAGAACTGTATTCCAGCACAATCTGTAACTTCATGGTCCGGCATATCCCCCACTTAACCATTTCCATCAAGCCAGGTTCAATGCAGAGTCCAGGAGCAGCACCAAGCATGCCTGAACATGAGGCATCAACCAGGTGAAGCCACCAAACAGGACTACTTGCACACCAAGCAGCAAAAGCAGCAAGTGATAGAGCTAAACGATCTCACAACCAATAGATCAGATCTAAGCTCTGCAGTCCTGCCACATCCAGTCGTAAATGATGGAGGACAAATAAATAACTCACTGGAGGAGGACTTTTCCACAAATATCCCCATCCTCAATGATGGAAAAGCCCAGCACATCAATGCAAAAGATAAGGCTGAAGCTTTTGCAGCTATCTTCAGCCAAAAGTGCCGAGTGGATGATCCATCTCTGCCTCCTCCAGTGGTCCCCAGCATTACTGATACCAGGCTTCAGCCAATTCAGTTCACTCCATGTGATATCAAGAAACTATTGGAGACACTAGATACTGCAAAGACTATGGGCCCTGACAACATTCGGGCAATCGTACTGAAGACGCGTGCTCCGAAACTTGCTGCTCCCCTACAAAACACTGTTATAACACTGGTATCTAACCCAGCAATGTGGAAAATTGCCCAAGTATGTCCTGTACACTAAAAGCAGGACAAATCCAACTCGGCCAGTTACCGCCCCATCAGTCTACTCTCGATCATCAGTAAAGTGATGGAAGGTGTCAGTAACAGTGCTATCAAGCAGCACCTGCTCAGCAATAACCTGCTCAGCGACGCCCAGTTTGGGTTCCGCCAGGGCCACTCAGGTCCTGATCTCATTACAGCCTTGGTTCAAACATGGACAAAAGAGCTGAATTCTGGAGGTGAGGTGAGAGTGACAGCCCTTGATATCAAGGCTGCATTTGACCTAGTGTGGTATCAAGGACCCCTAGCAAAACTGGAATCAATGGGAATCGGGGCAAACTCTCCAATGGTTGGAGTCATACCTGACACATAGGAAGATGGTTGTGGTTGAGGTTGTAGACTTGCTCGCTGAGCCAGTGGGTTTGCTTGCAAACGTTTTGTCACCCTGCTAGGTAACGTCGTCAGTGTGCCTCTGGTGATGCATCGGTGTTCTGTACCACTTGTTATTTATGTGCCTCGTTTGCTGGGGTGGTTGGTATAATTTCCGGTTTTGTTTCTCAGTGGTTTCGATACAGGATCTAATTCAATGTGTTTGTTGATGGAGTTCCGGTTGGAATACCAGGCCTCTAGGAATTCCCTGGCATTTCTATTATGGATGTGTTGCCCCAGTCGAATTCATGTCCCTCGTTGTCTGTGTGCAGTGAGACAAGTGAGAATTGGTCGTGTGTCACGGTGGCTAGTGGGTGTTCATGTATCCGTATAGTCAATATAGTCAACAAGCCAAATAGAGACATGCCAAGAAATTCCTGGACGCCTGGTATTCTGTGTGGAACTCCATTAACAAACACATTGAATTGGACCCTGTGTACAAACCGCTGAGAAACAAAACTGGAAGTAAACTAACCACCTCAGCAAACCAAGGCATATAAATAACAAGCGGGATAGAACACTAACACTTCACCAAAGGCGCACTAACAACGTTACCTAGCAGGGTGATGAGACCTTTGCAACCAAACCCATCGGCTCAGCGAGCATGTCTCCACTTTCATCCACAACCCGAGCTACAAATCTTCTCAAACTTTAAATGGTCATAGTTGTTGGAGGTCAATCATCTCAGCTGCAGGACATCTCGGCAGGAGTTCCTCAGGGTAGTGTCCTCGGCCTAACCATCTTCAGCTGCTTCATCAATGACCTTCCGTCCACCATGAGGCCAAAAGTGGAGATGTCCACTGATGATTGCAATGTTCGGCACCATTCGTGACTCCTTAGATACTGAAGCAGTCCATGTTCACATGCAACAAGATCTGGACAATATCTAGGCTTGGGCTGACAATTGGCAAGTGACATTCGTGCCACACAAATGCCAGGCTATGATCATCACCAATAAGAGACAATCTAACCACCACCCTTGACATTCAATTCACTGAAACCCCCACTATCAACATCCTAGGGGTTATCATTGACCAGAAACTTAACTGGACTAACCACATAAACACAGTGGCTACAAGGGCAGGCCAGAAGCTAGGAATTTTGCAGCGAGTAACTCCCTTCACCCCCTCCCCCGCCCCCGCCAACTCTTCAAAGCCTGTCCGCCATCTGCAAGGCACAAGTCAGGAGTGTGATGGAATACTCCGCACTTGCCTGAATGAGTGCATCCCCAACAACATTCAAGAAGCTTGACACCATCCAGGACAAAGCAGCCCGCTTGATTGGCACTACATCCACAAGCATCCACTCTCTGCAACACCAAAGCTCAGTAGCAGCAGTGTGTACTGTCAACAAGATGCACTGCAGAACTTCACCAAAGATTCTCAGACAGCACTTTCCAAACCCACGAACTCTTCCATCTAGAAGGACAAGGGCAGCAGACATATGGGAACACCACCACCTGCAAATTCCCCTCCAAGCCATTCACCATCCTGACTTGGAAATATATCACCATTCCTTCACAGTCACTGGGTCAAAATCCTGGAATTCCCTCGCTCATGCATTGTGGGTCAACCTATAGCAGGTGTACTGAAGTGGTTCAAGAAGGCAGCTCATCACCACCTTCTCAAGGGCAACTAGGGATGTGCAAGAAATGCTGGCCAGCCAGCGACACCCATATCCCACAAACGAATAGAAAAAAAAATTGGACCCCTTCCGGTTCAAGTGTAACCTGTCCTTCTTGTACAGGTCACCTCTACCCCAGAAGAGATCCCAATGATCGAAGAACTGAAAACCCTGCTCCCTACACCAGCTCCTCAGCCACACATTCATTTGGCCTATCTTTCTATTTCTATCCTCACTGGCTCGTGGCACTGGGAGTAATCAGAGATCGCTACCCTTGAGGTCCTGCTTTTTAACTTCTTACCGAACTCCCTCTACTTACTTGACTCTTCATACAGAGAGGTGATGGCCTAGTGATAATATCACTGGACTGTTAATCCAGAGACCCAGGTAACGTTCTGGGGACTTGGGTTTGAATCCTGCCACGGCAGATGGTGGAATTTGAATTCAATAAAAATATCTGGAATTAAGAATCTAATGATACCATGAATCCATTGTCGATTGTCAGAAAAACACATCTGTTTCACGAATGCCCTTTCAGGAAGGAAACTGCCATCCTTACTTGGTCTGGCCTACATGTGACTCCAGATCCATAGCAATGTGGTTGACTCTGAACTGCCTTCTGGGCAATTAGGGATGGGCAATAAATGCTGCCTAGCCAGTGACACCCTCATCCTGTGAATGAATAAAGAACAATAAGCTCATTTCGCAGGACCCTATCCTTTTGTCTATCTATGTTATTTGTACCAACGTGCACACTGAGCTCTTGTTATTCATCCTCCCCCTTCAGAATGTTCTGCAGCCACTCAGAGACATCCTTGACTCTGGCACCCGGGAGGCAACACACCATCCTGGTGTCTCTTCCACAGCCACAGGATCTCCTGTCTGTCCCCCTCACAGCTGAGTCTCCTATCAGTATTGCTCTGTCTGACTGCACCCTTTCTCTCTGAACCTCAGAGGCAGTCACAGTGTCACTGACCTGACCACTGTCGCTAGCCCCTGAAAGGTCGCCACCCCCCCTCCCGCAACAGTATCCAAAGCAGTATACCTGTTATTGAGGGGAATGGCCACAGGGGAACCCTGCACTATCACCCAGATACCTGCAGCCTGCACCTTAGGAGTGACCACATCACTATAGCTCTTATCAATGATGTTCAGTGCACCCTGGATGATCCTGAGAGCATCTAGCTTTAGCTCCCATTCCCTAATGTGGTCTGTCAGGATCTGTACCCGGGTGCACTTCTCATAGGTGTAGCCAGCAGGGACACTGGAAGTCTCCCTGAACGCCCACATCCTGCAAGAGGAGCATGCCAGTACCCTAACCGCCATCCCTACTGCCTTCAGTCTAGACGGAAAGAAAGTAGAGTTAAAGAGCTTTTACCTGTACCCCTGCTCAGCCTCTCACTCCAAACCTCTCCAGCAAAGGCCTAAGCACTTCCACTCTAACACTGGCCCACTCTCTTAATGGCTGCTCCCTTGTACACCTTTACCTTCCCAGTTGTCCTCCCAACAGAGCCCTTTTTCTTTTAGTTATAGGAGGAGGGAGGTTGGGAAACACCAATATTGTGTTTTGGGTTTTACCACACCTTAACACCAGGGTCTCTCTGACCTGCTGTACAGTCGTGATAACCGTGGTGATGTCTCCCAGAATTCTACTGCAATGACTCTCGGCCGCCCGCTGATTCACTGGTTTATTTGAAATCACAAACTTTCCATTTCTGAAGAAGGGTCTAGGCCTGACATGTCAGCTTTCCTGCTCCTCTGATGCTGCTTGGCCTGCTGTGTTCATCCAGCTCTACACCTTGTTATGCGTGTTATAGACACAACTGGAATGTGCACAGACTAACATTTATGCAATCATTTGCATCAGTATGACGAACCAGATGCCAGATGATGAACAAATGCATTTAAACACAAATAAACCAATCCCATAATACAATCATAGTAGGGGCAGCTCGGTGACTCGGTGGCTCAGTGGTTAGCACTGTTGCTTCACAATACCAGGGACCCAAGTTCAATTCCAGCCTTAGGCAACTGTCTGTGTGGAGTTTGCACATTCTCCAGGTGCTCTGGTTATCTCCAGTTTCCTTCTGCAGTCCACAGATGTGTAGGTTAGGTGGATTGGTCGTAGGAAATACAAGGTTACAGGGATAGGGTAGGAGGGTGGGATGCTCTGTGGTGAGTTGATATGGACATTTTGGCCCAAATGGTCTGTTTCCACACTGTAGGGGAGTCCATATGAATTAGGAGTAAGGCCAAAAGATTCCATGAGCCTGTCCAATACTCAGTGATCAAGTCTGAAATGATTATGGCAGCACTGATCCCCAATAATCTTTGATCTGGTTTTACCACAAGCAAATGTTGATGATTGCAGCTCCATTTTTATTAATTAATTATTGATTGGACCCAAGATAGTAGGAACTGCAGATGCTGGAGAATCTGAGATAACAAGGTGTAGAGCTGGATGAACACAGCAGGCCAAGCAGCATCAGAGGAGCAGGGTCTAGAAGGGTCTAGGCCCGAAACGTCAGCCTTCCTGCTCCTCTGATGCTGCTTGGCCTGCTGTATTCATCCAGCTCTACACCTTGTTATCTCTATCATTGATTGGACCCGCCTGTCTTATTGTACCTGACATCACTACAAACAGTTGGTAGGTGGTTTGTCTGAGGGATGACATGTTCCTGTTGTAAGATCATAAAAAGTAGAAACAGGCCGTTTTACCCCTCAAACCTGCTTTTCCATGCAGTATTGAGGAGGTAATGGCCTACTGGTATCATTGCTGGAACTTTTAATCCAAAGACCAAGGTAAGGTTCTGGGGAACCAGGTGCAAATCCTGCTATGGCAGGTGGCGAAATTTGAATTCAGTAAAAATCTGGAATTAATTATCTAATGGTAACCATGAATTGATAATCAGAAAAATTCATCTCGTTCACTATCCACCTTTAGTTAAGGAAACCTGCCTTCCTTACCTGGTCTGGTGTACATTTGACTCCAGACCCACAGCAACATGGTTGACTCTTCACTGCACTCTGGGCAACTAGGGATTGGCAATAAATGCGGCCTCACCAGTCACTCCTTCATTCCATGAAAGAAGTTTTTAAAAAATGCAGGATCATGGCTGATCCTCACCTTCACTTTCCTGCATTTTCCCCATTACCCTTGTTTCCCTGGCTGATCAAGAATCTTTGTTAAGTGTTTCTTTTACTCATTTTGTGAGATGTGGGCGTCTCTGGCAGGTCCAGCATTTCTTGCCCATCCCTAGCTGCCCTTGAGAAGGTGGTGGTGAGCTGCCTTCTTGAACTGCTCCAGTCCACCTACTGTGGGTTGGCCCACAATGCTATTAGGGAAGAATTCTAGGATTTTGACCCAGTGGCAGTGAAGGAACGGCGATATATTTCCATGTTCTGCAATTCTTGCTTTTTTTTTGCCTTGTTCTATGCTTTCTTTCTAATTCTTCCAAATCATCTAATACCTTGAATGCAAATCCTATCTACAGTCTCTTCATCCTGCAGGCAAACTGGATCAAAGTTAAGATCGAGCTCCCAGTCTCCCACACTCACCCTTTCTTTGGAACTTTATATTATGTATCAAGACAAAACACGTCCAAAAGCATCTCCCAGGAGTGTACTCAGATGAAAAATAATTGCAAATGAGCCAAAAATGGAGATGCAACCCCAGAGACTTAGATGTAGACTGATGGCGGTATGGCCACCATTAGGAGGGCAAAGGAAGGGAACACTGTGCAAGGCACCAGAATTGGAGGGTCACAGAAGTCTTGGAGGGAAGCCAGAAAGGGATTTAAATGCATGGTGGAGGATTTTAGATTTGATTCGTTGGTAGATCTGCAGCCAATACAGATTGTCAAGATCAGTGTTACTGACTGAACAGGACTTTCTAACATTTACTCTTTCATGGGATGTGGAAGTCCATGCCAAGTATTTGTTGCCCATTGCTAATGGCACCTAAGCTAAGTGGCTAGCTAGAGTATTTCAGAGGGCTGTTAACAATCAAGCACTTTGCTACAGGTCTGGAGTCACATGTAGGCCAGAACACATAAGGACAGCAGATTATTTTCCCTAAAGAACATTCGGCCATGATGAGCAGAGCACAGTGCCCGAGATTTAGATACATGATTGTGATCCTTGGTCTATTCTGATTATATTGATTGGTTTTATGTGGCTTGAGACATTATCTTCAACAAAGAAAAGAGGAATTGACTTCATCTCAACCACAGGGACAGCAGGAGACACTGGCAGCTCTGCCATTGAGAGCATCCGAGGAATGGAGAACATGAATATCATTGTGTTGCTTCCACATGGCCGCTGCAGCCCGATTCAGGAGCTACAGATGACAACAGTTATTGAGGATAACGTCCATGTTTTTGCAGGTTTGTGAAAGATTTCTATCCCTCAAGTTGACGCTGTAAGGTTAGCCTTTGAGGTCTTTTCACTTCAGCGGGACGTCAGATACAGTACCATTTACTGAGCAATGGGGAGCAGTCCATCAAGAGTTATGCAAATGGAAAGCTACAGACGAGCGTTCCTGATTTTTCCAGCTAATGGTGAGGTCCTGCCAAAGGCATGGATATGTAAAGCAGAAAGGACTAAAATCTTTCACAAACTCAGATACCCCAAAGCACTTTGCAGCAAATTTAGGTTTTGAAATATTTTAAGTGCTTGGGAGAAAGAAGGAGAGTGGGACAAATTGCTGGCACATTAGTTGACAGAAAGTTGGAAGCTTTGGGAAAGGGGAAGGGCAGGAAAGTGGATGTGAGGAATGTCAGATCAGCCACGATCCTATTGAATGGCAGAGTAGGCTTGAGGCGTCAAATGGTCTACTCCTGTTCCTAGATCATAAGACTACATGGCTGTCATCTACGCTGTTTAAATATGTGAGTGTAACATTGACCTGTGCCTGTCATACTAAATGTGCTTCTAGTAATTGACAGTTTGTCATGCACCCCATCTGAGTACATTTTCCATTGACTTGGAAAACCTTGCTAAGATTTCTAATTTCAAACCAAGTTAAAACAACAGTGAAATGAGGCAACCAATGTCCGTGAAGAGTTTGGATTATGGTGTGGTGAACTTCATTTGAAATAAAATCCAGTGCAGTGGAGAAATGAACTCATTTGCTACTACAAACCTGAATTTACCCACTTCTCCCCCACACTTTAAATCCTGCTGATTTGCTCTCTATTGAGACAGCAGTAACAGCACGGACCTGCTCCTGCATTTACTTGCAGTGGTCTAACATGTGAGTCATTAAAACCAGGAGTTGATTCATTTTCCTTTCGTTGGAAGCACTGACTAATTACACCACACAATTAGTCTGTTTGTGAGGTTTTGCAATTTTCTCTGGATGACCATGTGTGAAAGGAAGAGATGAATATGTGACAGAGGATGGATGGGTGAAGATTCATGGGCAGAACAGAACAGTTGGGATGATTTTAGATAACAAGGTGTGGGGCTGGATGAACACAGCAGGCCAAGCAGCATCATAGGAGCAGGTGGAAAGTTGTATTTGATGAAATGCTCTGTGATGGGTGGAAAGTAAAGCTGTAAGCTGCGTTGAAACTTTATTTTTAACTCGTTTGTTGAACAGTGAGTAGCGAAGCGATTTAACTCAGCCCCAAATATCCTTGGGTAAAATATAATGTAGGCAGCTGATTTTCTTAACTCTGGGTTTCCATGCCGCACCAAATTCAGTATCATACCTAAGCACGACGATGCTAAATAGTAATTTGTTGTTCAATGGGCAGTTAAAAATGATAGTGTAGACTGCAACAATGAGTGTAAATAGTTTTACAATGAATGTAAGGAGGCCTGGGACAGGGGGAAATGTGGCAGATTGGATTCAGAATTGGCTGACCCTTAGAAGACAAAGGGTGGTAATGGATGGAAAATATTCAACATGGTGCTCAGTTACGAGTGATGTACCACAAGGATCTGTTCTGGGTCCTCTTCTATTTGTGATTTTTGTAAATGATTTGGATGAAGGAGGGGAAGGGTAGATTAGTAAGTTCGCGGACGATACGAAGGTGGGTCGCGCTGTGGACAGTGTGGAGGGCTGTTCTAGGTTACAAAGGGACATTGATAGGATGCAGAGCTAGGCTAAGAAGTGGCAGATGGAGTTTAACCCTGAAAAGTGTGAGGTGATTCATTTTGGAAGGACAAACTTGAAAGCAGAATACAGAGTTAACAGAAAGACTCTTGGCAGTGTGGAGGAGCAGAGGGATCTTGGGGTTCATGTTCACAGTTCCCTGAAAGCTGCCACCCAGGTGGATAGAGTTGTTATGAAGGTGTATGGTGTCTTAGCTTTCATTAGTAGCAGGATTGTTTTGAAGAGCTGTGAAGTTATGCTCCAGCTACACAAAAGCCTGGTTCGGCTACATCTGGAGTGTTGTGTCCAGTTCTGGTCGCATCATTACAGGAAAGATGTGGAAGCGTTGGAAAAGGTGCAGAGGAGATTTACCAGGATATTGCCTGGAATGGAGGGAAGATCTTACGAGGAAATGTTGAGAGAGCTAGGGCTTTTCTCTTTAGAACAACGAAGGATGAGCGGTGACTTGATAGCGGTGTACAAAATGATCAGAGGTATAGACAGAGTAGATAGCCAGAGACTTTTTCCTAGGGTAGAGGTAGCTATTACGAGGGGGCGTAGTTTTAAAGTGAGTGGAGGTAGATATCGGGGAGACGCCAGAGGTAGGTTCTTTACTCAGAGAGTGGTCAGGGCGTGGAATGCATTGCCCAAGAGGGTAGTGGAATCGGCCTCATTAGGGGCTTTTAAGCGTCTATTAGATGGGCATATGGATGATAGTATAAGGTAGGGGTGGAGGTTAGAAAGACCTTAGGATTTGGGTAAAAGTTCAGCACAACATCGTGGGCTGAAGGGCCTGTACTGTGCTGTACTGTTCTATGTTCTATGTTCTATATGTCAGTCAGCACATTCTGTTCGGCTCTAGTAAATGGCTGAGGCAGAAAGTGTGTCACCATTACAGATTAGATTGGATAAGGTGGATGAAAGTATCTTGGACTGGGTGGGTATTATTTTACGTCTCTTTGCTGGTGTTGCATGTCTTGTTTCCATGTTGTAACTTATGTGTGCAGCTGAAAAAAAGATACATTTTGCCGAAACCTTTCATCTTGAATTCATCAAGACAATTAGCAAGAATACCAATTTAAGGGGAAATCATGATTATATTGCATGAAAGGAGAGTGCTGATTGTGAGTCCACTTGCCAACCAATCAGCACCTTCGTCTCATACAATATAAATGTTGATTTTTCCTGAAAATTGGTATTCTTGCAAATTGTCCTGATGAGCGCGAAACGAAACACTTCGACAATATGTGTCTCTTAGCAATACGCAAGTTCTGTATCACAAAACACCTGGTTGTAACCTCTGTACATTTCTATGTTTTCTTTTATCTGCCCTGTGCTTTTTATTCAGTTGATGGCACAAGTGATGCGTTGGACGAGCCAATCCGGAATGTGTTTGCTGACACTGAGTTTGTGAAGAAATACAACATAATGAGCTTGAACTCCATCAACTGGGCCCGTGTCATGGTGCAGATTGCACACTATTTCTACGCTTACTTCCAGTGTAGCCCTTCAATGCAGAACATTCCCCTTCCTTTGGTGGAGGTAGTTGTACCAACAGGCGCAGCGGGCAACATCACGGGTAAGTACAGGACAGAATATCTAGTTCACGCTATAGTGACAGCCATTGACGTGATACCATTCCTCTCCCACCCACCCACCTGTGAAAGTAGACGGTGCCTCAGTTTAAATTCCCCAGCTGAATGGGGCAGCCTCTGACAGCGCAGCTCTCTTTCAGTACAATACTGGGAAGATCGGCATAGA
Source organism: Ginglymostoma cirratum (assembly GCA_024137785.1). Classification (NCBI taxonomy): domain Eukaryota; kingdom Metazoa; phylum Chordata; class Chondrichthyes; order Orectolobiformes; family Ginglymostomatidae; genus Ginglymostoma; species Ginglymostoma cirratum. Next base: position 10,253,976 of record JAHRHZ010000249.1, read on the forward strand.
ATAAATGCTGAGGTTTCTGACCATAACACCAAAGCAAATAGAAACAGGAGTAGACCATTTTTCCCCTTGAGCCTGCACTGCCAGTCAATAGGATCATGGCTGATCTGACATTCCTCATGTCCACTTTCTTGCCCTTTCCCTGTAACCCTTGATTCCCCGACTGATCAAGAAGCTATTTGTCTCAGCCTAAAATATACACAAGGACTCTGTCCCAACGAATTCCAAAGACTCTCAACCCTCTGAGGGAAGAAATTCCTCCTCATCTCAGTCTTAAATTGGCACCCCTTAATTGTGAGACTATGCTCCTCTAGTCCTGCATTCTCCCATAAGGGGGAACATCTTCTCAGCATTTACCCTGTCAAGCCCCTTAAGATTCCTATATGTTTCAATGAGATCACCTCTCATTGTTCTAAACTCCAGTAGAGTCCCAAGCTGTTTAGCCTTTGCTCATGAGACAATGCCTCCATGCCAGGGTTCGTCCTAGTGAATTTTCTCTGACTTGCCTCTAATGAAATGATATTTTTCCTTAAATAAGGGGACCCAAACTGCTAATAGTCCTCCAGATGTGGTCTCACCAGCACCTTGTACTGCTGCAGTAAGACTCTTTTATATTCATTCATGGGACGAGGGCATCACTGGTTAGGCAGCATTTATTGCCCATCCCTAATTGCCCAGAGGGCAGTTCAGAGTCAGCCACATTGCTGTGGGTCTGGAGTCACATGTAGGCCAGACCAGGTAAGGATGGTAGTTTCCTTCCCTAAAGGACATTAGTGAACCAGATGGGTTTTTCCCCCAACAATCGACAATGGATTCACGGTCATCATTAGATACTTAATTCCAGACATTTTATTGAATTTAAATTCCACCATCTGCTGTAGTGGGATTCAAACCCAGAACCCCAGAACGTTATCTGGGTCTCTGGATTAACACTCCAGCGATAATACCACTAGGCCATCACATCCCCCCTTTCTTACATACTTTCACTTCTTATACTTCCCTACTCTTATATTCCAACCCCCTTGAGATAAGGGCTAACATTCCATTAGCCTCAATAAAGTGTGGAGCTGAGGAACACAACAGGTCCGGCAGCATCAGAGGAGCAGTAGAGTAGACCCTTCATCAGGACTGCCCTCCTGAATACCTGCTGTACCTGTGTGCCAGCTTTCTGAGTTTCATGCACAACTGCCCTCAAGTCCCTTGCAACTTTTCTCCATCTAAGTAATATTGTTTTCTTTGGCTTTCCCTTCTAAGATGAACAATTCATACTTTCGTACATTACATTCCACTTGCTAATGTTTTGCCCACTTACTTAACCTATCAATATCACTCTGTAAACTGTTTGTATCCCTCTCACAACCTGCCTTTCCACCAGCTTTGTGTTGCCTGAAAATTTGGCGACAGTAAATTTGCTCCCTTCCTCCAAGTCATTAAGATATATTGTAAACAGCTGCAAGTCCCTGCATTGATCCCAAAGAAGCTCTTATATTCAGTTTTGACATTTCTCATGAGTTTGCTCTTGTAATTTATTTTCTCTGGATTTATTATCTTTTGAGTCTTCCTTTGCTGGATTCTGAGTTGATCCCAGTCTTCAGGGATTTTTGCCTCAATCGTTCTGGAGTGGGACTTGAACTCACCACCAGCTGACTCAGAGGCATTTTTGCAAGCGTTGAAGGATAAGATTGGGATTGCTCCAGCAAAATGCTAGCGCAGGATGAGCCATTTGAACTCTTCCTACACTTGTGCATGGCCATCCTGCAATTATCAAGGTCCTAATCTTTGTTCATCTGTCTAAATATGACATGCCATTCAGATCGATGCATGCCTAGCTCGTATGGATTACAGGAAACCAGGTTTTCACAGATATGATGATTTTCTGAGGTTGCCATGCATTTTCGGTGTTCCCTTAAATTTCTGTGATTTAATTGTATGTGGTTTATCTCATTCAATTCCATCACTGTCCTTCTCAGCTGGAAGTATCGCTCAGATGATGGGTCTCCCAATTCGATTAGTTGCAGTGGTCAATGAAAATGACATCATACACAGAACCATTCGGAACGGTGACTTCTCCTTGGCTGATTCAATTAAAGCTTCCTTGGCACCATCCATTGACATCCAGGTATGGTGCTGTTCATGAACAATTATTGGAGAGGTGGTGGCCTCGTGGTATTATCGCTGGACTATTAATCCAGAGACCTAGATAAATTTCTGGGGACCTGGGTTTGAATCCCACCATGGCAGATGGTGGAATTTGAATTCAATAAAGAAAAATGTGGAATTAAGAGTCTAATGATGAATATGAATCCATTGTTGCTTGTTGGAAAAATCCATCTGGTTCACTAATGTCCTTTAGGGAAGGAAACTGCCATCCTCACCTGGTCTGGCCTACATGTGACTCCAGACCCACAGCAATGTAGTTGACTCTTAACTGCCCTCTGGGCAATTAGGGATGGACAATAAATGCTGCCTAACCAGCGGCACCCACAACCCATTAATGAATAAGTGAAAAAATCTGTCGCAAAGGTGCATAATTACTTTGATATCCTAATGCCCAATTGTACAGACACATGTGAACCCATTTTTCAACCTTGGGGTCATAGCCAGCTCAGTAGAGGCAGTGGGTGACTGGAGGACAGAAAGCTTCCAAGTAGCTGAAATCCCGACATCACAAGCTTCACCTCTTTAGAGTCATAGAGTTGTACAGCACAGAAACATACCTATCGGTCCAACTGGTCCATGCCAACCAGATATCTTAAATTAATCTAGTCCCATTTGCCTGCATTTGGTCCAGATCCCTCTAAACCCTTCCTATTCACGTACATATCCAGATGCCTTTTAAATATTGTAATTGTACCAGCCCCCACCAATTCCTCTGGCAGCTCTGTCCACACATGTATCACCCTCTGTGTGGAAATGTTGCCACTTAGGACGTTTTTATATCTTTCCCCTATCACCTTAAATCTATGCCCTCTAGTTTTGATCTTCCCCACCCTGGGGAAATGATCATGACTATTTTATAAACCTCTATAAGGTCACCCTCAGCCTCTGACGCTCCAGGGAAAATAACTCCAGCTATTCAGACTCTCTCTCTATAGCTGAAACCCTCCAATCCTGACAACATCCTTGAAAATCTTTTCTAAATCCTTTCAAGTTTCACAACATCCTTCCTGTAGCAGTGAGATCAGAACTGAATACAAAATTCCAAAAGTGGCCTAACAAATGTCCTGTACAGCCACAACATGACCTCCCAACTCCTATACTCAATGCACTGATCAATAAAGGCTATGAGAACTGAGGGGCTCCTGCTCAGTCAGGCAAGAGATAGTGAAAAGGAAAGAAAGATTATATTTACACAGGGTCTTCCACAATGTCCCAAAGCACTTCACAGCTAATTCAGCATCTTTGAACTCTTTACTGTTGTATTGAGCTAATTTACGAATTAACTTCCAGTTAATTTGCTTACAAACTAGCTCCCACAAAGAGCAAAACGCTAATTACGAGATAATCTACTTTTGGGATTTTGATTTGAGATTACATATTGATCAGGATACTAGGAATATCTATCATGATCTTCTTTAAACAGAGATGATTCCTGCTCCTCTGATGTTGACAAAGATTCAACAGGATTAGTTTGATGTCTGATTCAAAAGATGCCAATTTAACAGTGCAACACCTACTTGGCAGTGACATGTCAGCCTTAATGTTTATACTCAAATCCTGGATTGGGACTTGTGTCCACCAGCCTCTGATTCCAAGGTGATGGGACTCCTAGCTCACGACATGAGTGAATTTTGCCTTATTTCTGTAGGAACCCTATAACATGGAGAGAATATTTTGGTTGTTGTCGGACAAGGATAGCACCTTGATCAAAACGCTGATGGAGGAGTTCCAGAAAATGGGCAAAGCTAACATGCCAGAAGTCTTGTCCACAAAGGTCAGTATTTCTCTTGTTTGATAATTGGTTAGTATTGGTGCAGATTTGCTATCAGTAGCCAAAGACTGGTGCTGGTCACTCACCTCACTGATAACTGCCCACTGACTATACATGGCCTTGTCAGAGCAGATTTCCAATCATGTCCATATAGTGCCTTGTAATAGGTGTGATGCACCTATGGATGGAGCAGGCAACAGTGAGACTTGTCGCACCTAATCATTCAAGTACCCATACTGAGACGCAGAAAGACCTAACTAGGAAATGTACAACAGGAAAGTAAATTTGTTTTTAATGACATATAGAAGGTAAAATGATGACTGTGAAATACAGGTGGAATTAGGGGGAAGAAAAAAATAGTCAAATGGAAAATTTAAACAGACTTTTCTTTCAAGCTAAAGCTACACCATTCGCCTTCATCTGTAGGAATGAGAATCCACACTTGTAAAATTAACTTCTCAGGTCCAAACAGTTTGTTCCACAGTAATAATCATTTATTAATCTATTTAAGTGCTCCTAAACGTGCCACTTTTAAACAATACAACCATTCAACAATTAGCAAGATGGCGGCACAGTAGGATGCTCCGATCGGAGCTCCTCTGATCACCATTCCCTTTCCCTTTCTTTTCTCCGCCGCCCACCCTCCCCCACCATACCTGGAGAGTGGAGTTGAGGAGTGGAGCAAGTGGACTGTGCCCCATGGGAGAACAAGCACGTGCTGAGTCCCAGGGAAGAGCAGAGTGAATGGACCAAGTCCCAGGGAGGAGCGAAGGGGCCGAGTCCCAAGGTGGGGCGGAGCAAAGAGGCCGAGTCTGAAGGCAGGGCGGAGCGACGAGGCCGAGTCCGAAGGCAGGGCGGAGCGAAGGGGCCGAGTCCCAAGGCGGAGTGAATGGGCCAAGTCCCAGGGCGGAGCAGAGTGAATGGGCCAAGTCCCAGGGCGGGGCGGAGCAAAGGGGCCGAGTCCCAGGGCGGAGTGAATGGACCAAGTCCCAGGGCGGAGCGGAGTGAATGGGCCAAGTCCCAGGGTGGGGCGGAGCAAAGGGGCCGAGTCCCAGGTCGGAGAGGAGTGAAGGGGCCAAGTCCCAGGGCTGGGCGGAGCGAAGGGGCCGAGTCCCAGGTCGGAGAGGAGTGAAGGGGCTGAGTCCCAGGGTGGAGAGGAGTGAAGGGGCTGAGTCCCAGGGTGGAGAGGAGTGAAGGGGCTGAGTCCCAGGGCGGAGAGGAGTGAAGGGGCTGAGTCCCAGGGCGGAGAGGAGTGAAGGGGCCGAGTCCCAGTGCCTAGCCTGAGGATGAGATGTTGTTCCTTCAGCTTGCACTGCGATTACTGGAGCACTTCAGCAAGCTGAAGACAGACAAGTGCATATGCGAGGAGGACGCTGTGTAAAAATGATCGGCTACGGGAGAGTTAGGGTCATGTGGAGAGGCAATGGTATTATCGCTTGACTGTTAATCCAGAGACCCATATAAAGTTCTGGGGAGCCAGGTTCCAATCCTGCCATGGCAGATGGTGGAATCTGAATTCAATAAAATACCTGGAATTAAGAATCTAATGATGACCGTGAATTCATTGTCGATTGTTGGAAAAACCCATCTGGTTCACTAATGTCCTTTAGGGAAGGAAACTGCCATCATGACCTGGTCTGGCCTACATGTGACTCCAGACCCACAGAAATGTGGTTGACTCTTAACTGCCCTCTGGACAATTAGGGATGGGCAATGAATGCTGCCTGGCCAGCGATGCTCTCATCCCATGAATGAATAAAGAAAAAAAAATGCTTGGTGCACAGACTGGTGGTGTTCCACAAAGCGGTCACTCAGTCTGCGTTTGTTTTCTCCGATGTACAGTAGGCCACATTGGGTGCAGCGAGAACAATACACGAGATTGGAGGAGGTACAGGTGAAATGCTGCTTCACTTGGAAACACTGTTTAGGCCATTGGATGGTGAGCAGGGAGGAGGTGAGGGGGGCAGCTGTTATACCTCCTGGCGTTACATGGGAAGGTGCCGTTAGAAGCGGAGTAGTGTTAGTGATCAAGGAATGGACTAGGTTGTCCCGGAGGGAACAATCCCTGTGAGATGCAGGCAGAGGGAGTGAGGGGAAGATGTGTTTGGTGGTGGCGTTCTGCTGGAGTTTTGAAATAGCGGAGAATGATCCTTTGAATGCGAAGGCTGGTGGGCTGAAAAGTGAGAACAAAGGGGACCTGATCACACTGTTGTGAGCAATGGGAAGGGGCAAGGGTGGAGACATGGGTGATAGGTTGGATGCGGTTGAGGGCCCTGTCAAGCACAGTGTTTGGGAAACCAGGGTTATGGAAGAAGGAAGCCATGTCAGCAGCACTGTTTTGGAGGTGGCATCATCCAAACAGATGCAACGTAGGCAAAGGAACTGGGAGAATGGGATGGATTCCCTGCAGGACATGGGGTGTGAACAGCTGTAGTGCAGGTAGCTATGGGAGTCAGTGGCTTTGTAGTGGATGGCAGTGAATACTTAATTGCCCAAAATAGAGATGGAGAGGTCAAGGAAAGAAAGAGAAATGTTGGAAATGGACAACGTGAAGGTTGTAGATGGGTGGAAGTTGGAGGCAAAATGAACGAATCTTACAAAGTCCTGATGGGAGCATGAAGCGGCACCAAAACAGTTGTCGATGTACTGAGAAAAGAAAAACCAAAAGAACTGCGGATGCTGTAAATCAGGAATAAAAACAAAGTTGCTGGAAAAGCTGTCTGGCAGCATCTGTGGAGGAGAAAACAGAGTTAACGTTTCGGGTCCCTTCCTCAGAACTGATGTTGGCTGGGAAAACATCAGTTTATATGCAGAAAATAGGGAGGTAGGTGGGGTAGGGAGTAAACAATAGGATAGAGCCCAAAGAGAGAGAAAGACAGTTGGAAAGACAAAGGAGTTGCTAACGATCAGGCTGGGAGGGTGAATAGTTGTTAATGGGGGCAGTTAGTGACAAACAACAGGGGGTGTGTAGTGGCAGGCTACGTGGTAACAAGGCCTGGTGTGTGGGGTGGGGTGCTGGGACATGGGAGAGTTTAGGTCTTAAAATTATTGAACTCAGTATTGAGTCGGGAGGGCTGTGGGGTCCCCAAGTGGAAAATGAGGTGTTATTCCTCCAGCTTCCGCTGGGCTTCACTGGAACACTGTAGCAAGCCAGAGACAGAGATGTTGGCCAGGGAGCAAGGTGGTGCATTGAAGTGGCAGGCAACAGGTAGTTCAGGGTCTTTTTTGCGAGCAGCACGTAGATGTTCTGTGAAGCGGTCACCAAGCCTACGCTTCGTTTCCTCAATGTCGAGGAGACCACATTGTGAGCAGCGAATGCAGTAACTAGATTCTGGGAAGTGCAGGTGAAGTGTTGTTTCACCTGGAAGGTATGTTTGGGGCCTTGGATACTGGGGAGGGAGGAGGTAAATGCGCAGGTGTTGCACCTTCGCCGGTTACAGGGGAAGATGCCGTAGGGCTGTGGGGAGGTGTTGGGGTGAAGGAGGTATGGACCAGGGTGTCCCGGAGGGAACGGTCCCTGCAGAAGGCGGACAAGGGAGGGGAGGGGAATATGTGTTTGGTGGTGGCATCTTGCTGGAGTTGGCGGAAATGGTGTCTGATGATCTTCTGGATGTGGATGCTGATGGGATGGTAGGTGAGAATAAGGGGAACCCTATCGCTGTTGCGGGAGGGAAGAGAGGGTTTGAGGGCAGAAGTGTGGGAGATGGGTCGGACCCGATTGATGGCCCTGTCGACAATGGAGCTGGGGAATCCTCGGTTAAGGAAGAATGTGGACATTTCAGAGGCTCCCTTGTCAAAGTTGGCCTCATCTGAACATATGTGACAGAGACGGAGGAACTGAGAGAACTGCTCGCCAAAAAGACCCTGGACTACCTGTTGCCTGCCACTTCGGTGCACCACCTTGCTCCCTGGCCAACATCTCTGTCTCTGGCTTGCTACAGTGTTGCAGTGAAGCCCAGCGCAAGCTGGAGGAACAACACCTCATTTTCCGCTTGGGGACCCTACAGTCCTCCATCAGATAGCCTGGTGGATGCCAAGGTGGCTCAGTGGTTAGCACTACTGCCTCACAGTGCCAGGGATCCAGGTTCAATTCCAGCCTTTGGGTGACTGTCTGTGTGGAGCTTGCCTTTTCTTTCCGTGTCTGTGTGGGTTTCCTCCGTGAGCTCTGGTTTCCTGCCAGAGTTCTAAGATATGCAAGTTAGGTGGATTGGCCATGCTAAATTGTACACAGTGGCCAGTGATGTGTAGGTTTAGTGGATTAGCCATAGTGAATACAGGTTACAGGGATAACGTAGGGGTCTGGGTCTGGGTGGAATGCTCTCTGGAGGGGTGCTGCAGACTCGATGGGTTGAATGGCCTCATTCCACTCTGTAGAGACTCTATGCAGCCAACAACAATGTAACAGTGTCCCCACAGAAAGTTAGAAGCTTCTGCACCCAAGGGGTCTTGTCATCAAGGCCAACGTGCTCTCGATCCTTAATGAGTGATGGACCTGCCAGGCCCCTGGGTGAACCCCATTTTTCACCAATCCCTCACCCACTCCGAGAAAAGGCCCGGTGACCTGGCAGTGTACCAGATGAGACATTTGCTGCTGCCTACAGTTGGAATGAGGGAGGTTTGATGTTGCTATGATGATTGTTGGGTCGCTGAGATGACCTTTAACCTGGTGCCACTCTTGTTCCCTTGCAGTTGGCGCAAACGTTTGATTCCTGCACCGTGAATGATGACAATGTGATCGCAACTATGCTGCGTTGTTGGAAGGAGAATGAGTATTTGCTTTGCCCTCACTCTGCTGTCGCTGTTGCATACCATTATCAAGAATTGGGCCTGGACACCAGGAGGTAATGGGATTAGCCTGTTGGTCAAACTTTCCCTCATTCAACAATCTAACTTGCGTGTTAGCACCAAATGTGTGGAAGCTGTTAAGAGCACAAAACAAGGTGTATTCCACCAACAAGGCTGAACATTTACATCCCAAAGGTGGATCCAAGGAATGTGTTTGTAATAACTATTTATCAAAAGAAAAATAACTTAATTTTGTATCACACCTTATTACACCTAGAAGAACTCTCTAAGTGCTTAGCATAACATAACAGGAAAATGATGGCCTAGTGGTACAATTGCTGACTATTAATCCAGAGACCCTGGGGACCTGGGTTCAAACCCTGCCATGGCAGATGGTGGAATTTGAATTCAATAAAAATCTGGAATTAGGAGTCTAATGAAGACCATTGTCGGTTGTCAGGAGAAAAACCCACCTGGTTCACCAGTGTCCTTTAGGGAAGGAAACTGCCATCCTTACCTGGTCTGGCTGACACATGACTCCAGACCCACAGCAATGTGGTTGACACTGAACTGCCCCTTGGGCAATTAGGGATGGGCAATAAATGCTGGCCTGACCAGTGATGCCCCCCATCCCATGAATGAATAAAAAATTTTCACACAGAAAAATTCCAGAGATAACAATGGAATCTAATTGAGATGATGGAAGGATTCAATCAGGAAAGTATGAGAGAAACATTTTCACCATGTGTGGGGAGAGTCAGTAACGAAAACCACCTCAATGCAAGGACTCAGCCATTTGGGCTCAATATTAGGAAGCAATTCTTCAGACACAGGAAATCTAGTACTTTGTCCCTCAAGAAACTGTCATGATTATAGCAGATTGAGGCCCAATTCTTGGTCAGACAAAAATTTCAGAACTGAAATTAGGAGATTTTTGGTAGGTAAAAGTAGTCAAAGTTACAGAACCAAGGACGGTAAAGGGAAGTGAGCTTTAGGTCAAGTTTGATATAATTAGGAGTTAGGATTGGTTTCAGAGGCTGAATGGCTTGTTCCTGTCCCATTGTCAGTCTAGTTGGTCACTTTTGCAGATGTGAGTTCAGGGAGGACTGTTGGCAAGCAGTGAAGATTCTCTATTGTTCGTGTAATATAAGTGCATAGGAAATGGGAGCAGGCATAGGCCGTTCAGCCCTTCAAACCAGTTCCATCATTCAACACTAGGATTTGGCCTAAGAAGCAGACTTACGCCTTTTCTTGACATCACATCCAACTAGGAAGGAAGGAGTGATGTGTATAAGGAGGGTGGCTGGTGTTTGTGGGTGCTATGCGTGGGGTGGGTTTGGGCACATGGCAAAAAACAATCATCAGAAGCTGCTTTTTTGGGGCATGAGGACTAAGCGGTAATTTGACATTGGCCTTTTGGGAGTGTCATTCTTCAATGCCTTTATCTTTCTTTTCCTTTGTTGCCACTGTCCAGGAATAAGTCAGTAGAACAACCTAAACCCTAATGTTATCCATCTCTCTGTACTTAGTGTTCCTAGATGTTGCCTAGCAACTGCCGCTGCTGCTAAGTTTCCAGAGGCTGTGCTGAAAGCTGGACTAACTCCGGAGATTCCACCTGAAATCCGTGCTTTGGAGACCATGGATACACGGTGTACGACAATGAAGATAGGAGACGACTGGGAAAAGATTCTCTACCAAAAAATTGAGGAAATTAATGCATTCAGAAAAACATGAATACCTTCCCAGAACATGTCAATGTCCTTGGTTTCACCAAACTAACATTTGATACCTCGATAGTGGAAGGACACATTCTCTAGTTCTGCACGGGTGTGTTTAGAGTGTCCTGTCCAAATCCCCACAGTGTTCCAAAATCTCACTAGATGTGCTGTTGACATGAGATTGGGTTCGGATAAACTAACTTAACATATTCGTCAGCTCAGCCTCTTCCCTGCTTGTTTGTTCCTGATGGTACTCCGTCTTATTTCCCTTGTCCTCGGGGAGTTCGTTATTGCTGAATTGATGCTGACTGACATTGAGGTTGTCAATCACAGAAGACCTCCAGGCAACATATGACAGTGCTACAGGATGCTGACAGTCTGGGCCTATCCCTTCCTAGTTATTTATTTCTCAATAGTCCATACGACCTGACTGTGGACAGAGCCTGGTTCAGGACTGGAAGGGTTTCCTTGAGCTACTAGCTGCATTGTGTTTCCTTTTGTGTAGTTTGCCATTTTCCCCCTTCAGCACTCTTCAATCTTCCTACTTTTCTGTGAACCCGATTCTTCTCCTGGACAAGTCTTCATCTTCTCTCTTTGTCTCTCTCAGCACCTTGGAAAAGGCTCATTGAGCCTCTTTGTTACCAGTAAACACAACTGGTCTATCCGGCCCCCTTCCAACACTCCTTCCAGCGCATCCATTGTAGGCTACATCTTGACAATTTTCTTCAATACCCAACTCACTGCATGTTTCAATGCTAGCCCTGTAGACTTTCTCAGTGGTTTAGCTGTCTCCATCTCCCTCTAGATGTCTCTTCACTCTTGAATGATGTCTTTTCTATCCACACACTTATTATGGATGATTGCTTTGACACCTTGGCATATCAGGCTGACAGCTGGTGACTCCTTCTGTCTAACTGCAGCTTTCTCACCTGAATACAGCAATCTGCTACTTGTTCTGCACAACCATTGCTGTGGCAGTGCAGGTCTTAGCGCCAAATCACACCCCCAAACTCTTCTTGTGCCCATGCCATTTTCTTCTCTTTGAGCACTCCACCTTCTTCCACCTTCCATTCAAAATTCCCATTCTATATTGCCCATCCAAGTGCAATGGCATGTTAAAACCTGAGATACCTTCACTGTTGATGTCCTCGGCTTCCATGCCAACTGGTTTCTCATACTTGGTGCTTTCAACCTTCATTTCTGCAGTGTATCTTGTAGATAGTACACACTGCTGCTACTGAGCAGTGGAGCAGTCAGTCAGTGGTGGAGGGAATAGATGCTTGTGGACGTGATGTCAATCAAGTGGGCTGCTTTCTCCTAGAATGTGTCAAGCTTCTTGAGTGTTTTTCGAGTTGGACCCATCCATGCAAATTAGGAATATTCCATCACACTCCTGATTGCCATTCCCCAGACGATTCAGGTCTTTTTGTATTTAGGTGGAAGTGTAAATTGGATATCTTTGAAAGACTAAATCTCTTTCACCTCGGAATTAAATGGACAGTTTAATGCATAACTCCTTACAGCCTCATACCTTGAACACCTTTCTTGGCCTTTGGGAGACTCCGAGATGACCATAATGAACTCAGAGAATCTTTTTTTTCATCATACTTGCTTTGGTGTCATGACTTTGGCTATGAACTCTTTCCCCAGGCTTCTTTGCCTCACTCTCTCTGTCTGGCCGTGTGTTTAGTTACCTGTCTTATTCCTCTTTGTGTGACTTGGCTTCACTGGTTGTTGCATGTTATCTCTGAAGTATCCTGGAGTGATTCATAACAGTAAAGGCGCTGTATGTTGTCACGATGTTTTACATGATGTCCCAATTTCTGGCAAGGGATAGGTCAACATCTTCACGTTGCAATCAAAGTGCATGTGCTGTGCTGGTTTCTGATAATTTCCTAGCCTATTATAGTTCATTAAATCCCTCCCCTAAGGCTCTTTACTCATATTTCCCTTCTGCTTTAATTGACAACATGCTCTGAACTGACATTTCAGTGTCCTCAGCTCCCGGTGATTTTGTGCATGTCAGTAGATAATTGTCCAAATGCAAATTCAGAAGGTGAGAGAAGGAATGTACTGTATGGCCTTCCCACTTTATCATGTCTGCTGAGGATAGCTTGCAAGGAACAATTGATCGTGAACCTATAATTCCAAAGTTCTGCACCACTGAAATTTTCTCATTTCATGCCTGCTTCGGATGTCGATCAATCACATTCATTATTTCTGCAAATCCTTTATCATTGTGTAATGGAACCAAAAGGATGGTAGAAGGTGAGTTAGACACATCATTGTCTTTTCTTTAGACTAGGAGTTCCTCCTTTTTTAAATAAATTCCTGCACTTGGAAAATTGAGTTCAAATAACACAGACCCCCACCTAAGTGATTTACACTCAGCATTCAATATCTCAGAATCTCACTGTGTGAACTATAGTGTATGAATATTTAATATATTTGTATTAAAGTTCTTTGTTACCAGTTCACCGTGAAGGCTTCTGAACCATTTATTTTTGACTCAGAAATGCATGGTCTAGTTTCCAGCTGAATTGTCTCAAATCTTTTGTCCAATTTCAGGAAATAAATTATACACCATTAAGAAATAAATGAACGCATCAGTATCTGAATGTATCAATGAGAATCTAACCCTCTATGTTTTAGCACAATGCTGTCATCTCCACCAGCCCTACAACGCCTTGAGATCTCTCAATGTCAGCACAGAAGAAATAGGAGCAGGCCATTCAGCCCATTGAACGTGCTGCACCATTCAATAAGACCTTGGCTGATCAGATTGTAGCATTTACATCACTTTATTTCCAGCCTCTCTAATCCTTGAATTTCTTATAAATTAGAAATGATTCTAATTTAGCTATGTACAGAGTCAATGTTCCAGTCAGAAATTTGACACGTCCATAAGGACTCTGACCAACCTTTACAGATGCACCATAGAAAGCATCCTATCTGGGTGCATTATGGCCTGGTACAGCAACTGCTCTGCCCAGGACCATAAGAAATGATAGAGAGTTGTGAACATAGCCCAGTCCATCATCCTTGCCAACTTTGCATTCATTGATTCCATGTATACTTCTCGCTGCTTCAGAAAGGCAGCCAACATCATCAAAGATCCCTCCTATCCTAGTTATAATCTCTTCCAACCTCTTCAGTCAGGCAAAAGATACAAATCTGAAACACACGTACCAACAGATTCAAGAACAGCTTCTTCCCCGCTGTTATTAGATTTCTGAATGGACCTCAAATTTCAAATCTAATATTGATCTTGCTTTTTGTGCACTTTCTTTGCAGCTGTAACTTTATATTCCTCGCTCTGTTCTGTCACCATATGATGCTTGTATGGTATGACGCAAAACAAAACTTTTCGCTGAACCTGGGTATATGTGACGATAATAATAAATCAGCTCAAATATCTGGAGAAGAGAATTCCAAAGACTAATGAACCTTTTCATCTTGTCTTAAATAGGAGACTCCTTATCTGTGTCGCCTGGTTCTAGACTCTCCCCATGAGGGGAACGCAGCCTCACAGCAGCAGCCCTGTCATCCCCCAACCCCACTTCAACTCATGTATATTTCAAAAAGATCACCTCTCATACTTTTTTATTTCAGTGAGTATAGACCTAAACTGTTCAACCTTTCTTTATGAGGTAACTGCCTTATTTCAGGAACCAATGATAGGTTTAGAGTTAGTGAACACTCTCTGATCTACTTTCTATCTAAATATACCATTCCTTATGTAAGGAGATCAAAAATGTACATAGTATTCCAGGTGCAGCTCACAAATACCCTGCACAGTTGCAGCAAGACTTCACCATCTTTATACTTCATCCTCCTTTGTAATAAAGTATATTGCACAGGTACAGAGAAAGTGGATGTTTGAGGAGTTAGGCAAAGTGTCAACTGGTAGACTGTTCTGTCCTGGATGGTGTCGAGCTTCTTGAGTGTTGTTGGGGCTGCAGTCATCCAGACTGGTGGGGAGTATTCCATCTCACTCCTGACTTGTGCCTTGTGCGCTTAGTGGAGATTCTTTGGGGAAGCCACTTGACAAAGAACACACAGCTTGCGTTCTACTCTTATAGAGACAGTATGGATGTGGCCAGGCCGATGATAGCTTCCAAGTGGTGGAGCTTTGATGATGGTAATCTCATTCAGTGTCAAAGGGAAGTGGCTTCCTTGTGGAAGATGGTCATTGCCTGCAGATAATTGTGTGGTTTGAATATTGCAGTCAATCAGCCCAAGGCTGGATGTAGTCCAGGCCTGCTACACATGATTACAGACTACATCATTATTAATAGAATTGCAAATGGAACTGCACACTGTACAATTATCACTAAAGCTTCTGACCTCATGATGGAGGGAAGGGCACTGACCAATCAGCTGTCAAGTTTGAGCTTAGGACACTACTTTGAGCAACTCTTGCTATGAAGCCCTGCGATTGAAATGGTTTTATTCGATCCGTACAATGATCTTTCTTTGTGCTTAGTATGACTACAACTGGTGGAAGGTTTACTCCTGGATTTCTATACTGGTCAATTCACTGGACTCCTTTGGTACCACACTCAGTCAAATGCTACCTTGATGTGAAAAGCAGTAATTCACCCCATTGCTGGGATATTGTATTATATTAGAGGTTATATAAATGCTGGTTATTTAAATTTGACTCCCTCTTTCTTGTGCTCTCTCTCTCTCTATATAAACCATCTGAATTTCTCAATGGCATTACTTCACTGAAGAGAAAGTATATAATTGCACACACAGATGAGTCAGAAGACTGGACATGATGTAAAAAGCAGCAAAGAAAGACCAAAAGAGTAATAAGGTGGTAAAAATAAAATTACAAGAGAAAACTAGCTAAAAACATAAAAACTGACAGGAAGAGCTTTCAGAGATAAAAGGTACTGCAGATGCTGGAGAATCCGAGATAACAAGCATGGGGCTGGATGAACACAGCAGGTCAAGCAGCATCATATGAGCAGGAAAACTTGACGTTTTGGGCCTAAACCCTTCATCAGAAATGGGGGAGGGGAAGAGGGTTCTGAAATAAATAGGGAGAGAGGGGGAGGCGGATAGAGGATGGATAGAGGAGAGGATAGGTGGAGGGGAGGCAGACAAGTCGAAGAGGCGGGGATGGAGCCAGTAAAGGTGAGTGTAGGTAGGGGGGTAGGGAGGAGATAGGTCAGTCCAGGGAGGACAGACAGGTCAAGGGGGCGGGATGATGTTAGTAGATAGGAGATGGGGGTGTGGCTTGGGGTGAGAGGAAAAACAGGTTAGGGAGGTGGAGATGAGCTGGGCTGGTTTTGGGATGCGGTTGGGGGAGGGGAGATTTTGAAGCTTGTGAAATCCACATTGATGCGATTGGGCTGCAGGGTTCCCAGGCTGAATATGATTTGCTGTTCCTGCAGCCTTCGGCTGGCATCACTGTGGCATTGCAGGAGGCCAAGGATGGACATGTCATCTAAGGAATGGGAGGGGGAGTTGAAATGGTTTGCGACTGGGAGGTGCAGTTGTTTGTTGCGAACTGAGCGCAGGTGTTCTACAAAGCGGTCCCCAAGCCTGCGCTTGGTTTCCCCGATGTAGAGGAAGCCACAACGGGTACAGCGGATGCAGTATACCACATTGGCAGATGTGCAGGTGAACCTCTGCCTGATGTGGAAAGTCTTCTTGGAGCCTGGGATTGGGGTGAGGGAGGAGGTGTGGGGGCAGGTGTAGCACTTCCTGCGGTTAGAAGGAAAAGTGCCGGGTGTGGTGGGGCTGGAGGGGAGTGTGGAGCGGACAAGGGAGTCGCGGAGGGAGTGGTCCCTCCGGAAGGCAGATAAGGGTGGGGAGGGAAAAATGTCTTTGGTGGTGGGGTCTGACTGCAGATGGCGGAAGTGTCGGAGGATGATGCGTTGGATGCTTTCATAGGTGTTTGAAATAACAAAGTTAACAAAGCAAACATATATTCTACAGGAAGCGATTCGGGAAATTAATAGAAAATTAGGAGATGGCAAATGAATTAAATATGTATTTTGCAAGGCGTTCACTGCAGAGCATACAAGTAACATTCTAAATATAGCTGTAAATCAGGAAATGATGGAAGTGGGGGAAATTTAAAGAAAATCACAATGATCAGAGAAGTGGTACCGAACAAATTAGTTGGAGCTACGGGCTGACAGGACTGATAAGGCTAGTGAGATAGTTGATACATTTATTTTAATTTTTAAAACCTCCCTAATTTCAGCAAGGTTCAGTTAGATTGAAAGATAGAAAATGTAACCTTTTTATTCCAAAAGGGGGGGAAACCAGTTTTGAAACTTGCCCCAGCAGATGGTGAAGTTTGAATTCAATAAATGTCTGAAATTAGGAGTCTAACAGTATCCATGAAACCATTGTCAATTGTCGGAGAAGCCCATCTGATTCACTAATGTTCTTTAGGGAAGGAAATGACGACTGTCATTGGGAAAATGTAAGAACTATTATTAAATATGCTATAGTAGGATATTTAGAAAAAAATAAGGTATTCTGGCAGAGTCAATGTGGCATTATAAAAGGAAAATTATGCTTATTAAATTTGTTGGAACACTTTGAAGAAGTAACACGTTGTAGGTAAAGAGGAACTTGACGATGCACTGTACTTAGATTCCAGAAGAGATTTGATAAGGTGCCATGTCAAAATCTGCTGCATAAAATAAATGTTCATGGTATAGAGGGGTGGCATATTGACAGAAATAAAAGATTAGCTGGCTAATAGATAACAGACAGTAGGCATAAATAGATTCTTGTTTGGGTATCAAGATGTTACAAGTAGTTTACCACAGTGATCAGTGCTGGGACCTCAATCTCAAGGGATAGAGATAAATTAAGTGGAAAAGTGGTGTTTGGGGCCCCGACTATTTACAATCTATCTGAATGACTTGGATGTGGTGATAGAAACCACTAGAGCCAAATTTGCAGATGGCAGTAAAATAGACGGGAAATGAAGTTTCTTTATTCATTCACGGGATAAGGGCATCACTGGCCAGGCAGCATATATTGTCCATCCATAATTGTCCAGAGGGCAGTTATGAGTCAACCACATCACTGTGGGTCTGGAATCATATGTAGGCCAGACCAGGTAAGGATGGCAGATTTCCTTCCCTAAAGGACATTAGTTAACCAGAGGGGTTTTTCCTGACAATCAATTCATGATCATTGTTAGAATCTTAGGTCCAGATATTTATTAAATTCAAATTCTATCATCTGCTAGGGCAGGACTCGAACCTGGGTCCCCAGAACATTGCCTAGGTTTCTGGCTTATTGTCCAATGATAATACCACAAGGCCATTGCCTACATAAAAAAAAATATACAAATTGATATGAACAGGTTAGGTGAATGGGCCAAAATTTGGCAGGTACATGTGAAGTTATTCATTTTAATTGGAGGAATGGAAAGGGAACTTCTAATCTAAATGGAGTGCTTTGGTGCAAAGGGAGCTGGGTGTCTTTGCACATACAGGTACAGGAAGTAATAAGGATGGCAAGTGGAATTTTGGCATCTATTGCTAAAAGAATAGAGTATAAAAGTAGGGAAGTGTTGCTGCAACTGTACAAGGAGTTCTAGATTGATTACAAAGGTAAGGTGTTTGTCTTATGAAGAGAGATTGTGCAACTTAGGCCTGTACTCCCTGGAGTTTACAAGAATGAGAGGAGACCTAATTGATATACTTAAGATGCTAAAGCAAATTGACAAAACAGATGTAGAAAAGATGGGCCTATCTAGAACGAGAAGTCATAATTTTAAAATAAAGGGTGACAGATTTAAACAGAGATGAGGAGAAATTACCCTGGAGCCACTCAGAAAACTCAAACATGACAGTAAAATTAGGTCCTTCTTAACATACGCATGATACAATAAAAACTTTACATCTCTCTGTACATTTTAGATCCAAAGCTTCCACACATTAACAATATATTATCAATTATTACTATTTAGAAATAATTAACAATTTAGAAAGACTGTTTAGGTCTCTGTAGGGATCTAGAACAGGGGTCACTATTAATGCTAAGTGGTCAGTGATTTTAGACAGAGATGAGCAAAATGCCTTGGAGGATCACAAGTCTTTAAAAACCAATGAAAGCAGAGTCTTTGAATATTTTTAAGGCAGAAAGAGATCGATTTCTTGGTAAGCAGGGGCTGAAAGGTTATTTGGGATCTTATTAAGTTGCAGAGCAGGTTCCAGAGGCCAAATGACATTGTCCTGTCCCTAACTCGTATGTTTGAAAATATGTTCATAACTAACTCTGAGCCAGCACTATATGCTAGAAAACACAATTAAAACCATTACTGAGAGTAATAGAGTCAGAGAGATGAAACAAACCCTTCCGTCCAACTCATCCTTGCTGACCCGATATCCTAAATTAATCTCGTCTCATTTGCCTGCATTTGTCCCATATCCATCTAAACCCTTCCTATTCCTATACCTATCCAGATCCCTTTTAAATGTTGTAATTGTACCCCCCTCCACTACCTCCTCCAACAACTCATTCTATACAAGCGCCACCCTCTGCGTGAAAAAGTTGTCCCTTAAGTCCCTTTTATATTTTTCCACTCTCATTTTAAACCTTTGATCTCTAGTTTCGGACTCCCCTACAATAGGGGAAAGACCTTGTCTATTTACCCTATCCATGCCCCTCATAATTTTATAAACTTCTACAAGGTCGCCCCTCAGCCTTCGACACTGCAGGGAAAATAGCCCCAGCCTATTCAACCTCTTCCTATAGCTCAAACCTTCCAACCTTGGCAACATACCTGTAAATCTTTTCTGAACCCTTTCAAGTTTTACAACACCTTCCCTATAGCAGGGAGACCAGAACTGAACGCTGTATTCCAAACATGGCCTAAGAATGTCCTATACAGCCACAACATGATCTCCCATTCCTATACTCAATGCACTGACCAATAAAGACAAGCTTACCAAATGCCATTTCACTATCCTGTCCACCTGCAACTCTACTTTCAAAGAACTATGAACCTGCACTCCAAAGTCTCTTTGTTCGACAACATTCCCTAGGACCTTACCATTAAGTGTATAAAGTGTATTCCTCAGTTCTGAGGAAGGGTCACCAGACCCGATCATTAACTCTGTTTTCTCCTTCACAGATGCTGCCAGACCTGCTGAGCTTTTCCAGCAACTTTGTTTTTGTTTTTTTATTAAGTGTATAAATCCTGCCCTGATTGGATTCACTTCTCAGTATTGTCATATCTGTCACATCTTCCAAAGTCTAGAAATTATTTTTGGTAATATTGACAGAGGATACTTGTGCATTTGATATTTCAATGGATCAAAAATCTATGGATGCTGCTTTATGACACAAAAAAAGCTGCCTTGCTATAATAGCAGACAGATAAATTTCATTTAAATGGATGAAACATTTGTTCACTGATATTAATTATGTCTAGACTAACTTGCTCGCTGCACCATAATCATTTGAAGGCATTGATTTTTCTATTTGAAGGGGAAAAAGTGTAGGTGCTGGCCTTCTAATTCTTTTACTAAGCATTAATATACTTCAAATACTTTTTAACAAATGCTGTCAGGGCTTGAAGATGATTTCTAGAAGAGAAAGGGTTTGATTTTTGGGATTTGTAGCTGTAAGGCATGAGGACAGAGTTGAGAGTAGATTTATTTTCATTGACTGATCATTGACGATGGAATGGGGCACCACAGCATTGGAAACATTCCATCTCATCCTACCAACCTGAGCACCTTGTCAGAGTTTAAAAATAAGAAGTGTGGATGTCACATGGGAGAGTTCAAGCCCTAAAGTTACTCAACTCGATATTAAGTGTGTTGTTAAAAATAGGAAGGTTAACATGCAGCTGTATGGGCTGCTGATGAGGCCACAACTGTGCACAGTTTTGGTCTCCTTACTTGAGAAAGGATGTACTGGCACTGCAGAGGGTGCAGAGGAGGTTCACTAGGTTAATTCCGGAATTAAGAGGGTTGGCTTATGAAGAGAGAATGAGTAGACAGGGACTATATTTTTGGAATTTAGAAGAATGAGGGGGATCTTACAGAAACATATAAAATTATGAAGGAATAGATAAGATAGAAGCACAGAGATTGTTCCCACTGGCAGGTGAAACTAGAACTGGGGTTGGAGCCTTAAAATAAGGAGGAGCAAATTCAGTACTGAGTTGAGGAAGAACATCTTCACGCAAAGGGCTGTGAATCTGTGGCATTGTCTGCTCAGTGAAGCAGTTGAGGCTACCTCATTAAATGTTTTTAAGGCAAAGAAAGATTTTGAACAGTAAAGGAGTTAAGGGTTATGGTGGGTGGGCATGTAACTGGAGCTAAGTCAAAGAAAAGATCAGCCATGATCTTCTTGAATGGCAGAACTGGCTTGAGGGGCCAGATGGCCTACTGGTGCCTCTATTTCTTATGTTCTTATGTTACCACACGGGAAGACCCTTGTACTAATTCTAATTCTTTAACCATTGATATCTGTCCCAATCTCGGGACAGCAGCTCATGGTTCCTTAAATGGTCTTAAATGTTTCTAGTTAAGACAGCTCCTACATAGGCAACATTGGAGCACAGGGGTGGGCAGATATATTGTGAAAGACAGTTTACTCAGTGAACACCTATTCTGTCTAGGCTGGACAGATATGTTAACAATGTCACATACTTTGGAAAATCTAGCTGGGGCAAATATTCTAAACATGTACTGCAGGAGGCAATTCTCCATCAGAGGATTATCTGTTTGAGAGTTGAGTCCAAAATAATACATTGTAAATGATCTGTAAGACATCTGAGAGTTGTCATTGATCAGAAACTGAACTGAACTAGTCAGGTGAGAGGCTAGGAATCCTGTGGCATGTAACTCCTGAAAGTCTGTCCACCATCTACAAAGCACAAGTCAGGAGTGTGATGGAATACTCCCCACTTGCCTGGATGGGTGTAGCTCCAACAACACTCAAGAAGCTTGACACCATCCAAGACAAAGCAACCCGCTTGCTTGGCAGCCTAGCCACCACCGTCATGAAACATAAAACATAACCCCAATGGCCCTACTACTGGCCAGTGCTTTGCTGTAGCTCCTGGTCAAAACTCACCAAGAACATCCACTTGGGCTAATGGCAAATGATATAAATCATTGCCTTCAGCTGAATGTTGATGCAAAATAAATCAAAGCAGTACTGCTGTCTGCATAACTCCAATAAGTGCAGGAAAATGCATGGGTTCCCTAAATCCTAGCTAATCTAATCACCTTTCTTCTGTGTGTAATGATATAATAAGAGTAATTTTTTTTATGACAACCAGGCACATTCCACATGAGCTGCACCTGACAGCTGTTTTGTTTAACAGAGTTGGAATCCTTCCATTTTTCTATATAAAACAAAAGAATGGAAAAGGTTTTGTGGCTAGACCACCCAAAAGTTTCATGCGATAGCGTATGGCACCTGTACATCTCCCCGCTCCTTCAGACTCTGCTCCTAGCCCTTAACTGAAAACCTCGACACCTTTCTGGATAAAACTTTGCTCTGAGTTTTGACTTTTAAGCCTCTCACCACCTAAATTCAATGTTAGCATCGACTAGCTGTCGGCGAGCATTGTTGTGTTCAATTCTAGGCACCTTGCTTCGGACGACCTTTACAGAGGGTGCAGAGGGAATTTTGTAGAATCACAAAATCCCTACAATGTGGAAAGAGGCCATTTGGCCCATCATGTCTGCAGTGACCGTCTGAAGAGCATCCCACTCAGACCCAGACTCATGATCATCGTGGATGGTGGAGTGGACTCGAAGGGCCGAAGGGCCTACTGCTACTCCTAATTTCTATGTTTCTGATGACATGACCACAAAACCATTTTTTCTGAAGAAGAATTGGATTTGAAACATTAACTCTGCTTCTCTCACTACAGATGCTGCCAGTCCTGCTGAGTTTCTCAAAAATTTGCAGTTTTTATTTTTGATTTCCAGCATCTAAAGTTATTTGCTTTTAAATGTTGATTGTCGTAAAAGCTGACATGGTTCACTAATGCCCCTTTGCCAGACTTACCCTGTCCGGCCTAAATATCTCTCAGGACTCATAGTAATGTAGTTGATTCTTAGCCCCATTTTGAAATGGCCAAGCAAACCAATCAATCTAGAGGCATCAAATTCGTGATGGGTAACAATGGCTGTGACAATGATGCCCATGTCCCATGAAAGAATAATGAAGGAGGCTACCCAGACCGGTGTTGGCTATTCTATTAGTGCCATTCCCATGCTGTTTCGCCACTGACCTGCAAACTTGTGCTTTTCCATCCAACATCCTTTGGATGTTACTATTGAATTTGGTTTTGCCACACTTTCCATCAGTGCATCATGCCATGTAACCTTCATTAACATTTCAGCGCAGCAATGGCGAGTGTGTTACTATCAGAACCACAGTCTTTTGCATGACTTGTTAAATTAAGGCATCATCATTCCACTAGGGTGGATGTAAAATTCCCACATCTATTTTTAAATTAATAGCAGGGGAATTCTCTCATTGCCCAAGCAACTTATAATCCCCAAAACAGATGCCTCATTACCATTGCTGTGTGGAGATTAGTTGCCACTTGGCTCCCATGGGGATGCGATGGCCTAGTAGTGTTATTGCTGGGCCCAAATAACGTTCTGGGGACCCAATTTGAATCCTGCTACAGCAGATGGTGAAATTTGAACTCAATAAAAGGAAAAGATATGGAATTAAGAGCCTACCAATGACCATGACTCCATCGTCGATTGTTGGGAAAACCCATTTGGTTCATTAATGTCCTTTAGGGAAGGAAACTGCCATCCTTACCTTGTCTGACCTACATGTGACTCCAGTCCCGCAGCAATGTGGTTGATTCTTAAACTTCCCTCAGGGCAATTAGGGATGGGCAATAAATGCTGGCCTAGCCAGCAAAGCCCTCATCCCATGAATGAAACTTTTAAAAAAATCTTTTCTCTCCATCGAAACAGTGACTGAAAATCAAAAGCACTTCATTGGCTTCGGAATATGATGAATTTGTGACAGGCTTTATATAAATGCAATTTTGTCCTCTTCAAATGACCCAGTGACCTTCAGTTGGAGTGAGCAACAAGGCTGGAGGGGACAGCTGGAAGTCCCGCTTTGAATGACTGCTAGAACACAATATTAGGCCCCTTGTGTTTACTCTACTTTAAAAGGAGGCAGCGTTTCTGATATTCATTACATTAACACTGAAGGGGATTCTCAGGCAAACAATCTCACTTAGTGGAGATGAAGTAAAAAGCTGGAAATCCAAAGCAAATATTGGAACACAGGCAATGAGTGACAGACTGATAAATAACTCTTAAAAACAAAAGTTTTACTGAAGTTTAAAGATTACTCACTAGGGGGCAGCAGTATATTTTGTTTCCAGTCCAAATGCATGTTGAGGTAGTGTGTAAACACAGTTACTCAGTGGCAATGACTCTCGTATGTTCTGTAGTGGTCAGAGAGCAGAGCTAGCTAAAGTGAACTGGCAAATTAGGTTAAGGGATGGATCAGTACACAATATTTCGAAATGTAGAAAATTAATACACTCCAGCAAGTAAGAGAGATTCCTAATTGTGGATCCACTATTCGTGGTTAACTGAAGGAGCCTAAAATAGTGAAGGGAACAGAGTTAACGTTTCAGATCCGGTGACCCTTCCTCAGAACTGGGTCACCGGACTTAAAAACATTAACTCTGATTTTTCTTCACAGATGCTGCCAGACCTGCTGAGCTTTTCCAGCAATTTCTGTTTCTGATTTACAGCATCCGCAGTTCTTTCGGTTTTTATTGAGCTATAAATAGTATCAAGCTTCAAGAGAAGAGCCCTTAACTGAACAAAGAGAGACAAGAAAATTTGGACAGAGTGTAAAGAACAGTGAATTGTGACTAAAATATCAAAGGAAGTGGGAAGTGTTATCCCTCAAGTGAATAAAAATTACAAGATTATGCAAGCTATTGAAAGTGATTCTGTAAAGATGTTAGAAAGAAAATGCAGGTGATGTCTGATTATTTTTTATTCTACTTGAGGGACGTGGGCGTCACTGACTGGTCAGCATTTCTTGCCCAAGCCTAGTTGCCCTTGAGAAGGTGGTGGTGAGCTGCCTTTTGGAACCACTGCAGTCCACCAACTGTAAGTTGGCCCACAATGCCATGAGGGAGGGAATTCCAGGTTTTTGACCCAGCAACAGTGGAGGAATGGCAATATATTTCCAAGTCAGGATGGTGAGTGGCTTGGAGGGGAACTTGAAGGTGGTGGTGTTCCCATATATCAGCTGCCCTTGTCCAAGATGGAAGTGCTCCTGGGTTTGGAAGGTGCTGTCTGAGGATCTTTGGTGAATACTAAGCATTAGTGGTGGAGGGAGTGAATGCTTGTAGATGTAAGACCAATCAAGTGGGCTGCTTTGTCCTGGACGATGTCAAGCTTCTTGAGTGTTGTTGGAGCTGCACCCATCCAGGCAAGTGGGGAGTATTCCATCACGCTCCTGACTTGTGCCTTGCAGATGGTGGACAGACTTTTGGGAATTACATGCTGCAGGATTCCTAGCCTCTCACCTGACTAGTTCAGTTCAGTTTCTGATCAATGACAACTCTCAGATGTCTTACAGATCGTTTACAATGTATTCTTTTGGACAAGCTTTGAGGAGTCAGGAGGTGAGTTACTCGCCACTGTATTCCTAGCCTCTGAATAGATCCCTGAAAGTTGCCACCCAGGTTGATAGGGTTGTTAAGAAGGCGTACGGTGTATTAGGTTTTATTGGTAGAGGGATTGCGTTTCGGAGCCGTGAGGTCATGTTGCAGCTGTACAAAACTCTGGTGCGGCCGCACTTGGAGTATTGCGTACAGTTCTGGTCACCGCGTTATAAGCAGGATGTGGAAGCATTGGAAAGGGTGCAGAGGAGATTTACCAGGAATTTGCCTGGTACGGAGGGAAGGTCTTATGAGGAAAGGCTGAGGGACTTGAGGCTGTTTTCGTTAGAGAGAAGAAGGTTAAGAGTTGACTTAATAGAGACATACAAGATGATCAGAGGATTGGATAGGGTGGACAGTGAGAGCCTTTTTCCTCGGATGGTGGTGGCTAGCATGAGGCGACATAGCTTTAAATTGAAGGGTGATAGATATAGGACAGATGTCAGAGGTAAATTCTTTACTCAGAGAGTAGTAAGGGCATGGAATGCCTTGCCTGCAGCAGTTGTTGACTCGCCAACTTTAGGAGCATTTAAATGGTCATTGGATAAAAATACGGATGATAATGGAATAGTGTAGGTTAGATGGGCTTCAGATTGGTTTCACAGGTCGGCGCAACATCGAGGGCCAAAGGGCCTGTACTGCCCTGTAATGTTCTATGTTCTATGTTCTATGTTCTATGACCTACTCTTGTAGCCACTGTGTTAATGTGGTGAGTCCAGTTGAGTTTCTGATCAATGATAACCCCCAGGATGTTGATAGTGGGGGATTCAGTGATGGTGCCACCATTGAATGCCCAGGGGCGGAGGTTAGATAATCTCTTACTGGTGATGGTCATTGTGTAGTTTGAATGTTACTTTCCAGTTGTCAGCCCAAGCCTGGATATTGTCCAAATATTGCTGCATTTGGTCATGGACTGCTGTGATTTATGAATATTTGACTTGCAAACACACATACACCCAAACAAGATTAAACAGGGCCACAATCATATTAATCTTAAAGATCCAATATGCAGATGTTTGCTTGTACTAATGAATGGCTATTTTATGTTGTCCTGTGTTTTGTGTTGACTTGCATACAAATCAACTTATACACGTACACAAGAACAGAACCCATTTGTAACCTGGGGACTCCCTGTGTTTAACAAGTAAGCATTGATCCCTTAGAAAGTGAGTCTGAGGAAATGATTGTGGAAAATAAGGAGATGGCAGACAATCAAATAGGTGTTTTCCATCAGATTTCACTGTAGAGGATACAAGCAACCAATGTTCTCTTTAATTTCTTTCTTATTTGCGTGTATTTCCTGAGATATATGTCCATTAGAAGCTAATGCACCAACATTAGAAGCAGTGTGTGTGGATCCTCTCAGCAACTGCAAGGCCGCACAGTTTGGAAGGAACATGGCAATTGACATCCCAGAAATAGTGGTAAATCAGAAAATAGAAAGGAGGAGCTCAAGAAAATTATAGCAACTGGGAAATTTGTTGAAGGTGGCGCTGACAACTTCACTGATGAACTTTGTCCTTGGGTCCTAAGACTGGTGTGGCACTAGGGTGGGAACCAGAGCAGTAGGTCAACTCGTAAACTGACCAACGAGGAGGTAGAAACTAAGGCCAGTAACACTAAGAAGAAGAGCAGACAGAGAGAGGTTATCACAAATAGCGGGACTGGTAGTTTGAGGTGTATTTGTTTTAATGCGAGGAGTATGACAGGTAAGGCAGATGAACTTAGAGCTTGGATAACTATGACGTTGTAGCTCTAACAGAGACTTGGATGAGAGAGAGGGACAAGACTGGCCGCTTAACGCTCTGGGATTTAGATTTTTCAGGTAAGATAGAGCAGAGTGTGAAAGAGGTGTGTGAGTTGCATTACTGATTAGGGAGATTATCACAGTTGTACAGAGGGAGGACACTTTGCAAGGCTCATCCAGTGAGGCCGTATGGGGAGAGCTCAGGAATAGAAAGGGTGCAATCACTTTGACGGGATTGTACCACTGGCCTCCCAACAGCCAGTGGGAGACAGAGGAACAGATATGTGGACAGATTATGGAAAGATGTGAAAACAACAGGGTTGATGTGATGGCTGATTTTAACATCCCCTGTATTAACTGGGACTCACAGTTCCAGGAGCTTCAATGGGGGCCGGGGACATGGTGTTGTGGGAGGATTTGTTTAGTGTGTTTCGGAGAGTTTCTTGAAACAATATGTAAACAGTTTAAGTTGGGAAAAGGCCATACAGGACCTGGTAATAGGGAATGAGTGAGGCCAGGTGATCAGAAACAATAAGCAAAATTCCACAAGTTTTATGTTACTTATGGATAAGGGTAAGAATCGTCCTCAGGTGAATGCACGAAATTTGGGGAACTACCACAATATTAGGTAGGAACTGGGGAATGTAGACTGGGGGCAGATGTTTGAGGGTAAATCTATATCTGGCACGTAGGAATTGTTTAAAGGCCAGTTGATTTGAGCTCAGGGCCAGCATGTTCTGTGAAGATGAAGGATAAGGATGGCAATGTTTTGGAACCTTGGATGACAAGAGAAATTGTGAGCTTGGTCAAAAAGAAAAAGGAAGCATACAAGAGGTTGGGAAAGTGAAAAGAGGCAGAGGCCTTGAAGAATATAAAGAAAGCAGGAAAGAACAAGAAGTTTGAAGTGCTAAGACGAACTCTGAAATGTTGTTAGCAAACAGGATCAAGCAGAACCCTCTTCCCCTCCCCCGTTTCTGATGAAGGGTTTAGGCCCGAAACGTCAAGTTTTCCTGCTCCTATGATGCTGCTTGACCTGCTGTGTTCATCCAGCCCCATGCTTGTTATCTCGGATTCTCCAGCATCTGCAGTACCTTTTATCTAGGATCAGGGAAAATCCCATGGTGTTTTATATTCATATAAGGACCAAGAAGGTAGCTAGGGAAAAGGTATATCCACTCAAGGACAAAGGACGGAATTTATTCGTGCAGTCAGAGAAAGTGGGTGAGGTCCTTAAGAAGTACTTTGCGTAGGTACTCACAAAGGAGATGGACATAGTGGATGGTGAGTCTAGGGAGGGGTATGTTGATATTCTAGGACATGCCAACATAAAAAAGGAGGAGCTGTTGGGTGTTTAAAAAGCATTAAGGCAGACAAGTCCCCAGGGCCTGATGGGATCTATCCCAGAATGCTGAGGGATGCAGGGGAGGAAATTGCTGGGGTCTTGTACAAAACCTTTGTATCTTTTTTAGTCACAGGAGTGGTCCTACAAGACTGGAAAATAGCCAATATTGTTCCTTTATTTAAGATGAGCAATAGGGCCCGTGAGCCTTACATCAGTGATAGGGAAATTATTGGAGGAGATTCTTAGGGATAGGATGTATTCACATTTGGAAAAATATGGACTTACTAATGCTAGGCAGCATGGCTTTATATGGGACTTATCATGTCATGCAGCCTTGAGTATTTTGTAGAAGTGACAAAGAATATTGATGAGGGCAGGGCAGTGGATGCTGTCTACATGGACTTTAGCAAGGCTATGACAAGGTCATTCATGGCAGGATGATACAAAAGGTGGAGGCACATGGATCCATAGTGAGCTGGTAAGATGGATACAGAACTGGTTTAGTCATGGAAGACAGAGAGTAGCAGTAGAAGGATGTTTTTCTGACTGGAGATCTATAACCAATGGTGTTCTGCAAGGATCAGTGCAGGGACCCCAGTTGTTTCTAATATGTATAAATGACTTGTAGGTAGCCTGATTCGTAAGTTTGCAGATGACACAGAGACTGGAGGAGCTGTCGATAGTGAGGAGGATTGCCAGAGGATTCAGCAGAATATAAATAGGCTGGAGATCTGGGCAGAGAAATGCAGATAGAATTTAATCCAGACAAATGTGAAGTGAGGCTTTTTGGAAGGTCTAATGCAGGAGGGAAGTGTACAGTAAATGACAGAACCCTTAGAAGTATCAACATACAGAGGGACCTGGGAGTTCAGGTCCATAGTTCCCTTAAGGTGGCAACACAAGTGGATAAGTTGGTTAAAAAGGCATATGGCTTGTCTTCATTAGTCTTCACAGAGTATAAAAATTGGCAAGTCATGTTGCAGCTGTATAGAACTTTAGCTAGGCCACATTTGGAATTTTGCGTACAGTTCGAGCCGGCACACTACCAGAAGGATGTGGAGGCTTTCGAGAGGCTACAGAAAAGATTTGCCAGAATGTTGCGTGGTTTGGACGTTATGAGTTATGAGGAGAGATCGGACAAACTTCATTTGTTTTCACTTGAAAGTCAGAGTCTGAGGGGCGTTGCGATTGAAGTTTACAAAATTATGAGAGGCGTGGAAAGAATGGCTATTAAGAGTCTTTATTTCCAGAAATCCCATTTACTGGAATACATAGGTTTAACTTAAAAGAGGGAAAATTTAAAGGGAGATGCGACAGGCAAGTTTTTTTACCCAGAGGATGGTAGATGCCTGGAACGCACTATCAGAGGAGGTGGTAGAATCAGATACAGTAGCAATGTTTAAGAGGCATCTTGACAGATACATGAACAGACAAGGAGTGAAGGGATGTGGACTGCATAGAGACAAAAGGTTTTTGTTTAGACAGGTATCACGTATCTGTGCAGTCTTGATGGGCCGAAGCTGTGTTGTGCTGTTTGTTCTTAATGACTAGTGAGATACTTGATTTGGTTGTGGTTGCAATTGTCCAAAATTCCCTCGATTTAGGGAAGATTCTGATAGATTAGAAAATAACAATATAATGCATCTATTAAGAAATGTAGGTAAACAGAATGCAGGAAACTACAAGCATGGGGCTGGATGAACACAGCAGGTCAAGCAGCATCATAGG
>JAHRHZ010000249.1:10284300-10296094 GCA_024137785.1 Ginglymostoma cirratum
AGCAGGAAGGATGCTGCTTGGCCTGCTGTGTTCATCCAGCTCTACACCTTGGTATCTCTAATGTTCAGGGATCTGGATTTGAATTCCACCACAGCAGATGGTGGAATTTGAATACCACAAAAAAAACAGTCTGGCTTTAAGAATCTACTGATGACCATGAAGCCATTGTCAATTGTCAGGAAAACTCCACCTGGCCTACTAATGTCCTTTCAGGAAGGAAATTTGCCCTTCTTACTTGGTGTAGTCTACATGTGACTCCAGACCAAAAACAATGTGGTGGTTGATTGCCCTCTGAAATGGCCTAGCAAATCGGTCAATTGCATCAATTGTTACGAAGTTTCAACAAAGAAACGAAACCACAGTTTTTTTCAGTCGATTCAGTTCGGCTTCTGGTCAATGTTAACTCCACAATGTCAATAGCGAGGGCTTCTTTGTGAGAAATTCCATTGAATGTCTTGGGGTGATGGTCAGATTGTCTCTTTTTAGAGATGGATATTGTGTGACTCAAATGTTACTTGTCAATTATCAATCCAACTCTGGAGCTTGACCAGATATCAGTGCATGTAGGCACAGACTGCTTCAATGTCTGTTGCAGGGCAAGTGGTGCTGAACATAATACGATCGTTGGCGAACATCCCCACTTCCGACTTTATGGTGGAGGGAAGGCCATAGGTGAAGCAGTTGAAGATAGTTGGCTCTAGGACATTCCCCTGAAGGACTCATGGCTCTTGTGGTGTTGTGATAATGTCCCTAACTCGGAGCCAGGAGCCCTAGGCTCAAGCCCCATCTGCTCTAGAGACATGTAATAACATTTCTGAACAGGTCGAGTAGAAAATATCTACCTTGAGGAACTCCTGGAACTGAGATTACTGACTTCGAACAGCCAGAACCAATTTCTTTCATGCTAGATATGGCTCCACACAGCACAGTGTCTTCCCATTGATCCCATCTTTGTTCAGGTGCCTTGAAGCCATGTTCTGTCAAACGTCCACGGCTATCATTCTCATCTGACCTCAGGAATTCAGCTGGCCAGGGTTAATATGGTCCGCTACAACGATAGTGAACTTATCTTTACATGGGAAATCAGTTAGCTCAGTTGACTGCTGACTGGTGAGTGATGACATCAAGGTGGGTTCAGTATCATGAAGCTCCTGCCTTGTCAATCTTGTCCTTCACTTGAGATGTGGTGACCCTTGGGTTAAACTCACCACCGGTTATTTCTTATTCTCTCTCTGTCTCTGTCTCTGTCTCTCTGTCTCTCTGATAAGAAAACAGCCCTATGGACCTCTGTGACTCTGGTGACTTTACCATTTAAAAGTAAGAGATCATCTATTAAGGCAGAGATATGGTGAAAGTTCTCACAGAGGGGCGTGAGTGTCTGGAACTCTCTGCATCAAAAGGCCAATGTAGCAGAAGCTTTGAATATGTGATGGCCTAGAGGTATTATCACTAAACTATTAATCCAGAAACTCAGCTAATTTTTTGGGAATCTACGTTCAAATCCTGCCATGGTAGATGGTGGAACTTGAGTTCATTTTTTAAAATTCTGGAATTAAATTATTTCAATTGAGCAAATCTCCTCACTGATGTCTTTCAGGGAAGGAAATCTGAGCTGGTCTGGCCTATGTGTGACTGCAGACACACAGCAATGTGGTTGACTCTCAACTGCTCTCTGAATTGGCTGAGCAAGTCACTCAGTTGTACTAATTGCTACAAAGTCTCATGTAGTGCGTGTACTGCAAGAACACGCCTCATCACCACCCTCTCAAGGGCATCAAGCAGCTGGCAAGAAATGCTGGCCAGCCAGTGACACCCACATCCCATGAGTGAATAAAAAAAATTCAGACAGATGGAGTCTTAGTAAGTAAAATTTTAATCAGTACAAATGTAGATTTGAGATTATAGTCAGACCAATCATGATCTTAGTGAATGACCCAATCCAATTTGCAGCAGCGGAGGGAGCGGCGAGGACCAGGGGGCTGCCGGGAAGGTAAGTTTCCCTCTTAAAGGGCTTACCTTGAGCGTCAGCGGCCTTCATTTGCAGCAATGGAGGGTTAGGTGACAGCGAGGACCAGGGCGCTGCCGGGAATATGTTTGGATCTGGAACCAGTGTTCTAGCGAAAAGGATAAATAGGGTGGACACTAGGACTTTAAACTAGTGAGTCAGGGGGAAGGGAAAGGGAAAATGACAGGGAGTATGATGGTAAATAAGAAGGTAAGCAGCAGGTTAGCATGTGTGTAGGAGGGTTTAAGTTCAAGGCAGACTATGAAAGAAGCGAAAAGGAAGAATAACTCAGGAGATCTTATTAGAGATGTTGGAAATCATCAGGGTAAGAAAGCTAGCACAAAGGCACTTTACCTGAATGCTCACAGCATTCGTAACAAGGTTGATGAGTTAATGGCACAAATCATCGCAAATGAATATGATTTGGTAGCCATTACGGAAACGTGGTTACGGGATGGTCACGACTGGGAGTTAAATATCCAGGGGTACCAGACTATTTGGAAGGACAGACAGGAAGGTAAGGGAGGTAAGGGAGGTGGTGTAGCTCTGATATTCAAGGACGACATCAGGGCGGTGCTGAGAGATGATATAGGTTCTATGGAGAATGAGGTTGAATGGGTGGAAATTTTGGGTGGAAATTAGAAATTCTAAGAGGAAAAGATCACTGATTGGCGTAGTCTATAGGCCACCAAATAATAACATCACATTGGGGCGTGCAATAAACAAAGAAATATCTAATGCCCATAAAAATGGTGCGGCAATTATCATGGGGGATTTTAATCTACATGTAGATTCGTCGAACCAGCTCGGTCAGGGTAGCCTTGAGGAGGAGTTCGTTGAGTGTATACATGATAGTTTTCTTGAACAGTATGTAATGGAACCAACGAGGGAGCAAGCTATTCTAGATCTGGTCCTGTGTAATGAGACAGGAATAATTAAAGACCTCATACTTAGGGATCCTCTTGGAAGGAGTGATCACAGTATGGTTGAATTTAGAATACGGATGGAGAGCGTGAAGATAAAATCCAATACCAGGGTCCTGTGCTTGAACAAGGGGAACTACAATAGAAGAGGGAGGACTTGGCTAAAGTAGACTGGAAACAAAGATTTTATGGTGGGACAGTTGACGAGCAGTGGAGGACTTTCAAAGCAATTTTTCAAGGTGCTCCGCAAAAGTATATTTCAGTGAAAAGGAAGGACTGTAAGAAAAGGGGTAATCTTCCATGGGTGTCTAAGGAAATCAGGGAGGCTATCAAATTGAAAGAGAAGGCATACAAAGTGGCCAAAAACAGCATGAAACTAGAAGATTGGGAAAACTTTAAAGGTCAACAGAAAGCCACAAAAAGAGTTATAAAGAAAAGTAAGACAGAACATGAGAAAAAACTAGCACCGAATATAAAGACAGATAGCAAAAGTTTCTATAAATATATAAAATGAAAAAGAGTGGCTAAAGTAAACGTTGGCCCTTTAGAGGATGAGAAAGGGAATTTAGTTATGGGATATGATGAAATGGCCAAGGCATTGAGCAGGTATTTTGTATCGGTCTTCACAGTGGAGGACACTAATAACATGCCAGTAATTGACAAAGAGACGAAGGTAGGTGAGGACCTGGAAACAATCATTATTACAGAAGAGGTAGTGTTGGGCAAGCTAATGGAGCTAAGGATTGATAAGTCTCCTGGCCCTGATGGAATGCATCATAGGGTATTAAAAGAGATGGCGGGAGAAATAGCAGGTGCACTGGCGGTAATTTTCCAAAATTCGCTGGACTCTGGGGCAGTCCCAGCAGATTGGAAAACAGCAAATGTGCTGCCATTGTTTAAGAAGGGAGGTAGACAAAAATGGGGAATTACAGACCGGTTAGCTTAACCTCTGTAGTGGGGAAGATGCTTGAGTCTATTATCAAGGAAGGAATAGCAAGGCATCTCGGTAGAAATTGTCCCGTTGGGCAGACGCAGCATGGGTTCATGAAGGGCAGGTCATGCTTGACAAATCTTTTGGAATTCTGCGAAGACATTAAGAGCAGGGTGGACAATGGGGACCTGGTGGATGTGGCGTACCTAGATTTCCAAAAGGCCTTCGACAAGGCGCTGCGCAAGAGGCTGCTGCATAAGATAAGGATGCATGGCATTAGGGGTAAAATATTAGCATGGATAGAGGATTGGTTGACTAATAGGAACAAAGAGTGGGGATAAATGAGTGCTATTCTGGCTGGCAATCACTGACTAGTGGTATGCCTCAGGGATTGGTGTTGGGACCACAATTATTTACAATTTATATAAATGATTTGGAGTTGGGCACCACGTGTAGGGTGTCAAAGTTTGCAGATGACACTAAGATGAGTGGCAGAGCAAAGTGTGCAGAGGACTGTGAAACTTTGCAGAGGAACATAGATACATTGAGTGAGTGGGCAAAGGTCTGGCAGATGGAATACAATGTAAATAAATGCGAAGTCATACATTTTGGTAGGAGTAATAGTAAAAAGGATTATTACTTGAATGGTAAAAAGTTGCAGCCTGCTGCTATGGGTGTCCTTGTGCATGAATCACAGAAGGTTGGTCTGCAGGTACAAGTAATTAGGAAGACAAATGGAATTTTGTCCTTCATTGCTAAAGGGACTGAGTTTAAAAGCAGAGAGGTTATGTTGCAGCTGTACAAAGTGCTGGTGAGGCCACACCTGGAGTACTGTGTGCAGTTTTGGTCTCCTTATTTGAGAAAGGATGTACTGTCACTGGAGGGGGTGCAGAAGAGGTTCACGAGGTTGATTCCGGAGTTGAGGGGGTTGGCTTATGAGGAGAGACTGAGTATATTGGGATTATAGTCATTGGAATTCAGAAAATTGAGGAGGGATCTTATAGAAACATATAAAATTATGAAGGGAATAAATAAGATAGAAGTAGAGAGGATGTTTCCACTGGCAGGTGAAGCTAGGACAAGAGGGGATAGCCTCAAGATTAGAGGGAGCAGATTTAGGACTGAATTGAGAAGGAACTTCTTCACCCAGAGGGTTGTTAATCTGTGGAATTCCTTGCCCAGTGAAGTAGTTGACGCTACTTCAGTAAATGTTTTTAAAGCTAAGGTGGATTTTTTTTGAACAATAAAGGAATTAAGGGATACGGTGAGAGTGTGGGTAAGTGGATCTGAGTCCACGAAAAGATCAGCCATGATCTTGTTGAACGGTGGAGCAGGCTCGAAGGGCCGGAAGGCCTACTCCTGCTCCTGGTTCTTATGTTCTTTCCCTATTTTATGCATTCATTTGAATGTTACTAAAGTCACAGGATCACTACAGCACAGAAAGTTGATGTCTAAGTGTCAGCGTTCCATAGGATCAATTTATCCAGTATCACTCCTAATCAGTATCGGACACCAAACTTCAGGAGGGATGTCGGTGTTAGATAAAGCACGTGGTGCCAAAGGGATCAAAGGATGAGGGGGAGAAGCAGGGACACACATTGAGTTGCATGCTCTGCCATGATCATAATGAATGGCGAAGCAGCCTTGAATAAGACCATAGACCATAAAACATAGGAGCAGAATTGGGCCATTCGGCCCATCAAGTCTGCTCCACTATTCATTTGATATGTTTCTCAACTTCATTCTCCTGCCTTCTCCCTGTAACCCTTGATTCCTTTACTAATCAAAAACCTATCTCTGTCTTAGATATGCTGAATGATTTGGCCTTCACAGCGCTCTGAGGCAATGCGTTCCACAGATTCACCACCCTCTGGCTGAGGAAATTCCTCCACATTTCAGTTCTAATGATCATCCCTTAGTGGAGGCTATGAACCTGGGTCCTAATCTCTCCTGCTAGTGCAAACAACTTCCCCACGTCCACTCTATCTAGGCCTCTCAATTTCTGTAACTTTCAACCAGATCGTCACCTCATCCTTCTAATCTCCAAGGGTATAGACACAGAGTCCTCATATGCAAAGCCCTTCACCCCCTGGATTATTCTTGTAAACCTTGTCTGGACCACCTCCAAGACCAGCACATCTTTCCTCAGTTACAGGGCCCAAAACTGCTCACAATATTCCAAATGCAGTCTAACCAGAGCCTTATACAGCTTCATAAATACATCTCTGTTCTAGTATTCTAGCCGTCTTGAAAAAATATTACATTTGCCTTCCTAACTGCTAACTAAACCTGAATGTTAACCTTAAGAGAATCCTGAACTCAGACTCCGAAGTCCCTTTGTTCTTCAGATTTCCAAAGCCTTTCCCCATTTACAAAATAGTTTATACCTCTATTCTCCCTACCGAAGTGCATAGCCTCACACTTTCCCATATTGTGTTCCATCTGCCACTTCTTTGCCCACTCTCCTATCCTGTCCAAGTCCCCCTGCAGCCTCCCCACTTCCTCAATACTACCTGCACCTCCACATATCTTTGTGTTACCTGCAAACTTAACAACAGTACTCTTAGGTCCTTCATCCAGATCATTAATGAATAGCGTGAATATTTATGGTCCCAATACTGACCCATGCGGAACTCCAGCAGAACGGTCTACTCTTGCTCCTATATGTAATGTTTCTATGGTTCTATATGAAGTCATTAGAGATCATGCAGAAAAGATTCACATTATTTGGTTAAGGAACCCTGATGTTTTGATAGAATGGAGAAGCTGAGGTTGTTCTCATTTAAAGAGATGAAAGCTGAGAGAAGACTTTATTGAGGTATTTCAAAAGGTATCGGGCAGA
The DNA here is from genome assembly GCA_024137785.1 of Ginglymostoma cirratum. NCBI lineage: Eukaryota > Metazoa > Chordata > Chondrichthyes > Orectolobiformes > Ginglymostomatidae > Ginglymostoma > Ginglymostoma cirratum. Next base: position 10,291,002 of record JAHRHZ010000249.1, read on the forward strand.
GTAGATCGGGAAAAGGTGTTCCCCTTGGTCACATCATTGAAAATGGGAGGATGAAACTTGATGGAAATTGGCAAAAGAAGCATTGACAGCCAGAGAAACATTTTCATCCAGCGCGTGGTTAGGATCTGGAATACTCTTCCTCAACGTATAGCGGAGACAGGGTCAATTGAGGCATTTGAAAGGGAATGTTCTCTGAAAAGGAGGAATGTGCAGGGCTGCAGAGAGAATGTGGAGACAGTAGCATCTTGTGAATTCTTTCTTCAGAGAAACAACACATATAGAGAGAGCCTGAGTGACCTCATCCTGCGCTGGAACCATTCTGTGAAATCTCAGGAACAAAAACAAAGTTGCTGAAAAAGCTCAGCAGGTCTGGCAGCATCTGTGAAGGAGAAAGCAGAGTCAACTTTTCAGGTCCGGTGACCCTTCTTCAGAAACCTCAGTATAGCTTGGTGGTCACATCTGGAGGGTGACAATTGAACCAAAAATTTTCTACCTCCGAGGTTAGTTGCAGCTGAGACATGGAATGAGTTCAGCCAAGAACTTTAAAAAGATCTCAGAACTTCATCCACCATGCTTTGATTTCAGCCTGAATTCTCATGTTTATCCAATTCTACCTCTGACACTTGACTCCCTTTCTTGTGCTTCTCCCTATCAATGATGACACTTGCAATAGAAATTCAATACACTAATATAGGAATGGTTGTTAGGGAGTCTGATCTGATAATCAATCGTTTGCTATCTTCATTTCTTTCCAAATGAGCAGCATTCAGCAAGAGCCCTTTGATGTAAGTATTGCTGAGCTGGAAACAGAGGCTGTGTATCTAAGTGTCAATTCTTCAGGCTAAATTGCACTTGAATGAAATAATCATTGGTCCTATTTACTGTAGACAGTTGTTTGTTTAACTACCTTCAATTATAAGGGCTGAAGTGGAATCCTCCCTGCTTATTATGTCAAGCTGTGCTGAGTAGGTCCATTGTATTTGGTCACTGATCCCTGGAGGGATCTAGTACTCAATTCCTTTCAACAGTCAGTGGTGCACCATCTCAGAACCGTACTACAGAGAGACTGTTACTCTTGGCTGGAGAGTCTAGACCCGCAAATTAAAGTACTGGGTTTGTTTGAGGAAAAGGTTTCCCTGTATCTTGTTTCCTGCGTCTCCATGGTCAGCTCACCTCACCAAACGGAAGCCGTCAATTCTGCAGTTCCAACAGTGCCACCATGCACGATGGTCACCACTGGCATGACAGGAGGCTCAAAAGAAAGAACAACCATGGATCTCCTGGACCGCAACTGAGTCTGGGAACTCACTGGAACCTGGCTGACAGGTACCACAACAATGGGGTAAGGGAGTGAGTTCTGGTCAGAGTGAGGTGAGAGGGAGAGTGCAGACATGGGGAAGAAAACTGTTAGGCAGTAGGCTCCCAATTAGCATTAGTTGCACTGAAAAGTGGTAAAGGGAGAAAACAGAAAGAATATTTCACTTAGCAGCAGGCTAGAGTCAACCATGCCAGGCAGCACATTGGGTACAGGTCTCTCCTGCTACCAGTTAACACTACAGTCCTTCCTAGTATTAAGTTGTTTAATCATGGGCATTTATGGCAAAGACCAAGAAAAATGTCAAATGATTAGCTATACTCCCTTTCTTACTATCTTCTCAAGGGCAACTAGGGATGGATGATAAACACTGGCCAGCCAGCGACACCCATGCCCATGAGTGAATTAAGAAAAAGATTCAGCTTCAATAAATATATTTGAAATCAAGGGTATTTATTCAGTACCTTGATTTTAACTTCAGCAATTGTACAGTCCTATAGTTAATTGGTCATTTCTTTTTGCTGGTTGCTGTTTAAATTTTCTTTGATGTAAACATAAATTATGGAAATACAGCTGGTGTAACCATTTAAAAGTCATTAAAAGATATAAATTCAGATTAAGCAACATCAACATTTCAAATTATTGTTTTATTTGCTACACATTGAATAATAAAAAACAAGTCCTTAAATATAAAACTACGCTTGATTACAACATAGAAAAATGTCAATCAGCCTTATTGTCCTTCGCTGGTTTGCACCTTCAACAAGATAAGCGAGAAACTGTTCTTATTGCTGTGCTTTTCTCCTGTAACATGTTTAATTCTCAACTTTATTTCTTTTTCTATGTTACACTGAAAAGATGCGATAGCACTGAACCTTAGCGTTCAGGTGGTGTCAAGATTTTTAGAGGGTTTGTTGCCATGGGCCCTATCCTGTTTTCTCACCAAACTCACCTCGTTAATTACCTACGATGCCACTGTAATTTCTCATGCATGATTTCTATCCCATCTTATCGTACGCAGTTTCTGGAACAACTCACCAGTCAACAGATATCTGCCAATAGGCTGACATCAATTATGCTCGCACCATCTTTAAAAGCCTGTGTTGCGCTTGGACACCACTGTCTTTCTGCAGCTGCCCTGCACTGGTGCTGACATTTGCCTCAGTCGTGGCAGACAAGAGGGGAATTGATCCCCCACTTTGTGAGCAGGGTCCTGGATGTCCTGCTGGATGGGGTGGTGCGTGTGTGTCTTCCACGTCCCCAAGACCAGCAATAGAGGCCATAGCTCCAGACCATGCCAGCTTTGTCTGAGCTTGTCACCCATCTAAAGAAGCCAACAGGAGGAAGAAGATGGATGCTCTTTCCCACGATGCCAGCGTAAATTCCACCATCTTCTCTCTAATTCCTCACACTCACTCTGTCTCTAAATCCACCTCCCACCAAAGCTCATGTCCTCTCACTCTCAAAGTTGCCTGCAACATCTTCCCTCACTCACTCTAACTCATCCCAACACCAACATCACAACAGTTTGTGATGATGGGGTTAGGATGGGGTTGGGTCTGGGTGGGCTGCTCTTCAGAGGGTCAGTGAGGACTTGATGGGCTGAATAGCCTCTTTCTGCAGTGTAGGGGTCCTGCAATTCTCTGATTCTATGACATTAGTTTGAGCTTGCCAGATATTCTTTGCACCCAGTTGCTTCCCACCAGACCACGGCCAGGTCTGGGAATTCATACTCCTTACAGTTCCTTACACTCTCTGTGCTCGAATAGCTTTCCATAAGCATTTTTGCTAATCTCTCTGCTTGCTAACAATTCTAACCCGAATGTAGAATGAATGCTGCCCCCATTGGGTGACACAACCCTCACATAATTCCGTTCATATCTATCCAATTATGGCCATGGAGTCATTTACAATGGGTGTTTTTAATGCTGCACCATTACCTCTGGAGCACCTCAAGGTTTGAATCTTGCGTCCCTCACACATTTATATTTTGCCCCTTTAAACTTCAAAGCATCATCAGCTTCTACGTTTATGTTGATGACACCCAGCTCTACCCCACCACCTACACCTCTCCTGACTCCATGACTGAATCTATATTGACTGACTGTTTGTTCAAAAGCTAGTACTGGCTCAGTAGAAATTACCTCCAACCAAGTGCTGTTTCGACTGAATTCAATACCTTCACGCCTGCCGTAAGCTCTTCAGCCTCATCACTGACTCCATCCTTCTGCCTGGCAACTGTCCGAGTTTTGACCACAGCATTTGCACCGGTCAGCTGTTATTTTGTCCCCCACGGTGATCATCACAAAGAAAACCTATTTCCGGTTCTGTTAATGCCACCCAACACAACTCCAGCCTCAGCTCATCTGTTGCTGAAATCCTCATCCGTGTTTTTGGTACATTCACTCCACATGAGTTCATCCAGAGCTTTGCTGCATGTGGCCAACACTAACAGTCCCACTTACTGATCACTGGTGCACTTATAGACCATGCTCCCAATTAGGCAACGCTATCATTTTAAAATTTTCATACCTGCTTTCAAACACCTCCATGACATTGTGTATCTCACTACCTTCAGATCTATAACCCCTTGGCACATAAGCATTTTACCAATTCTGGCCTTCAGAGCATCCACGATTTTAATCATTTCAACATTAGTCCTACTTTCCCTCCCTAAATCATCCTATTCTCTCCTCCTTCACTGTGCTCCTTAAAACCTGCCTTTTCTTTATCAACTTTCTGGTCATCTTTTTGTTGTCTCCTTTTTTGGCTCAAAGTTAACTTCTGTTTGCTTATGCTCCTGTGAAGTAAATTGAGTTGCTTTATTACTTAAAGTTGTCATTGTAATACAAATTTTTAATGTTTTGTTGTTTCCTTCATTTGTCGCCATTAGCAATCACTTACCAGTGGGTCTGGTTGAACACCTTGGAAATTCCATGTCACTTGTCAGAGATCCTATGGGTCCTTCTGTGGCTGATCAGCCTGATCCTAGAGTCACGTCTCCCACAACACATTTGGCGGCTGTATCCAGGAGGTGGAATTGGTGCCTGGCCTTGAGATCGTTGGCATTCCTTTGTCCAGTTTCTTTTCCATACTTCATCTTGCTCATGGGTGTTCTCAAAGAATTGTATCCTTTCATACAGGGCCTTCCTTCAAATTGGTTTCTTCTAAACAACAGGTTTTTATGTCTATGTTGCACATCTTGAGGGAAGCCTTCAGGGAATCTTTGAAATGCTTCCTCTGTCCTTCTCTCATTCTAGTCCCTTAATTCATAGAATCCCTACAGTGTGGAAACAGGCCCTTCGGCCCAACAAGTCCACACTAACCCTCAGAGTGTCCCACACAGACCCATCCCCCTATAACCCACCTAAGCTACACATCCCTGAACACTACGGGCAACTTGGCATGGCCAATCCACCTAGCCTGCACATCTGTGGGAGGAAACAGGAGCAACCAGAGGAAACCCATGCAGTATGTGAAAACTCTACGCAAACAGTTGACCGAGGGTAGAATCAAACCCAGATCCCTGGTGCTGTGAGGCAGCAGTGCTAACCACTGAGCCACCGTGCCGCCCAAAGACGATTTGCTTTGGGCAGTTGGAACTCCATATTACTAAAGGCATGGCCGTGCCAACAGAATTGGGTTCAGATGACAAGGCATGGGGCTGGATGAACACAGCAGGCCAAGCAGCATCATAGGAGCAGGAAAACTTGACGTTTTGGGCCTAGACCCTTCATCAGAAAAAATGATTTTTTCTGATGAAGGGTCTAGGCCCGAA
>JAHRHZ010000249.1:10296494-10307490 GCA_024137785.1 Ginglymostoma cirratum
AGGAGCAGGAAAACTTGACGTTTTGGGCCTAGACCCTTCATCAGAAAAAATGATTTTTTCTGATGAAGGGTCTAGGCCCGAAACGTCAAGTTTTCCTGCTCCTATGATGCTGTTTGGCCTGCTGTGTTCATCCAGCCCCACGCCTTGTTATCTCGGATTCTCCAGCATCTGCAGTACCTTTTATCTCTTGGGTTCAGATGATCCTGGCCTCAATGCCTGTGCTACTGGCTCCTTCAAGAATGCAGATGTTAGGGCGCCTTTTCTTCGCTAGTGTTAACTAAAAAGCTGGAATGGATCACACTTCTTAATAAAAACCGAAAGAACTGCGAATGCTGTAAATCAGGAACAAAAACAGAAGTTTGCTGGAAAATCTCAACAGGTCTGTCAGCATCTGCGAAGAAAAGATCAGAGTTAATGTTTCAGGTCCGGTGGCCCTTCGTCAGAACTGTGAATGCATTGGAGAGAGTTCAGGAGAAATTTACAGGAATGTTTTCAGAATTGGAGACTTCAGCCAAAAGGACAGATTGAAGATGTTGGGACCATTCTTCTAGGAGGGAAGAAGGCCAAATGGAGATTTGATTGAGATTTTCAAAATTGGGAGGGGGCTGGACCCAGTAAACAGGGAGAAGCAATTCCCACTTGTAAAAGGAAAAAGTATGAGAAGGCATAGATTTAAAGTAATGTGCAAAAGAAAGAAGGGAGGTGTGAGAAAAATCTTTTTCACTCAGCGAGTAGTTAGGGTATAGAATGCACTGCCTGGAAACATGGTGGAGGCACATTCAAGTGAAGCATTTAAGATGGTATTTGATGATATTTTTTGGATAGAAATAGTATGCAAGAGGATGGGGAAAATACAGGTGATTGGCACTAAGTAATGGTGTATATTGGAAGAGCTGGTGCAGTCATAATGGGCCAAATAGCTTCCTTCTACATCATAACAATTCTGGGATTCTGTGAAGAGAACCATTGTGGTTCTGGACTCAGACATTGGTAAGACCGGGGAAAGAGGGCCCATTTGTTTCTTTCATGAACATTAGTGAACTAAATCGACTTTCATGATAATGGTTTCACTGTTAGAATGGTCCAGTCATTCAGTGCTATTGTCAGTAGGCCATAAGACCAGAAGAAATAGAAGCAGGAGTAGGCTTTTTGTCCCTTTGAGCTTGCTCCGCCATTTAATATCACCATCTGACCTCCCTCATGCCCATCTTCTTCCCCCTTCCCTTGATTTCCCAACGGCTCCCTCCAGCAACAACGGGGGTTGGGGTGTGGGTTTTGGGGGGTGTGGGGGTGTGTTGGGGAATGAGCATTCACACACTACATCTGGGCAGCCCTATGATTAACAAATTCTGTTGTCAGTTGTAAAGGAATTCTGGGAGTTGTTGGGGCAGTTGCATGCTGGGAGTGGGTCAACCCCAAACTCAGCAGTTGCTGCTGTCAAGTGGAGGCTGAACAATTAAGTGCCCTGCTGCCAATCAGATGCAAATCTGGACTGAGATCCACACAGCTTTGTGATTGCTGCTGCTGTAATTACCTCTGGTCACAAGTTAATGAGTTTCTGTCAATCAGGGATTATGGCAAAATTATGAAAAGAAAGAATTCTGTTGTCGGTTTAAACATTGAAAATCAAATTCTGTGACTTGTTCGTATTTTGTGTACACAGTATGTACATAACAAGTTGTGAAACGAAAGCATAAAAAGCACCGATGTGAGAGAGATATCAGATAAACAGTTGCCCTTATAGTCAGGCAGACTGTTGCTTCTGTACAGCAACATCTTAGCTTTATGTAGCTCTTCTTATGTGGGAAACAGGGGCGTTAACGTAGAAAATCTGGCAGCGTGCCTCATAAAGAGATGTTGGACCGGATGACCAAATGCTTGCCCATAGAGGTAGGTTTTACAAAGCATTTTTATATAAAAGAAAGAGACGCAGAGAGGCTTAGGGAGTGAGTTCCAGAGTTTAAGGCCTTGGCAGCTGAAGGCACAGTCACGAACAGTGGAGTATTGAAAATTGGACATGCACAAGAGACCAGAAGTAGAGAAACACAGAGTGGTCAGTGGGATAATAAGATTTAAGGAGGGGTGAGGCTATAGAGCAGTTTGAATAAACTAGGACGCAAATTTAAACGCCAGGGTTTGCTAGATCGGAAGCCAGCAGAAGTCACTGAGTGCTGAAGGGTAATAGATGATTGGGTCATGATGCGATTTTGGACCAGGACAGTCAAACTTTGCAGGGTGCAAGGCAGAAGGATAATCCAGGAGAGCAACTAAATAGAGTTTGAAATCTGAACCTCCATTTCATTTTTCAGCTGCAATCAGGTAGGATATTTTTCATAGTCCGCAAACTCAAGTAAAATGGTGTTTTCCTTTTCTTGTATATCACGTCATGTTGTTCCACACAAGAAGGCAACACACACATTGGGAACTAATAGATAAGGCAAATGTGTGAACATGGAGAAAGTCTTTCTTATTTTGTGTTTGGATGATAACTTGTTATTTAGTGATTATTATATCAGTGAATTTTGGTTCTGCTGCTTGTCAAAGTGTCAATTAGAAACGTGAATTTTGAGGTTGAAATTATAATACTGTAATTACTTCTTCCTGCAGACAAGACTTAAGTGAGTTTGTCTCTGAGTTTGATGTTGCTGTTTATTACTCACCTGAACACTTTGTTCTCAACTTTGACTGACTGATATGCAATCTATGGCCCCATTTGGCAGACAGTACAGATGACTGTTTATATAACACAGCACTTAATATACACCTTCCCACGTAGACACAGACAATGTGTGTCATACGTTTTCTGACCACCCACTGTGATTCTTATCATTAACAGATATCAGTTGGTTTTGGAGAAGTGCTTTATCAATGCAAATACATCGATGCAAATTATGTAACTGAGCAACCCAAGATATTGCTATTAAGACTAAAACAAAGCAATTCTTCAAGCCATCGTTATTTCAGAAAGTAATGCGAGATTTGCACATATATGCTGCTTTTCTTAACCTGAGGACATCCAAAAAGGTGGAAATATCGAAATATAGAAAATAGGAACAGGAGTAGGTCATTCAGCCCCTTTAACCCCCTCCACAATTCATCCAACTCGATAGCTTGCTCACACTTCTCCACATATCCTTTGATCTTCTCAGCCATAAGACCATAAGATTTAGGAGCAGAATGAGACCATTCAGCTCATTAAGTCTGCCCCACCATTCGATATTGTCTGATATGTTTCTCAATGCCATTCTCCTACCTTAACCCCGTAACCCTTGATCCCCTTGCTAATCAAGAACTTTTCTATCACTGTTTTAAATACCCTCAACGACTTGGCCTGCACAACCCTCTGTGGCAATGAGTTCGACAGAGTCACCACCTTCTGGCCGTAGAAATTCCTTCTAATCTCAGTTCTGAAGTCAGAAGTCACACGACAACGGGTTATAGACCAACAGGTTTTTGAAATCAGAGATAGTAGGTACTGCAGATGCTGGAGAATCTGAGATAACAAGGTGTGGAGCTGGATGAACACAGCAGGCCAAGCAGCATCATAGGAGCAGGAAAGCTTGACAGGTTTTTGAAATCAAAAGCTTTCGGAGCATAGCCCCTTCGTCAGGTGAAGTAAGAGAGCGCCACACAGACACGGAATTTTTAGGACGAGACACAGCTCTGAAGTGCTGTCCCTTCACCCTGAGACCGTAGCCCTGGGCACATGTCCACTCTATCCAGTCTCACAGTGTTCTGTAAACTTCAACGAGGTACCTCCTCATCCTTCTCAACTCCATCAAGCTCAGACAAAGAGTCCTCAACCAAGCCTCAAATGACAAGCCTTTCATCCCTGAGATCATTTCTTATGGTACTCCCCTTGCCCACTTCCAACACCAGCAACTTCTCACTTTCCAGAGAAAAGGGACCCAAAACTGATGACAATATTCCAAATGCGGCCTGAACAGAGCCTTATACAGCCTCAGCATTACATCTCTGCTACATCTCTGTATTCTAGCCCTCTTGAAAGGAATGCCATATTATATTTGGTTTCCTAAATATCAGATGAAACTTTATGTTAACCTTAAGAGAATCCTGAACTAGGGCTCCCAAGTCCCTTTGTGCTTGAGAATTCTGAAGCCTTTCCTCATTTAGAAAATAGCCTACGCCTCTGTTCTTCCTGCCAAACTCACACTTAGGATACAATGTGGCAATCAGCCACTTCTTTGCCCAGTGTACTAGAATGGGGAGGCAACGGCCTAGTGGTATAATTGCTGGACTGTTAGTCCAAAGACCTAGATAAAGCCTGGGGACCAGGGTTCGAATTCCGTCATACAGATGGTGGAATTTGAATTCAATACAATATCTGGAATTAAGAGTCTAAAGATGACCATGAATCCACTGCTGATTGTTGGGAAAAACCCACCTGGTTCACTGATGTCCTTTAGGGAAGGAACCTGTCACCCCTCACCTGGTCTGGCCTACATGCAACTCCAGACTCACAGCAATGTGGTTGACCCTGAACTGCCCTCTGGGCAATTTAGAGATGGGCAATAAATGCTGCCTAGCCAGTGATGCCCTCATCCTGTGAATGAATAAAGGACAAAAAACTAGAATGCAAAGAGTTAACACAGTGAGGAGCTGGAGGGACACAGCAGGCCAGGCAGCATCAGAGAAGCAGGAAAGCTGATGTTTCAGATCAGAAAGAAGGGTCCTGACCTGAAATAACAAGCATGGGGCTGGATGAACACCGCAGGTCAAGCAGCATCATAGGAGCAGGAAAACTTGACGTTTCGGGCCTAGACCCTTCATCAGAATTCTGTATCTGGTGAGGTGGCTTGAATCAATTGTTCTTTCAATGCGTACGCTTACATATTTTTTTAAAATTGAAGATATGAAATTATCCATTGAGTTCAGAGAAGCTCTGGAATTCCTTCAAATGATCTTAAAGGAATGTGAAATCAGACAAACTGTGAATGTACAATCAGGGAGCAGGAGGAAACCATTCAGCTCCTCAAAACTTTTTTTTAATTTATTCACTCGTGGGATGTGGGCATCATTGGCTGGGCCAGCATTTATTGCCGGGTCCCTAAGTGCCCTTGATTGTTGCATGAGAGGCTTCCTGGACCCACGTTGATGTGGGTCTGGGCTCCAATGCAGGTTAGGCCCTGAAGGATATTAGTGAAACAGATGGGTTTTTAATAACTATTCACAATGTTTTCACGGCCATCAGTAGATTTTTAATTCCAGATATTTTTAAAAATTGAATTCAAATTCCAGCACCTGCCCGGTCAATATATTATTCTGGTAAACCTTCTCTGAACTGCTTCCCGCACATTTCCTTCCTGCCTAAATTAATGTCATAGAGTCACACAGCGCAGAACAGGCCTTCAGCCCATTGAGTCTGCACTGATCCGTCTGCAGTAATCCAACTTTCCAGCAATTGGTCCACAGCGTCGACCAGCACTTTGCACAGCACTTGCCTGCTCACTGCCCATTTCATTGATAATATAGATCTGTTTCATAGGACAGGACAGGAACAGACCCTTCAGCCCGCCATATTTGTGCCAACCATGATGCCATTTTAATCTAATCCTGCCTGCACGCACATGATCCGTATCCCTCTATTCCCTGCCTGTTGCATCTGTCTAAATGTCTCTTGAACATTTATCTTGGATCACAGTGTATTCAAGCAGTTCTTTTCAGAATCGGTTAAGTGTTGTTAAGAGAAGATTCGACAACAGCAATTTGCTAAAGTAAGAACATTTATTAAGTAATTATAAACAGACAAAGAAAAGGAACATTTATTAAGTAAATAAAAAAATGAAAAGGAGAGGGAGAAAACAATAAGACTTCCGCCCTTCGGGGACATCTCAGTTGATAGCTGGTCTGGAGGCTGAGATTGTTCCTGGCACTGTTCGCAGTCCCAGTCCAAGGTGAAGTCCAGCGACTTGGAACGAAACTGTCTCTCTCTCTTATACAGTATAACAAACAGCAAACACAGCAAGAAGAAAACTACAGAAAAACACATTGATTGTGCTGTCTTTGGCACGTACAGGAACGTTCACAGGACTCATTCAAGGTCATGCAGCTGTTGAATATCATCAACACATTTAGCCCTTCGGCCCATCCTATACAATCCACCCCGACGATATTTGACAGTGCACGTTATAATTGCAGATCCAGATGCAAATCAGCGATAGCCGCGCAAGAACATGCAATAAGAGCATGTAACCTACACTGGAAAATTAAAACTACAATGAAGATAACTAGCACCAATACAAACAATGCAACAATAGGGTGTATTATCAAATGGCCAGTTGCCTTTTGGGACCAGCCCTTAGATATTTATCATACCCCTGATGTATGGCCAAGGCCGCGATGGAACCAGCAAGTCATGTCACCTGATTGAGGTGAACAGAATATCGTCTACACTCTTTTTCAGTTTAATCGATTTACATAGCTTGCTCTAAAATTCAGTATAGTCCAGATTCAGGTTCCTTAATTTGCGTTTTTTTTTCATTCTCCAGTTCCCTATCCACAGGTCACTTCACCCAACAACAGTAAAATAACATCATATATGGACTCAATTTCTTCAGCTCATCGGTATCTGCCTTGTGGAAACTTCTCCAATATGTTTCCTTCCTTGTCAATCATATGAACGATTGTATCAATGAGTGGTAACTTCTTCCAAATGCAGGTACCCCCGTTGAGCTAGAATATACGTGGGATCAAGTAGTACAGCTCTAACGTTCACCAGGCTTTACCTTCAGCTTATGCTTCCTGCCTTTTATTTTTCCTGGCGTTCCCTTACCACAGACGCCTACACCACCTCAGCCTCAGCTCAGCCTTCTTTCACAAGCACTAACTGTCCTAACACATTACAATATCACCTATTGGTTTAAACACTTGAGTAAATGCATAATACAAATGCTCAAGTTGGGGTATGTGTGTGTTATCCAATGGGCTCTTTCACTCAGTACACTGTTACTCCTCCAAGAGTCCCATATTCTTTCATTTCTGTAACATTTTGACATAATAACCAGGCACACTTTATTTTGGTTTTAATTCTTTTTATTTCCCTTTCACTAATACTATGTTTATTGGTTTACAATTAGTTTCTCTTTGGATTTTGTGTCAGTATCTTTTCGTTTATGTTTTTGTGCTCTTCCAAGCCACTACTGCAACATTTTATCCCAAATTGCCGCTTCAACCCATTATTCTAATTGTTTTCTGCCTTCACGCATTCCAACAACTCCAGCTTTGGCTCCTTACGTTAAGCTCCAGATTCTGTGGTGTCCCTTAAGGCCTTTTAAATTAAAATGCAAGTTGCTGCGTGTACAACGATGGGAGTTGCGAGCAAGAGTAATCGGTTCAACCGCTCTAGCCTGCTCAACCATTCAATAAAGTCATAGCTGATCTGTTTGTGCTCGGGATTCCACATTCGCCTCGTTCTCCGATTACTTTTAATTTCCTCTACAGCGATCTACCTCTGCTGTAAAAATAACCAAACTTTGCTTCCAACACCTTCTCAGGCAGAGTTCCAAAATCAGAAAACCCTGAGAAAGAATAAAAGCCCCTCAGCTCTTTCCTCAAAAATGTAACACCTCGTTTTACAACTGCCTCGTTGTTCTAGTCTCACCCAGAAGAATTATGTCCAACCAGACATTACTATTCAGGGATGTTCTAAACTTCAATCAGCCACACAAGGAGATAGGATGGTAAAAAACACATATGGCATGATTGCCTCACTTGGTCGGGGAATTAAGCACAAGAGTCAGGATGTCATGCTTCAGCTTTATAAGACATTGGTTAGGCCACAATTAGAGTATTGTGTTCAATTCTGGCCGCCACATTACAGGAAGAATGTGACGGTTTTGCAAGGGGTGTAGAAGAGGTTTACCAGACTGGATTAGAGAGTATGAGTTGCAAGGAGAGGTTTGAAAAACTTGGGTTGTTTTCTCTAGAGTGGCAGAGGCTGAGGGCAGACTTGATAGAAGTGTATAAAATTATGAGATGCATAAATTGTTTTGGGTTGACAGTCAGAATCTTTTTTCCCCCCAGAGTTGAAATGTCTAAGAATAATGTGCATGCATTTAAGGTGAGAGGGGAAAAGTTCAAAGGAGATGTGAGAGGCAAGTTTTGTTTTGTAGAGAGTGGTGGGAGTCTAGAATGCTCTGCTGGGGCTGGTGGTGAAGGCAGATGCAATGGAGCATTTAAGGGGCTTTTAGATAAGCATATGAATATGCAAAGAATGGAGGGATATGGACCAAGGGTGGGCAGAAGGGATTAGTTTAATTTGGCATCATGTTTGGCACAACACTGTGGGCCGAAGGGCTGTGCTATACAGTTCTATGTTCTAAATCACCCCTGTTCTTCTGAACTATGTTGAAAGTAAACTGATCATTCTTAGTAAAGCAACCCACTTATTCCAGATACCAATATAGTAAAAAATACAAAGAACTGCGGATGCTGGAAATTAGAAATAAAAACAGAAATTGCTGGAAAAAGCTCAATAGCTCAGGCAGCATTTGTGGATAGAAAGCAGAGTTAATGTTTTGGGTCCAGTAACCCGTCTTCAGAAATGGTTGTAACTAGGGAAAGGTTGGCAAGATGGAGTTGGGGGGATGGAGGAGGAATAAACAATAAGTGGAGGTGGAACCCAGAGAGAGAGAGAGAGAAAAACAGTTGGGCAAAAATCAGCCAGGGGTTGAATCAATAGCTATTAATGGGGACCATTAGTGGCTGAGAATGGGTTGCTTCTGGTTGCACCCCATGTGATGGCAAGGCCTGGTGTCTGGGTTAATCTTTACAGTGTGGAAACAAGCCATTTTGCCCAACATGTCTACACACTCTCCAAAAGGCATCCCTCCTGGACTCACCCCCCCATACCCTATTCCTATCACCCTACATTTACCATGGCCAATCCACCTAACCTACACAGCTTTGGACTGCAGGAGGAAACTGGAGCAAACCCACACAGACACAGGGAGAATTACAAACTCCACACAGACAGTCACCCGAGGCTAGAATTGAACCCAGGACCCTGATGCTGTGAGGTAGCAGGGGTAACCACTGAGCCACTGCACCACCCTAATGTGGGAAGGAAAGGTAAATGCAATATAGTTAACCTCACCAAACCACTTCCAATAAATCTCACATTTACATTGTTTGTCTTACATCTCCATTCTGCCCTCAGGCGTGCTCATGTCCTGCCCAAATTTCTGGCTTGCTCAGGTAACTCAGTTTCTCTGTACTATTAACCATGTGTCCATCCCAGTGAGCACCCTGACTTTGTTTAATCGTTATCTTTCCTTGCATGCTATTCCCAGGACCACCTCCCTTCCTTACCCTGAAGAGATGGGGCAGATTGAAATATTGAGAATAGGGATCTGCTTTGTGACATGGCTGAGGGAAGATGGAGAGTAAAATATACATCAGTGAAAACAGCTGGGATGGTCTTTTTTGTGTTCAGCATGAAAATTTGTTGGAAGCAGAAAAGTTCGAGGCAAGATAAGTCACTGAGGGCTGCACTGCTTTGAGAAGGATCTTGTAAAAGTGTTGGAGCCACTGTTTAATTCAATGTTTCTGTCCATTCATGGAGACATACTAAATAGGAGGAGGAGTAGGCCACTCCCTCTTCAGACTTGCTTCATCATTCATTATGATCATGGTTGATTGTCCAACTCAATAGCCCCGTTGCTACTTTTCCTCCAAAGCTTTTGATTCCTTTAGCCCTACGTGTTATATTCAACTCTTTCTCGAAAAGCATTCAGTGTTTTGGCCTCGACTGCTTTCTGTTGTAGCAAGTTTTACAGGCTCACCACTCTCCAGGAGAAGAAATTTCTCCTCATCTCAGTCCTAAATGGCTTACCCCACATTCTTAAGATTCAGGATATCAATAGACTCCTTATGGATAAGATGAGATAAGAAGTTCTGAGGAAGGCTCACTCGACCCAAAACATTAACTCTGATTTTGCTCCACAGTTGCTACCAGACCTGCTGAGCTTTTTCAGCAATTTCTGTTTTACAGCAAACACCATTCTTTCAGTTTTTAGAAAGGACACTACATTGTCTGTGAAGAAATATTCAAGACACATGCACAAGGAATCATAGACACTTTGGTGTTAAAGGTAATATAAAGTGCAAGAATTGTTGTAGATGGTGTTTGGCAGTGGAAAAGACAATTCTGTTGTGAAGTGAATCAGAAAGGTTAACCCATGAGGGGTACAGTCGTGTGAGATTGCTAATCCTGTGAGGAGTCTGAGGCCAAGCAGCTGGCCAGTCAGAGTTATTTGAATCAGGGGCCTTAAAGGGAGATATGAGGCTCCTTTCAACGAAAGGTGAGCTTCACTGATAGCTCACCCCAGGATCAAAGTCAATCTCCTTATGTTTGATAAGGCATCTGACTCTCCTCTGTGAAACCACAGGATTGTTTCTGTGTAACTAACTCATATTTACCAGCTCTATCCTTCAAATCTGCATTGATCACTAGGTGCTTGAATTCAGGGAGTTCAAATGACAGGCTTCACTGACCAAATTGCTGTCCCTCTTTATTCGGGTACAAGAGCTGAACACTTCCAGCATCTTTGTTGTGTTTGAAACTTCCTGAAGATGTGAACAATGCAAGTGGGTAATGTAAAGTAAAGAAAGGTTTGAATTTATGTCTCCGTTTTTATGACCACCAGTTGCCTCAAACTGGTTTACAACCAATTAAGTATTTTTTGAAGGCTTGCCACTTTTGTAATGTGGGAAATGCAACAGTCAATTTGCACACAGCAAGATCCCACTGACAGCAATCTAATATGACTGAAAAGTTTGCTTTGGGGATAAATATTAGGCAGAGATGTACCTAAGTACACTGAACAATTTGTTTTGCGAGCAGTACAGGCAAATCATAGCAAACAAGGATTTACAGATCATAGAGATAGTAGGAACTGCTGGAGAATCTGATATAACAAGGTGTAGAGCTGGATGAACACAGCAGGCCAAGCAGCACTAGAGGAGCAGGAAAGCT
>JAHRHZ010000249.1:10307890-10324840 GCA_024137785.1 Ginglymostoma cirratum
TCATTCATGCCGACCAAATATCCTAAATTAACCTAGTCCCATTTGCCAGCATTTGGCCCATATCCCTCTAAATCCTTCATGTCACCATCCAGATGTCCTTTAAATGTTGGAATTGTACCAGCCTCCACCACTTTCTCTGGCAGCTCTTTCCATACACGCATCACCCTCTGTATGAAAACGTTGCCCCTTAGGTCCCTTTTATATATTTCCCTTCTCACCTTAAACCTATGCTCTGTACATGTCTGGACAGGTTAATTAAAACAAAGAACAGGAACACTGGTGTTAGTTATGGTTGGTACCGCAATATACAATGGGGTGATCAGAAACAGAGGTTGCTGTAAAAATACCAAGGTAGCAAAATTGGAGACTTCAGTTTGATCAATATGAAACAAATATCAGAAGTCAAGTGAGCTTATCACAAGGAACGTTGCTGCTTTGAGAATATTCAGAGATGCAGTATGTTGCATTGCGGAAGCAGCAGGAACAGAGTAACAGCAGCACTCCTGAAGAAAACCTTCCCCTCAGAGCTACTCCAACAGCATTGTATGTTATAAATTGCTAATATGTTAAGGAAGGCCTGGACACATTTGAAGTCGTCCAACAACTTTTGGTAACGACTTTAATCTAACAGCAAACAAAATTCTCAAAAGGGTAACATTTCACAGGAAATGTCAGCATGCAGGAAAATCCATTCATCATTTCATTAATGAGCTCTACAAATTAGTAGAAAACTGTGACTGTAGAATTTAGAAAGCAGAATTTATGAGAGACAGAATTGTTGTTGGAATTATTGATGAATCTTTCTCAGATGTATTACAGTCCAAAGAAGATCTGACTTTGGATAAAACTATTCAAGTAGTGCTTGAGCAGAAACCAGGAAGATTCACAGTAAAATCCTGAGAGAAGGAGGAATATTTTATCACAACAGACTTAAGGACTTTTTCTATTCATTCATGCTTTGTGCCCATCGCTTGCTAAGTCAGCATATGTTGTCCATCCTTAACTGTCCAGAGACCAGTTAAGAATCAACCAGATTGTTGTCGATCTGGATTCACATGTAGGCCAAATTAATATGTCCTAATATGCTCAGTTGGCTGGACGGCTGGTTTGTGATGCGATTGATACCAACAGCGTGGGTTCAATCCCCACACTGCTGAGGTTACCATGAAGGACTCTCCTTCTCACCTGAGGTATGGTTCCCCTCAGATTAAACTGCTACCAGTTGTGTCTTTCTCATGAGAGAGCAGCCCTATCGTCTGGTAAGTCTGTGGAAACTCTTACCTTGCATGTCCCAGTAGATATTAGTATGGTTGAATCAGTTACAGTTATTTAAGGGTTAAATTTAAAAGGAAAAGCAAATAGAAATCATAGACAATATTGATGTGATAGCGACGGCCTTGGTGAAATACAGGCAATAGGGGAGGTAGTGACCTAGTAGCAATATTGCTAGACTATTAATCCAGAAACGTGGCTAATGTTCTGGTGACCTGGATTCAAATCCTGCCGATGCAGATGGTAAAGTTTGAATTCAATAAAAATCTGGAATTAAAAATCTAATGACCATGAATTCATTGTTGATTGTTGGGAAAAACACATCTGGTTCACCATTTCCCTTTCAGGAATGAAATCTGCCATCCTTACCTGCTCTGGCCTACATGTGACTCCAGGCCCACAGCAATGTGGTTGAGTCTTAACTGGCCTCTGGAGAATTATGAAATAAATGCTGGCCTACCCAGAGATACCTACATCCCATGTATAAATAAACAGTGGGAAAACAGTGCAAATGTGGGAATTGCAAACATAATGTTCGAATATTTTGCATCAAATTGCAATGTGTCTTTACCCACCATAGTTGGTTGTACACTTCATGGTAATAAGACTTGATCTTCTTGCATATACGTGATCATTTGTCCTGATTCCAGAGTCCTCTGTCTACTTATCCAGCTGTGTGATAACAAGGCCTATAGAACCCTTTGCTTCCCTAAAGGCAATTATTAGAGCCTAATATGCTCAGTTGACAGGATGGATAGTTTGCAATAGAGCGATGCTAACAGCATGGGTTCAATTCCTGTACTGGCTGAGGTTACCGTGAAGGAGACTCCTTCTCAAACTCTTCCCTCACCCAAGGTCTACTGAAAGTTTTTGTCGGTAATGGTTTTGCATACATGCCTCAGAGAGAGTGATTACAGTCCTAAAAGAATTCCAAGAGCAGCTTTCAAAGTCTTAGGTAGTGAGTATTCTCCTTTTAAAATGAGAATTTGTTCCTTACATTGGTGACCCTTCATGAAATGAGAGTTCAATTAGGATTCCTCCTTGATTTGACTTCTGAAGTAAATGAAAGAGAAGTGACAGTGTCTTTCTGTATAAAGCAGCCCATCATATCTTTAGCTGCTCCTGAATGAGTGACATTGTGTTGTTCCTGTGATTTAGGCTGTTATGACTGAGGTTGGAAGAGTGCACTGGCTCCTTTCCAGTCCCACTCTTAGTCTAATTATAACAAATGTTACATTTAACCAGAATTGTGATGTGGCCAGTTGCATTGCTTTTAGAGAAGGGGTGACACAGTGGCTCAGTGGCTTGCACTGATGCCTCACACTACCAGGGACCTGGGTTTGATTCCAGCCTCGGGCGACTGCCCATGTGGAGTTTGTGCTTTCTCCCTGTGGCTGCATGGGTTTCCTTTCAGTCCATGGGAAATACAATGTTACAAGGATAGGGTGGGATGGTGCTCAGAGGGTTGGTTTACCTCGAGAATAGGAGCACAATTCAACCCTTTGAGCTTGTTCTTCCATTCAATATGATCATGGGTAATAATTGAGCTTGTTATGCTAATCCTCCAATATTCCTTTAGCCCCAAGACCTATCAGAAACAAATCAGCCAGGTTTGTCTCAAAGAACAACTAGTTTATTACAAATTAAACTTAGTCAAATATGCAAAGGTTCTTGGCACAAAAAGTTTACATTACATCAATTGTTATATCTATCATCACACAATGATAGACACATGATTAGTCCTGGAGGGTTGCAAATGTGATGTTGTGGTTTAAATGAGTGGAAAAGGAGAACTCAGGAAACTACATCAACAGTGGGAAACTGATGGAGGCCATAATACAAGGTACAGTGAGATAAAAATGAGAGTTAATACTAGACATTCAACATGACCTTGTATTGGACAGGTCACATCTGATAAATTTAATTGAATTCTTTGATGAGGTGACACAAGCAGTGGTTGAGGGTAGTGTCGGGGATGTTGTATATTTTTGACTCTCAAAGCATTTGATACAGTTCCATGTGGCAGCTTGGTTAGCAAATTAGAAACATTCGGGATTAATGGAACCTTGGCAGCGTGGATTAGAAATTGGCTAAAAGATAGGGAACATAGGGCGGGTATAAAAACAGAAATGGCTGGAACAACTACACAGGTCGGGCAGCATCTGTGGAGAGAAAGCAGAGTTAATGTTTCAGGTCCAATGACCCTTCTTCAGAACTCAGAACTCAAAAATACCAGTCAGGAGACACTGATTTAAAATTAGGGTCACCCTTATCAGACAGAAATGACATAAATGACACATCTTTCAGCGGTTTATGCAGCTTTGCAATTTGGTGCCTCAAAAGGCAGTGGAGATGGGATCATTGAATATTTTTGAAGACCGGGATGGATAGATTCTCAGGCAGTGGAAGCTGGGGTTAGTAGGGCTGCCAGGGGTCAATGGGAACTTGGAACTTGAAACACCAACAGCGCAACATGATGCTATTGGATGGTGTAGCAGGCCTGAAGGGCCGAATAGTCCATTTCTGCTCCTTTTTTGTACATTCAATATCATAAGCTGAGCTGACGCAAAAAAAAAACTCAGTTATATGTAGTCAAGTTTGTGCAAAATGGTTTCTGTCCCCCTCAGAAAAGGTGGTTGTAATAGGAGAGGTGCTGTACACACACACAGAGTGAAATTCAATGCTAAGGCTTCATGGGTCTGGAATTTGCTGGGAAGTGCAATGCAGTGAAGCGTTCAGTGAAAACAGATTATCACCAGCCATTCTGTCAGCCCCTTTACTCGAATGACAATCAGTGAGAGAGCAAGAATAGTCTTGATCACTGTCTGACGAGGGCGTCATAGTGTATGCATTATCATCTTTTGCCTCAGCACAAAGAAACTATGACAAATTACAAATGACATGAGGGGCCTCTTTCTTTAAAGGATGACAGAGATTCATTAGGAAAGGAATGCATGTCATTAGCATATGTATAACCCCAATGCTCCTGAACAATGCTGGATTTTCCCAAATCTGAGGGAATAAAATAAGGGACATTTATTTCGGCTATGACACTGGCACACTGCTGGTGGAATGGGGGCACTGGGAGGAAGGTCAAAACTTTTAAGTTATGCTGTAGACTATAAGACAGCTTCAAGGGTTGTTTTGCATTTTTCTTTCCCATCTGTGGCACTTGGGATGATCAAAAAGATATAACACGCAGCACTTCAGGAGAGATGGTGGTAACAAGGTGTCCAGGAACTCCTAGCCTTTTTAGTTTTAATTCCTTTTTATTCGTTCATGGGATGAAGGCATCATTGGCGAGGCCAGCGTTTATTCCCATCCCAGCCTGTTTGCCCCCTTGAGTCTGCAGTCACTCCCTTAGCTGGGCCATGTGTGCTGAATCAAGAACTACCACATCCCAAAAGACACACTTTAGGGTGAACCTGTTATCGACACAAGCCTGAAAGTTGACGCTTATCAACAACCCAAGGATTTCCGATTTTGAAACCAATAAATGACAGGTCCTTGCTGCTGACTAGAGTGCCCTGTACCAAGCTGTCAGGGTGCAGATGAAGCAAAGGACAATAGAAATCACCAGATAGCATAGGAGAGAGGCGCAAAAGATCCAACTCAGGCTTCCTCAGGTTAATGCTATCCCTCTGTGCTAACTGCCAAAGACACTGCCTCGAAATTGATAACAGGCAATGTCCACACCAGCTTTAGTCCATGGTCTCCCAAGATAGATGGACGTCATCAACTCAGTGATGCTGTAATGGATTTGAACCAAAAGAATTGCAAATACTCTAAATCAGGAACAAAAACAAAAGTCGCAGGAAAAGTTCAGCCGGTCTGGCAGCATCTGTGAAGGAGAAATCAGAGTTAACAGGAAGGCTCACCAGATTTTTTTCTTCACAAGCGCCGCCAGACCTGCTGACTTTTCCAGCAACTTCTGTTTTTTGCTGCTGTAATGGATTTGAACCTGTTCCCGGAAAACTGGATCGAAAACAAATGTCAGCTGCAGAGGGTTACTGAAAAATTCATGAGGCAATAACTATCTACATTCACAAGATGCAGAGGAACGTCAATCACCATTGACCTAAGCAAATATGAAATGTTAAATGAACACATGACTTAGTGATTATAGTCACTATAGTGATTCCATGCCCATCTGGATGCCCACTGCCAGCATCCTGTCTCCCCATAATGGAGAGCTCCCATGTGCAGTCAAGGCCCCCCGTCTTCCCATTGCCTTGCTGAACATTAGTAATTATAGTTGATGGCATGAGATGTCGCCACTAGTAGAAGAGAATAGGACCTGAGGCTACAGCCTCAGGATGAAGGAGTGATCCTTTAGAACTGAAATGAGAAGGAATTTCTTGAGCCAGAGGGTGGTAACTCTGTGGAACTCATTATCACAGAGGGCTGTGGAGGCCAAGTAATTGAGTGTATTTAAGACAGAGATAGATAGGTTCTTGATTGTCAAGGGGATCAAGGGTTACAGGGAGAAGGCAGGAGAATAGCGTTGAGAAATATATCAATTATAATTGGATGATGGAGTAGACTCAATGGGCCAAATGGCCTAATTCTGCTCCTATATCGAATGGTCCCACAGGCAGGTTGTCAGTCTGATTTGCTGGCAGGAAGCTGGAGGTCCTGATGGATGTGGTGGAGGAGAGGAGGGCCACACTCTTTCCCCTGCACTGAACAAGGAAGCCACAGCCTGAAAGATTGGGTCAGAAACTCAATATTTAAGCAGTATTTAGATATTTAGCTGCATTACCAAAGCCTCCAGGGCCAAGAGTTGGAAAATGGGATCAGTGTAACCAGATCTTTGTTGGCTGGCCAAATGGCCTCCTTCTACTGCAAACACCCAGATTGTAGACGCCTAGACCTGTAATCCGTCGCTCTAACCATTAATGTTCAGCAACACCAGCAAGGCAATGGGAAGACGATGGACCTTGACCACGCAATTGGAGCCCCTCCATTATGGGGAGACAGGGTGCTGGCAGTGGACATCGAGATGGGCATGGAATCACACTCAGGCCCCTTCGAAATCTCCTGTCACTACACCCAAGAGCTACCTGCTCCCCCCTCCAACCTATCAGTGCTAAAGCTGAGGGAGAGCCTGCAAGCAGGTGGGACGCTCTCAGCATTTCTGGCCACAAACTCCCCCAGGGGTTGCTGGCTAAAAACTCCAAGGTCAACAGGCTCAACCCTAGGTCTGGCTCTCTCCTGCCCATCTGTAGAGCCCAGAAGTGCACTTGATGCACTGGCAGGGAAAGGAAAAACAAAACATACTTCCTTCATGTACACCTCATCAATACACCACCTTCATGTGGGGGAACAATGGAGGAGGTGCAGCTGATGGCAGGTACACCTGAAGGTGCATTCTGTAAGGCGGTGTACTATGCAGGAGGTATCACAAGAGAGGTATTCCTTAAGCTGTGTACCAGGAGATACTTGAGCTTCATGTTGTGTGAAATGGGAACACCCAAGGTCTCAAAGGAATTTATTAATTGCTTTTTGGGAGGATGCACAACCACAATGGAAAATGGAAGTGACATCACCTCTTTTGGACACTTTATTGTAGACCATAAGACAATATGATGTGGGAACAGAAATAGCTGAATCAGTCCATCCAGTCTGCTCCACCTTCAATATAGTTATGGCTGATCTGATAATCCTCTACTCTACTTTCTTAGGTTTTCCCCATAACCTTTGATTCTCAATCTTAGACATAATTAACAATTCAACCTCTACAGCCCTTTGAGGTAAAGAATTTCACAGATTCACTATTCCCTCAAAGAAAAATAAATCCTCCTTATCTCTATCTTAAATGGGTGACCCCTTACTCTGACATTATGCCCTAGACTCTCCCACAACTGGAAACAAACTTTCTGCATCTACTCTGTCATGCCCCTTATGATTTTGTTCTAGCAAGGTCCCCTCTTATTCTTTTAAACTCTAATTGGTACAAGTCCAACCTACTCAAAGTCTCCTCATGAGACAATCCCTCCACACCCAGCATTAACTTAGTCAACCTTCTTAGGGCTGCTTCCAATGTTAAAATATTCTTCCTTAAATTAGGGGAGCAAAACTGTTCAAAGTACTCCAGCTGTAGTCTGACTAGTGCTTTATATTGTTTTAGTAAGACCTCCCTACTCTATTCCCTTTGAAATAAAGACCAACAGCCCATTTACTTTCTCCATAACTTGTTAAATTTAAAAGTAAACTTTAAGAGTCTCCTTTAGGACTCCCAGATCCTTCAGTGCAGCAGCTTTCTATAATTTATATGATGTTCAGCTGTTTTATTCTTCCTACTAAAGGGCATAACTTCACATTTTGCTCTGTTACCCTCCATCTGGCAAGCCATTAACCATTCATTTAATCTGTCAATTATAGGCATTTTGTGTCATCCCCATCAGGTGCCTTCCCACTTGTTTTTGCACCAGGTGCAAACTTGGCTGTAGTACATCACTTTCCTCATCCAAACCATAAGTATATATTCTAGATAATTGTGGCACCAGCACTGAGCCCTTTGGCACTTCACTCGCTGCAGCATGAAAATGCCCCCTTTATCCCAATTCTATATATAGAGTCAAACAGCCATAGAGATATACAGCACAGAAACAGACCCTTTGGTCCAAATCATCCATGCCAACTAGATATCCTAAATAAATCTTGTCCCATTTGCCAGGATTTGTTTCATATCCTGTCCAGGATGCCTTTTAAGTGTTGTAATTGTACCTGCCTCTACCACTTCCTGTGGCAGCTCATTCCATACACGCACCACTCTGAAAAAGTTGTCCCTAGATCCCATTTGTATCTTTCTTCTCTCACCTTAAACCATTGCCCTCCAGTTTTGGACTGCCCTACCTCAGAGAAAAGACCTTGTCTATTTATTTACCCTATCCATGCTCCTTGTGATTTTATAGAACTCTAAGGTCACCCCTCAGCCTCCAACACTGCCGAGAAAATAGCCCCAGTCTATTCAGCCTCTCCCTAAAGCTCAAACCCTATAACTCCGGCAACATCCTCGTAAATCTTTTCGGAAATCTTTTCTAGGTTCTCAACATCCTTCCAAGAGGAGGGAGACCAGAAATGTGCGTAATGCTTCAGAAGTAGCCTAACCAATGTCCTGTGCAGCAAGAACATGACCTCCCAACTCCTATACTCAATGTACTGACCAATAAAGGCAAGTATACCAAACAGCTTCCTCACTATTCTATCATATCTTCTATTAGTTAGTCAATCCTCTACCCATTAAATGAACCACCTCCAAGGCCATGGACTCTTATTTTATTAAGTAGCCTTAAAGTTGATATGTTAACAAGTGCATTTTGAATATAAGAACTAGGAGCAGGAGTAGGCCATCCAGTCCATTGAGCCTGCCCTGCCATTTAATAAGATCATGGCTGATCTTTTTGAGTCTCAGCTCCACTTACCCGTCCACTCACCATAACCCTTAATTCCTTTACTGTTCAAAAATTTATCTAGCTTTGCCTTAAAAACATTCAGCGAGTTAGCTTCAACCACTTCACTGGGCAGGGAATTCCACAGATTCACAACCCTTTGGGTGAAGAAGTTCCTCCTGACCTCAGTCCTACATCTGCTTCCCTTTATTTTGAGGCGATGTCCAATGTCCCAGTTTCACCTGCTAGCGGAAACAACCTCCCTGCCTCTACTTTACCTATTCCCTTCATAATCTTATATGTTTCTATAAGATCTCCCCTCATTCTTCTGAATTCCAATGAGTATAATCCCAGTCTACTCAGTCTCTCCTCATAATCCAACCCTCTCAACTCTGGAATCAACCGAATGAATCTCCTCTGCACCCCCTCCAGTGCTAGTATATCTCTTCTCAAGAAAGGAGACCAAGATTGCACACAGTACTCCAGGCATGGCCTTACCAGGACCCTATACAGCTGCAGCATAGCCTCCCTGTTTTTAAACTCCATCCCTCGAGCAATGGCAGACAAAATTCCATTTGCCTTTTTAATCACCTGCTGCACCTGCAATCCTACTTTTAGCTATTCATGCACAAGGACACTCAAGTCCCTCTGCACAGCAGTGTGCTGCAATTTTTTACCATTTAAAACATAGTCCATTTCGCTGTTATTCCGACAAAAATGGATGACCTCACACTTAACATTGTACTCCATCTGCCAGACCTTTGCCCACTCACTTAGACTATCTATATCCCTCTGTAGACTTTCGGTGTCTTCTGCACACTTTGCTCTACCACTCACCTTCGTGTCATCTGCAAATTTTGACACACCACACTTAGTCCCCAACTCCAAATCATCGATGTAAATTGTAAACAATTGGGGTCCCAACACTAATCCCTGAGGCACACCACTAGCCACTGACCGCCAACCAGAAAAACACCCATTTACCCCTACTCTTTGCTTTCTACTGGTCAGCCAGTCCTCTATCTATGCCACTACATCACCTGTAATACTGGGCAACTTTATCTTATGTAGCAGCCTTTGGTGTGGCACCTTGTCAAATGCCTTCTGGAAATCCAGATACACCATATCCACAGGTTCCCCATTGTCAACCATGCAAGTAATGTCCTCAAAGAATTCCACCAAATTAGTTAAACATGACCTACCCTTTATGAACCCATGCCGTGTGTTCCCAATGGGTCAATTTATATTCAGATGTCTTCCTATTTCTTCCTTAAATGATAGATTCAAGCATTTTCCCACTACCGAAGTTAAGCTAACTGGCTTATAGTTACCTGCTTTTTGTCTACTTCCTTTTTTAGACTGTGGTGTCACATTGGCTGTTTTCCAATCTGCGGGAACCACCCCAGAGTCCAGAGAATTTTGGTAAATAATTACTAGTGCATTTGCCATTTTCCCCATCACCTCTTTTAGTACGCTGGGATGCATTTCATCAGGGCCAGGAGACTTGTCTACCTTTAGCCCCATTAGCTTGCCCAGCACTGCCTCTTTAGCGATAATGATAGTTTCTAGGTCCTCACCTGCTATAACCTTCTGGCCATTAGTTTTCGACATGTTATTTGTGTCTTCCACTGTGAAGACCGACACGAAATAACTTTAATGTCTCGGCTACTTCCTCATTCCCAGTTATTAAATTGGCCTTCTCATCCTCTAAAGGACCAATGTTTACCTTCGCCACTCTTTTACGATTTACATATTTATAGAAACTTTTGCTGCCTGTTTTTATATTCTAATCTAGTTTACTCTCATAATCTATCTTACTTTTCTTCATAACTTTTTTTGTGCCTTTTTGTTGGCCTTTAAAGATTTCCCAGTCTACTAGTTTCCCACTAATCTTTGCTTTTTTGTATGTGTTTTTATTCAATCTGATACTTTCCTTTATTTCCTCAGACATCCATGGCTGGCTCTCTTTTCCTACAGTGCTTCCTTATCACTGGAATATACTTCTGCTGAGAACTGTGAAAAATTGTTTTGAAAGTCCTCCACTGTTCCTCAATTGACCCACCATAAGGTTTTTGCTCCCATTCTACCTTAGCTAACTCCTCCCTCATTCCTTCATAGTCTCCTTTGTTTAAGCACAGGACATAGGTACTGGATTTAACCTTCTCACGCTCCATCTGTATTTTAAATTCGACCATACTGTGATCGCTCCTTCCGAGAGGAGCCCTAACTATGAGATCATTAATTATTCCTGTCTCATTACACAGGACTAGATCTAGAATAGCTTGCTCCCTCGTAGGTTCCATTACATATTGTTCAAGGAAATTATCGTGGATGCATTCAGTGAACCCCTCCTCAAGGCTACCCTGACCGAGCTGGTTCGACGAATCTACATGTAGATTAAAATCCCCCATGATAATTGCTGTACCATTTTTACATGCATTAGCTATTTTATGTTTATTGCTCACCCCACTACAATGTCATTATTTGGTGGCCTATAGACCACACCTATCGGTAACTTCTTCTCCCTGCTATTCCTAATTTCCACCCAAATGGATTCAACGTTTTGTTCAGTAGAACATATATCATCTCTCCATACCACCCTGAGATCATCCTTAAGAATCAGAGCAACACCACCTCCCTTACCTTCCTGTCTGTCCTTCTGAATAGTTTGATACCCCTGGATATTCAACTCCCAGTCATGACCATCCTGTAACCATGTCTCTGTAATGGCCACTAAATCATACCCACTTACCATGATTTGCACTGTCGACTCATCCACCTTGTTTCAAATGCTCCGAGCATTCAGATAAAATGCCCTTAAGCCAGTTTTTGCACCTTTTTTTCCAGAATAGAATCCCTACAGTGCGGGAACAGGCCCTTTGGCCCAACAAGCCCACACTGACACTCAGAATCCCACCCAGACCCATCCCCTGATAAGCCACCTAATCTACACATCCCTGAACACTATGGATAATTTAGCATGGCCAATCCGCCTAACCTGCACATCTTTGGACTGTGGGAGGAAACCAGAGGAAACCCACGCAGACATGGGGAGAATGTACAAACTCCATGCAGTCAACTAAGGGTGGAATTGAACCCGGGTCCCTGGCGCTGTGAGGCAGCAGTGCTAACCACTGAGCCACCATGGGTCCTATTACCTCCATTACTAACAGCTCTCGAGTTCTCCTTCCCTTTAACTTTTTTCCTAATTTTCAATGGAGTTGAAGCTTCCTCGTCACCTGCTAACCTGCTGCTTTGCCTTGCATTAATTGTTATTCTCCCTCTACTCTTACTTCTCCCTTCCCCCCTACTTACTAGTTTAAAGTCCTGTTAACAACACAATTTACCCCTTTCGCCAGAACACTGGACCCGACCCTGTTCAGTGGACTCCATCCCAGTGGTATAGATCCCTCCTGTCCCAGAACTGATGCCAGTGCCCCATGAAAAGGAAACCCTCTCTCCCACACCACTCTTAACCACATGTTTACTTCCCTGATCCTCGCCTCCCTATGCCAATTTGCACGTGGCTCGGGCAGCAATCCAGAGATAATGACCCTTGAAGACCTGTTTTTTTAATTTTGTTCCTAGCTTTTCATAATCCCGAGACAGGTCTTTTTCCTAGTCCTGCCTATGTTGTTGGTACCTACATGGACCACAACAATTGGATCCTCCCCCTCCCTCTCTAGTATCCTCTCAAGTCGGTCAGAGATGTCTTGCACCCTGGCACTGGGCAGGCAACACACCATGCGGGATTCTCTATCCTGCTCGCAAAGGATACTGTCTATCCCCCTGATGATGGAATCCCCTACAACTACAATCTGTTTTTTTGCGCCCCCCCTCTTGAATGGCCTCCTGGACCATGGTGCCATGGTCAGTTGACTCATCCTTCCTGCAGCCCTGTTCCTCATCCACGCAGGGAGCAAGTGCCTCATACCTGTTGGACAATGTCAAGGGCTGCGGCCCCTGTGTTCCTGTCTGCAGGGTCCCTCTACCTGCCTCACTCGCAGTCACACACTGCTGTCCCTGCCCGCCGATCGAATTAACATTAGTTAATCTACCACGTGTGACTGCCTCCTGGAACACAGCATCCAGGTATTTCTCCCCCTCCCGGATGTGCCACAGTGTTTGGAGTTCGGATACCAGCTCATCAATTTTGAGCCGGAGCTCCTCAAGCAGCCAAGTAGACTGGAATTATACTCATCGGAATTCAGAAGAATGAGGGGAGATCTTATAGAAACATAAGATTATGAAGGGAATAGATAAGGTGGAGGCCGGGAAGTTGTTTCCACTAGTAGGTGAAACTAGGACTAGAAGGCATCGCCTCAAAATAAAGGGAAGCAGATGTAGGACTGAGGTCAGGAGGAACTTCTTCACCCAAAGAGTTGTGAATCTGTGGAATTCCCTGCCCAGTGAAGCGGTTGAAGCTACCTTTTGGTACATCTTTTTCTATCCTTGTTACCTCCTCAAAGAATTTCTGCTACATTTATCTAATAATTTTGATTTCCCCTTCATTAAACCATGCATAAAAATTTAATACTCTTCTTTGAGGAGATATCAAGCAGGAGAGACAGATAGAAATAATGTGGGCCATGGACTTTTCCCCGTCCCCCGCCTCCAGAACCCTACAGAGCAATTTGGAGTTACTGTCAAATTTCAGCACCTCTGTGAAGTCTGTCCTCCACAGTTCTGTAAATGCTTCCTTAAACTATCAACTCTACCCTACAACTTCAGCCCCATCATAAATAAACAAGGGAAACCACACTCGCTAGAGAGGGGTAAGAAAATTATTAGCACATTTTGGAGATTTGAATAGGTAACATCAGGAAGAGAAGAATAGAAGGATATGCTGATTGGCGGGGGGGGGGAAATAAAATTGGGCAGAAGGAGCCTCGTGAGGAGCATAACTCCCATCATGGACCAGTTGAGCTAAAAGACCAAGCTCTGCAGGTAAATTCTTCTGTGTCCATGCTATAGGAAAATTGTTGTTAAACTTGAAAAGGTGCAGAAAAGATTTACAAGGATGTCACCGAGGTTGGAGCGTTTGAGCTAGAGGGGAATGCTGGGGCCTTTCTCCTTAGCGCATCGGATGCCAATGGGTGGACCTTGAGGTTTATAAAATCATGAGGGGCATGGATAGGGTGAATAGCCAAGGTCTTTTCCCCAGGGTAGGAGAGTCCAAACCAGAGGTATAGGTTTGAGGTGAGAAGGGCAAGATTTGAAAGGGACCTAAGGGGCAACATTTTCATGCAGTGGGTAGCGCATATTTGGAATGAGGTCACTGAGGAAGTAGTGGGGGTTCGAACAATTGCAACATTTAAAAGGCATCTGGATGGGTACATGAATAGGAAGGGTTTACAGGGATATATGCCAAATGCTGGTAAATGGGACTAGATTTATTTAGGATATTTGGTCAGCATGGATGAGTTGGAACAAAGGGTTCGTTTCCATGCTGTTCAACTCTATGACTCTTTAAGTCTATATGATACGAAGGGGAGATTTTGAGAGGCAGTGGGCAGTGTCCTTGCCTCAGACGTTCTGAGTTCAAGTCCCACTTCAGGACCTGATGATCAAGGAAAGTGCATTTGTAATGAGGCCCAAATGGTTGAGTGTGAACTTGCAAATCCTTCCAACACACCTGATGTTCTGATGGGCCACACTGCACAAAACAATGGAAAATCACTGCAGTACTTTGCAAAGTATAACCATGGATCAGAGTCCAGGTCACCAACACCCTGTAAGGGTATGGTATCTGATGAGAGAAAGGGAAAAAAATACAAAGGGTCTGGACAAAAGAATTGGGAATTGAGAATAATAAAATAGAACTGACATGGCGAACAGAACAGCAGAGTGAGAAGCGTGGCTCCTCCTCTTTCTATAAAAATTATAATATGAAAGGGAGTCAGATTCATGCAACCCAGTTTCTTGCAGATTCACAGGATGTAACCAATGAACATTAAGATAAAGAGTCTGAGCTCTAAGAGCCCTTTGTGCTGGCTGAATATCTAGCTTCTTTTAATCCAAGCTATCAGTTACCAAGAATCCTGTAAATCCCTCTTCAAACCCTTTGAATAGCCACCAAAGAGTTCTCCTTTAGTCAGCCCGTCCTGCCGGTTTTGTAAATAAACATGGATGTTATCTGCAAAGTACAAACCCTTAGCTAAGAGCAACAATAAACAGAGTTCACTTGGTCCGGGGCCACTCAACACCACAGCTATAGCGATGGCGTAGTTACCAAGCCGATTTCAGTGTACTTATATCACATGATCCATTACAAAGTTCTCATGTCAACACTTTGTCAATGTACAATCCACAATGTATTGCAAGTGATTGTCCAATTGAAGGAAACAAAGACTTGTATATATAAAGTGTCTGTGATGACCTCAGGATATCTCAAGTACATTACAACCACTGAAGTACTCTAATTGGGAAGCCCACATTGGAAATACCTGGTTTGGGATCTTCAGTTGTTATAGTCATGTCCCTACCACTGGGATAGAAAGTCTATATATAAGAATGATCTCAGGGATGAAGGGCTTGTGATAGGAGGAGTGGTTGAGGACTCCGTGTCTGAACTCAATGGAGTCTAGAAGAATGAGGGGGAATCTGATCGAAACTTACTGAGAGGCCTGGATAGAGTAGACATGGAGAAGATGTTCCTACAATCAGGAGAGACTAGGACCCAAGGGCACAGCCTCAGGATGAAGGGATAACCCTTAAGATCTGAAATGATGAGGAAGTTCTTTAGCCAGAGGGTGGTGAGCCTATGGAATTCATTGCCATAGAGGGCTGTCGAAACTAAGTCATTGAGTGTATTTAAGACAGAGATAGATATGTTCTTGATTAGTAAGCGGATTGAAGGTTACAGGGAGAAGGCAGGAGAATGGAATTGAGAAACATATCAGCCATGGTCAGATGGTGAAGCAGACATGGGCCAAATGGCCTAATTGTCCTCCTATATCTTGCTGTCTCATGGTCTCCTGGTCTCCTGGGATAAAATCCATCTACCCTGGAGGTATGTTGTAACATGCTCAAACAGGTTGATTAAAAAAAACTTCTTGTAGGGATTAGTGATGGGTAGCTATTTCCTACAATTAGATAAGTTGTCATTTTGTTAAATTTAAGTGGTAAATATCCCCTGCTCACTTTTGAAATAGTGCCAAGTCCAAAATGTAACATTTTGTGTTAAAGACAGAACCTCCAACAATGCAACACTATCTCAGCGCTCTGTTGGACTCTCAGCCTAGATAATGAGAGCAAGCGGAGATTCACACAGATGATCCCTGGAATGGTAGGCCTAACATACGATGAATGGCTGAGGATCCTGGGATTGTATTCATTAGAGTTTAGAAGGTTGAGGGGAGATCTAATAGAAACTTACGAGATAATGCATGGCTTAGAAAGGGTGCACGCTGGGAAGTTGTTTCGGTTAGGTGGGGAGATAGGACATGTGGGCAAGCCTTAGAATTAGAGGGGGTCAATTTAGAACGGAAATGAGGAGACATTTCTTCAGCCAGAGAGTGGTGGGCCTGTGGAATTCATTGCCACGGAGCACAGTGGAGGCTGGGACGTTGAATGTCTTCAAGGCAGAGATTGATAAATTCTTGATCTCGCAAGGAATCAAGGGCTACGGGGAGAGTGCAGGGATGTGGAGTTGAAATGCCCATCAGCCATGATTAAATGGTGGAGTGGACTCGATGGGCCGAATGGCCTTACTTCCACTCCTATGTCTTATGGTCTTATGGTCTAAGCCTTGGCAGTAGGACAAGAACTCTACAGTTGCAGACTTAGATGATCTGATTTTTGTTCCCGAACCAGATAACGTGGGTGAGGAAATTTCCCAAAATGCTACACTCTCCTCAGGATAAACATTTTCTCACGATGGGGTCTTCATTCCACAGGGAGATGGGGCAGGACAAATCCAGACCTGCTTCCTCCAGACACAAATGCACATTAACAATAGCACCCATACCCTCTTCCTGTTCCATCTCCAGGTCGCCATGTCAACTTGATGCCAACCCACACCCCCCACCACCACGGCTCTTTATGTTCCTCATGTCAATTCAGTCCAATCCAACACTCCTGGCCCTTACACTCTCCATGCCGACTCACAAAGGGGTCTTAACTGGTTATTGGCCAAACCTTCCCAGCAGCCAAGCAAAGTGTATCAGAGATAATAGGAACTGCAGATGCTAGAGAATCCGAGATAACAAGGTGTGGAGCTGGATGAACACAGCAGGCCAAGCAGCATCATATGATGCTGCTTGGCCTGCTGTGTTCATCCAGC
>JAHRHZ010000249.1:10340713-10355409 GCA_024137785.1 Ginglymostoma cirratum
GCTCGAGGGGCTGGATGGCCTACTCCTGCTCCTAGTTCTTATGTTCTTATGAAGTAGAGACCTGCCTGATTGGGCCTTTTTACTTAATTGCAGTAGTTTTAGAACATCTACATAAGATTCATAATAGGGTAAGTTATCCTCATTCCAGTGCCTTGCATGTTTTTCTGCCCCATGTAATATGTGGAAATATAAAAAATAGGAGCCCGAGTAGTCCATTAAGCGCGCTCCACCATTTAACTTGACCATGCCCGATCAGCTACCTCAATACCAGACTCCTGCCCTCTCCCCAGACCACTTGAAACCTTTAGTCTCTCATCTATTTGCTTCTTCGATATATGCTGTGCCTTGGCCTCCACAGCCTTCTGTTGTAAAAACAAAAGTCCATAGTTTCAGCACCCACTGAATGAAGAAATATCTACAGCATTTCCTGAGACAATGCAAGATAGAAAGAACTGCCGATGCTGGAGTCAGAGATAACACAGTGTGAAGCTGGAGGAACACAGCAGGCCAGGCAGCATCAGAGAAGCAGGAAAGTTGATGTTTCGGATTGGGTCCTGAGACAATGCACTTTGTTGTGGACCTCCATGAAATTCACTCCACCCAGCTTCCCCTCAACCCCTAGATAGGGGAAACATCGTCCCTGTATCCATTCCATTGAGCCCTATTAGAATTTTATGTTTTAATGAGATTCTTTCCCATCCTTCTAAGTGTCACTGAATACAGACCCAGCTGGCCACTCTCTCCTCACATGACAAGCATGCCATTCCAGAAACTAGTCTGATGAACCTTTGCTGTGATCCCTCTATGGCCAGTACATTCTTTGTTTCTCAAGGAGATGAAAACTACATACAATACTCCAGTATGACCTCACCAAGGCCTTGCACAGCTGCATTAAGACAGTCTTGTTCCTGTACTCAAGCCTTTTTCCAAGGCAGGCCAGTATACCATTCACTTGCTGCACCTTTACGCTTGCTTTCAGTGACACCCAGGTCACTTTGAACATTAACTCATCCAATGTATCACCACGTAAATAGTACTCTGTCAATCTGACTTTCCTACCAAAATGAATAACTTCTCATTTATCCATTTTACACTGCATCAGCCACATACTTGTCCACTAAATCAACTTATCTAAATCACCCTGAAGCCTCTTTACAACCGTGCCCCCCAACTACTGTAAATCAGTCAAACACATGGTTTGGTGTCACGAGGAAACTTGGAAATATTACATTGGTTCCGTCTTCCAATTAGTTTAAACATATTGTGGATAACTGGGGCCCAAGTGCTAATCCCCTGTAGAAAGTACTTGTGATCAACTTCAATCCAAAGTTTCCTTAACCCTCCCCTGTGTCCTTCCTGCTAACCAATTCTCAATCCATGCAGGTACATTATCAACAATCCTGTGCGCATCGATTTTACACAAAACTTCTTTGCCTAAAACTTTCTGAAAATCCAAATACATCACAACAACTGGTTCACCCTCATCTATTCCACTAGTTACATTCTAAAAAGATTCCAGTAGTTTATTCAACCATGATTTCCCCATTTACTAAATAAAACATGAATATTTCAAAATAATGAACATATTTAGATCAGAATAACATGAATGCTACAAAAATTCAGGATATCTGATGTGTCCTGTGCAAAAGGTTCTTATCCTTTCCTGGAGATCCATGATTAAATTCCTGCAGTCAGGTTTCTGTACTGCCACTGTCCTATAACGTTTCTTATCACAAGTAATAACCTACGTGACTATAACCATGGTAAACAATCCCTACACGTCCTTCTCAGACCCATTAAGCATTATCTAATGTTGCAAAACCTGACTTATTTTTCTTACTTTTATTTAAAATTCTCATCCTTGTGATCAAACCCCTCTATGGCCATGCACCTTCCCATTGCTGTAAGTTCCACAAGTGCCCTAACTCTTCAAGATGTCTCTGCATCTCCAAGTCTGGCCTATCAAGCATCCATAATTGTCAACTCTCCACACTTGGAGGCCATGCTTTCGGTTCCCTTGGTCCCAACCTTTGAAATTCTACTCTTAAACTCTCCGCCTCACTGTTTTGCATTCCTCCAAGTCCTTATGAAGCACCTTGGAATGATTTCATTCTTACCTCTGCAGTTGTAACCAGGATCATCCGCAATTGCTTGTCTTTCATGTCCCTTCACCATTACCTGTCACTGCAGGAGCTATCCTTAATTCCCTTTTATATTCCTCTATGTTTCCATTCAACAACATGATCTGAGAAACATATTGTGTTCTACCTGTATGCCAATGATACCCATCTCTAACTGACCATCGCAATTTTTTTCACTCCTCCATTGTTTCTGAATTGTCACTATCCAACATAAGGTGAACAGAAACTTTTGCCAACTATTTCTTAGGAAAACTAAAGTCTTTAATCCTTGCCACAAACCCTAGCCCCTCCAGCCTGAGCTGTGGGGAAGCAGTAGTGTAATGGTCATATCACAGGATTTAGCAATTCAGAAGCCCAGACTAATGTCCTGGAGGGCTGAGTTCACATCCTGTTATAGAAATTGCTGAAATTTGGCTTTAAAAAAAATAAGAATATCTGGAGTAAGGAGCTGACCTTATGGTAAATGTTGTTGATTTTCTTAAAAAAAAACATTTGTTTAATTCATACCACTTAGGGACAGAAATCTGCCATCCTTTACCTGGTCTGGCTCCATACCCACAGAAAATATAATGATTCTTCACTGCTCTCTGGGCAATTAGGAATGAGCAATAAATGCTGGCCCTGCTAGATACAACCATATCTGGTCAATGATCAAAAAGAAAAATTCCCTTTCTCTGGCAACTGTGCAAGACTCAGCAGAATGTTTGCAATCTTGTTATCGCATTTGAACCACCCTTCCCTGATTCCACAGATCTGCTCAATTGTTAGGAATGTCTACTCTCAACTCTATAATATTGCCAGGTTTACATTTTCTGTGTAAGGCAATGGCCCAATGGTATTATCACTGGACTGTTAATCCAGAGATCAAGGTAATGTTCTGGGCACCTGGGTTCAAATGCCACCAGGGCAGATGGTTGAATTTGAATTCAATAAAAAAAACAGAGATAAAAGGTACTGCAGATGCTGGAGAATCCGAGATAACAAGCGTGGGGCTGGATGAACACAGCAGGTCAAGCAGCATCATAGGAGCAGGAAAACTTGATGTTTCGGGCCTAGACCCTCCATCAGAAATGGGGGAGGGAAAGAGGGTTCTGGAATAGAGGTGGAGAGGAGGCAGACAAGTCAAAGAGGCGGGGATGGAGCCAGTAAAGGTGAGTATAGGGAGGAGATAGGTCAGTCCAGGGAGGACGGACAGGTCAAGGGGGGGGGATGATGTTAGGAGATGGGGGTGGGGCTTGAGGTGGGAGGAGGGGATAGGTGAGAGGAAAAACAGGTTAGGGAGGTGGAGATGAGCTGGGCTGGTTTTGGGATGCGGTTGGGGGAGGGGAGATTTTTGAAGCTTGTGAAATCCACATTGATACCATTGGGCTGCAGGGTTCCCAGGCTGAATATGATTTGCTGTTCCTGCAGCCTTCGGGTGGCATTGCAGGAGGCCCAGGATGGACATGTCGTCTGAGGAATGGGAGGGGGAGTTGAAATGGTTCCCGACTGGGAGGCGCAGTTGTTTGTTGCGAACTGAGCGCAGGTGTTCTGCAAAGTGGTCCCCAAGCCTCCGCTTGGTTTCCCTGATGTAGAGGAAGCCACAACGGATACAGCGGATGCAGTATACCACATTGGCAGATGTGCAGGTGAACATCTGCCTGATGTGGAAAGTCTTCTTGGGGCCTGGGATTGGGGTGAGGGAGGAGGTGTGGGGGCAGGTGTAGCACTTCCTGCGGTTGCAGGGAAAAGTGCCGGGTGTGGTGGGGCTGGAGGGGAACGTGGAGCGGACAAGGGAGTCGCGGAGGGAGTGGTCCCTCCGGAAGGCAGATAAAGGTGGGGAGGGAAAGATGTCTTTGGTGGTGGGGTCTGATTGCAGATGGCGGAAGTATCTGAGGATGATGCATTGGATCCGAAGGTTGGTGGGGTGGTACGTGAGGACGAGGGGGATTCTTTTTTGGTTATTATTGCGGGGACGGGGCGTGAGGGATGTGTCAATAAAAAAACAGTCTGGAATTAAGAGTCATCTAATCATGACTGTGAATTAATTGTTGGGGGAACAGCCCATCTGGTTCACTAATGTTCTTTAGAGAAGGAAACTGCTATCCCTACCTAGTCTGGCCCATGTGTGAGTCCAGACTCACACCAATGTGGTTGACTCTTAACTGCCCTCTGGGCAATAAATGCTGGCCTAGCCAGTGACACTCTCATCCCATGAATGAATCTTTAAATAAATTTCCAGGTTCGCTGATAACACAAAGCTAGGTGGAAGAGTGAACTGTGAGGAGGATGTAAAGGTTCTTCAGTGTGATTTAAACAAGTTGAATGAGTGGACTAGTGCAAGGTAGATGTGGTATTATGTGGATCAATGTGAGGTTCGTCACTTTGATGGCAAAAACAGGAAGGCAGATTACTATCTGAATGGTGATAGACTGGGAAAGGACGAGGTGCAACGAGACCTGGGTGTTCTTATACACCAGTCACTGAAAATAAACATGCAGATGCAGCTGGCAGTGAAGATGTAAGTGGTATGCTGGCCTTCATAGCAAGAGGATTTGTGTATAGGAGCAGGAATGTCTTCCTGCAATTGTACAGGACCTTGGTAAGACCACACCTGGAGCATAATGTGCAGTTTTGGTCGCCTTATCTGAGGAATGATGTTATGTTTATGGAAAGAGTGTAATAAAGGTTTATTAGACTGATTCCTGGGATGAGGAGAAATGTCTTCACCCAGAGACTGGTGAGCCTGTGGTATTCTCTGCCATAGAAAGCAGTTGAGGCCAAAACATTGATTGAATGATTGATTTGATTTATTGTCATGTGTACCTATGCACAATTAAAAGTTTTTTGTTTGCGAACAGCACAGGCAGATCATAGGGTAAAAAAAAATTGGATCGAGTAAGGCACACAGATTACTCTGCACAGGACATGCACTAGGCAAGATCAACATGAGCAAGATCAGCATTGTTTGAAGTTAGAATCCATTCATTAGTCTAATAATGGCAGGGAAAAAGCTTTTCTTTAACCTGCTGGTGCATGAGTTCAAGCTTCTGCATCATCTGCCTGACGGAGGAGGTTGTAGGAAAGCAATTGTGGGAGATGTCTTTGATGATGTTGGCCACTTTTGCAGGGCAGCCAGACATGTAAATGGAATACATGTTGTTCTTGGCTGTGCAC
Source organism: Ginglymostoma cirratum (assembly GCA_024137785.1). NCBI lineage: Eukaryota > Metazoa > Chordata > Chondrichthyes > Orectolobiformes > Ginglymostomatidae > Ginglymostoma > Ginglymostoma cirratum. Next base: position 10,346,011 of record JAHRHZ010000249.1, read on the forward strand.
ACCACCTTCTGAAGCTTCTTATGGCTGAGCAGTTCCATACCAGGCTGTTACGTGCTGGAACAGTATGCTTTCAATGGTGCATCTGTAAGAGTTGGTGAGGGTCCTTATGAACATGTCCCATTTCCTGAGCTGCCTGAGGAACAAGAGGTGTTGTCATGCCTTCTTAAGTGTCACATCTACATGGCAAGTCCAGGACAGATTGTTGGCTATCGTCATTCGTAGGAACTTGATGCCCTCAGCCTTCTCAACCTCCACTCCATTGGTGAAGATGGGGGCATGTTCTCCACCTTTCTTTCTGAAGTCAATGATCAGTTCTTTTGTTTTGCTGACATTGAGAGAGAGGTTGTTCTCATTGCACCATGTCACCAAGCTCTCTATCTCCTTTCTGTATTCTGACTTGTTGTTTGATATCTGTCCTACCATGGTGGTTTCGTCAGCAAACTTGTGGATTGCATTCGTTCGGAATTTGGCAACACAGTTGTGGGTGTACAGGGAGTACAGTAGGGGGCTGAGAATGCATCCTTGGCGGGGGGGTCCAGTGTTGGGTGTTATTGTGGAGGAGGGGCAGTTATCTATCGTCACTGATTGTGGTCTATGGGTCAGAAAGCTGAGGATTCAGTTGCAGAGGGTGGAGCCGAGACCTAGGTCTCGGAGTTTTGAGATCAGTCTGGAGGGGATAATGGTGTTGAAAGCAGAGCTGATGTAGGCGTCTTCGTTGTCCAGGTGTTCCCGGGATGAGTGCAGGCTAGGGATATGCGTCAATAGGCAAACTGCAGCGGATCAAGGCAGGCTGGGCTTCGAGACTTGAAGTCAGCCATGACCATCCTCTTGAAGCACTTCATGATTATGGAGGCCAAAACCACTGGGCGGTAGTCATTAAAACACATTGCATGTACTTTCTGGGGTACGGGGATGATGGTGGTCTTTTTGAAGCAGCTGGGGAAAGGATTGATTTTTTTTTCAAAAGGAGTTAGATATAGTTCTTAAGGCTAAAGAGATAAGAGTGTGGGGAGAGAGCAGGGAATAGATCATTGAATCAGATGATCAGCCATGATCATATTGAATGGCAGAACAGGTTAGAAATGTTGAATGACCGACACCTGTTCCCTTTTCACCCTGTTTTTGTGTTTCAATTTCTGTCTCAGCTTAGTTGACACTGAAACCCTCATTTTGTTGCCTCTAGACTGAACAGTTCTTGTGCTTTCCCAGATGGTCTCCTACCTTTCGCATAAACGTATGGTAATCTAAAAGTTAGATATCAATATTCTAACTCTCACGAGGCTTGATTTTCTGCCGTCTTTGTCCTGTTTGCAAATTCTGTGGCAGTCTCTCTTCACCTTGTAATTTTCTTCAGTATGATGCCCAGCTTCGGACGATGACCCTTCCCTTTCAATCCTGCTACCTGTAGTGCAACCTTCAGATTTCACAGTCCTAAACCTGTGGAAATTCTTCTCCAAAACTCAATACCTCAAACATTGACTCTTCCAAACTTCTCTTCCAGCAGTTAAACTTCTCTTAAATGACTAATTCTTATTCGGTAAATTCCTGGCTTTTGAACTCCTTTGGGATATCTTGGTACAGTTTCTGAAATCCAAGTAACTCCAGCCACCGTAAGCCTCTGAGAACTCTGCACTCTTTCGCCTCCGCCCTCTTGTTCATTCCCCATGACCTTTGTCTCCACCATTGGTCAAGAACCTAAGCTCCTTCCTAAAGCTCTCTTTGCCTGCCCACTTCTCCACTTCTTTCCCAATTGACCAAGCCTTGATTCACAGCCTCATGTCTCCTTCTTTGGGTCAGAGACAAGAATGGTATCACTGCGCCTCAGACAAAACCTCTGGAAACGTCTGGCTTCTGACTTGTGACGCTATTCCATGAGGTAATATCATCACAGGTTTGGCGTGGGCTCATTGTTTGATCCCTTCACTTCATTCCTGTTGAGATGCATTGCCCAGGACCAACCCATACCTGACGGATCCAGTACCCATCTCCATGGAGTCTACCCAAAAATGGGAATCAGTGCATTGGCAAGCCATCAGAGATAATAGGTACTGCAGATGCCATCCAGCTCCACACCTTGTTATCATTGGCATGACATGTCCTTTCAACTATTGATATCTTGATATCTCCAGGATAAGGAAACAGCACCATGTTCAGCCTCTGTTTCTTTGGAGATTAAGAGTCAGCAGTTCCGGGGAGGGGTAGGGAATGTGAATGGGGTTAAAAAAAGACACTGCAAGGGATAAAGAAAATTGGTTTAGCTTTAGGGAGATAGGGATATTGAGTTTCCTCAAAGTGCAGTCTGCCTCCCTTAATCCCTTCTGCCACAAACAGGATAAGAGGCTTCAATTCCACTCGGAGCTTTGGAACGGCAGTGAAAATCCTTCTGTAGCATGGACTGCGCACTTCTGTTACAGTATCAGTGCCCACAGGTTAAATGTTCATCCACACATGTACCTTCATTAGTTAAACAGTCAACAATGAGCCACTTACCTTGCGATGTGACCCACGGTCCCTTGACGGTGAAATGGGCTCAACCTTCCTTCCTAGCGAAATAGGATCCACTGCTCCTTATAGTACCATTAAGTGTCGCATTTCGCTGTGGCTGAATTTAAAAGGTAGTCCACTGTTCTTCATAGTGCTGTGTATCCACTGCCCCTCGCAATGTGATCTAATCCACACACAGTTATGACTAAATGGGATAAACTTGCCCTCATTGTGCAATAGGGTCCATTACTGCTTGCAGCATAATTAGATCCACAGCCTCATGCAGTAGAATAGGATCCACAGACTCCCCTATGCAGTCCCTCAGAGTACAATGGAATTTACCGACCCACCTGATTTTCCCTACAAAAATGAACCAACTTGCACTGACCCTGTACTGGATATCATTTTCCAATTGTACCTCTATCTTAGTGATGGAATTGCAGAGTTGAGGAACTAGATAAATGAAGACTTGGCTGTCAGTGAAGTGAAGGAAATCATTGAAAGTGGCTTTTGTTTACCTCTTGGGTGGTACAGCCATCTTTTTTACAACATACCAGGCAGGGATGTTTTACAATGATGTATTTCGAATAGAGATGAATATTATGCAATCATTAGTGGGCAACTTCACTTCTGACCTTACGTGTCATAGAATCCCTACAGCGTGGAAGCAGGCCACTCTGTCCATACCGACCCTGAAAAGAGCATCCCAAACAGACCCAGACCCCTCCCCTAGTCCCATATTCCTATGGATAATCCACTTAGCCTGCACATCCCTGGATGCTACAGACAATTCAGATGTCCACCCAGCCTACATATCTTTGGACTGTGGGAGGAAACCGGAGCACCCAAAGGAAGCACACATAGACACGGGGAGAATGTTCAAACTCCACACAAACAGTCACCTGAGGGTGGAATTGAACCTGGGCATCGATGAAATTGCTGAAGGTGTTTGGGTTAATAGCTGACAACACTGAGGAACTCCTGCAGCAGTATCCTGAGGCTGAGCTGATTGGCCTCCAACAACTGCAATCATTTTCCTTTGGTTGAAGTTTGAATACGGCCATTTAAGGAGTTTCCATTGATCATTGTTGACTTCAATTTTCCTTGGGATCTTTGCTGCTACACTTGGTGAAATGCTGCTTCGATATCAAGGGCAGTTGGTCTCACATTGTCACTGGTAGATCTTGTGATCATGTGTATATCAATGTAGTGATGAGGACTGGAGTCAAGTGGCCTAGAGGAACCTAAACTGAGTATCAGTGAGTATGCTTTTTGTGAGTTAATGGCAGCAGGTAACATCAAAGTGACTGCAGTGGTTCAAGAAGGCAGCTCACCTTCACCTTCTCATGGGCAATTAGGGATAGGCAACAAATGCTGGCTCAACCAGCAATGCCCACATCCCATGAATGAACTTTTATAAACATCATTGATACCTTCCATCACTTTTGTTGATCAGGTGTAAAACTGATGGGTGGCAATAGGCTATATTATATTATGCCACTTTTTATGGACAGGGTATACCTGGGAACAGTTGGACAGATGCAAGTATAGTTGCACTGGAGCAGTTTGATATAGACAGTGCTGTTTCTGGCGAACCAACTTCAGCACTGCCCCGGCATATTGTCAACACGTATAACATCTGGTATGTTCCATGAACTCAGCCATTTTTTGCTGTGATATAAAGTGATACAATTGCTTTATTTCAGATAAAGAGGAGTTCAGGAGGAGGCTTGGCTCTTCTGGCTGCACTCACAAGCTGGACCACGTAATCAACAAGGATAGAGATGTTCCCAGAAGGAGGAAAACTTGACGTTTCGGGCCTAAACCCTTCATCAGAAAAAATTTTTTTCTGATGAAGGGTTTAGGCCCGAAACATCAAGTTTTCCTGCTCCTATGATGCTGCTTGACCTGCTGTGTTCATCCAGCCCCATGCTTGTTATCTCGGATTCTCCAGCATCTGCAGTACCTTTTATCTCTAGAGATGTTCCCAGGTTGCCCTCATTCTACTAATTGCTAAATTATTCACTACAATTACGGACCCCACCCAGATGGACAAGAACAAAATGAACTGAAACACCGTCACTTCAAAGGCATAATGAGGCAAGGCTTCCACAGTCACATAACCCTCTGACAGAAAAAAATAAAATCCTCATCTCTGCACAGACAATGTAATCCCTAAACAATCCCTCCTGGCTCTGGATTCACCCACAAGAGGGCATCCTTTTCACTTTCAGGCCATTAAGGATCTTGTAACACATCCATCAACTCCCCTCTCAGTCATCAAAACTCCAGTGGAATCATGCCCAGTCTGACCAAACAACTTATACCTATTATCAATCTAGTAATCCTCCTCTGAACCACCTCCAATGCATTCAAATCCATCCTTATAAAAGGAGTCCAAAACCGCACATAGTATGATCCCTGGGATGGAGAGATTGTCTTTTGGGCTGATGTTAAATAGGTTGGGACTCTACACATAGGAATTTAGAAGAATGAGAGGTGATTCCATTGAAACATAGGATTCTAAAGGGGTTTGACAGGGTAGATGCTGAGAGAATGTTTCCCCTTCTGGGGACCAGAAGGCATAGCCTCAGAACTCAGAAAAGCAGTGGCAATTTAAGACAGAGATGAGGAGGAATTTCTACTAGAGTCACAGAGGTCTCTCAGAGCGTTGTGAATCTTTGGAGCCTCTTACCACAAAGAGCTGAGGGGACAAAGAAACAGAAATGTAGGAGCAGGTGTAGGCCATTCGACCCCTCAAGCCTGCTCTGTCATTTAATATGATCACAGTTGATCATTAAGATCTATACTCTAATTCAGGCTTGCCCCCATCCTCTCTCTTGGTCCCTTTAGCCACAAGAGCTATATGTACCTCTTTTTGGAAAACACATAATGTTCTGGCCTCAACTCTGGGGCAGAGTCCTCATATATATTGAGGGCTGAGTTACATAGAATTTTGGTCAGGAAGGAAACCAGAAGTTATGGAGAAAGTAGACCTGAGAAGTGTCAGATCAGCCATGGTCTAATTGAATGGTGGAGCAGGCTTGAGGGGCCGAATGGCCTACTCCTTTTCCTATTATCCTTACTTTAATGTCCAATTCCCCTCATAATAATTTGATTATGTGACATCTCTGCCTACTACTTTTTTGCGGTTCATTCACCAGAAAAATGAAATCCTCCTGAACCTCCGAATTCTGCAGTCGATTTCCATTTAAGTAGCCTATTAACTCTCCATTTAAATCTTAGCATCTTAATTTAATTACTTGAGGAAGTAACATGGAGAATTGTTGAAGGTAATGCAGAGTCTGATGAAAATTCACAATATTTTGTTATCTTTGAGAGCTTCAGTCCTAAAGTAGCAAAAGATGATGCTTTAATTTAACTTGTATTTCGATGCCGTGTGTGTTCCTAATAGGAAGACATTGTTTGGGTCCACTTGTGAAGTTCATAAGTTTTGATCCTGCAAAGGTTTGTTTATCAATTCATTTTAATGAAGGTTTACGGCCTCAGAAAAGAGCTAGGATTTGACAATCCAATGCGTTCTTTTTTATAGTTAGAAAAATGGTTGCTGCCTAGCAACAAGGCGTCCGATGACATCGGGAGACAGAGACAGAAACAGAGTGAAAATCAGAGAGTTGGTCTGTGCCTGGACGATGGAGGCTAAGTGTTAAATTGCAAGAAGGCTGCCCCAACACCTAATGGAAACTGAGTTGAAGGAAAACCTTTCTATTTGCTCTGACGTTGTTTCAAAATCAATGAGGATAAAGCTCCAGAGCCATGTACAATTGTGCCAGACGAGCAAGAAGAATTAGTGTGGAGAGCAGAGTGACATGTCAGTGAGGTAGGGTTACTGGTAAGGTCATTGTTGGGTTTCTTTCTGATATTTGCAGATTATTTTAAATAGTTCTCGTAAAGCAGAACAAAGTTTGAGTTTCTCTTTAAACGATAATGGTTATGTCCTTTTATATAAACTTATATGTATAACGGACAAATATTATACTCAGTGGAAAATGGCTTCCAGTGCTGTTCTTCAGGGTTGTGTGTCGTGCTGATTGTGGTATCGAGCAATGATTTAGACTTAAATGTGGGAGGCATGTTTGGGAAATTTGCAAAAGACACTAAAGATTGACCATGTAATTGAGCATCTTAGGGAACAGGTGGACTCTCCCAAGAAGGAAGGTGGGATCATTGGAAAGGAGGAAGATCTCCTTGTCCATGACAAAGTTCAGTTGCCTGGGGCATTAAAAATCAGACAGGACCTAATTGACACCCAGATCCTGTAGGTGAGAGCCAACTGCAGCTGATTGTCGTGGGCTGTCATTGATCATAATGCCAGCATTTGGTCTGCATGGTAGGGGTGAACTGCACCATCTATTGTGTTCCCTTTCGTGGCTGTAGATAAAAGCTTGCGTTTGGAATTGTCTGATTACTTCTTGTATGTGATGTTTCCCTACTGGACAATGACAAGCTATGGGAAAGTATTGGCATTGTGGACAGTATACCAGTGACCGAGAGAGGCTATTCGACAGGGTATAGCTACAGACTGGTAAACTGAATGGATAAACAGGCAGCCAGGGCAATAGAATGAGGTAACATGTGCGAGTGTTGTCCATGCATGATGAGTGGCATGGCTTTGTGTCTCATATGTTATTTCACTGCTGCTGAGGAGAAAAGCCAGATTGCCAATATCTGTCTGGATGCACAGCAGCTTATCAAAGATGGCACAGATGCAAAGGACACTAGTTTTTGCAGAGAGGTGAGTTACCCAGGAATGGTAGCATGGTAAATTGTGGCTAGAATTCTTCTTTTCATTCATTGGATGACGTTGTTGCAGGTTACGACAGCGTTTATTGTCCATCCCTGATTGCCCAGAGAGCAGTTAAGGGTCAACCACATTGCTATTGATCTGGAGTTACATGTAGGCCAGACCAGGGAAGGATGGCAGAGATAACAAGGTGTGGAGCTGGATGAACACAGCAGGCCAAGCAGCATCATAGGAGCAGGAAAGTTTGACATTTCGGGCCTAGACCCTTCATCAGAAAAAAGGAAGGATGGCAGTTTACTTCCCCTAAAAGACATTAGTGAACTAGACAGATTTTATCTTTTTCCCCCTGACAATCAACAATCGTCATTAGACTCTTAATTCCAGAATTTTATTGAATTCTAATTCCACCATCTGCTGTGGCAGGATTCAAACCCAGGTCTGCCTCCTCTCCACCTATCCTCTCCTCTATCCATCCTCTATCCGCCTCTCCCTCTCTCCCTATTTATTTCAGAACCCTCTTCCCCTCCCCCATTTCTGATGAAGGGTTTAGGCCCGAAACGTCAAGTTTTCCTGCTCCTATGATGCTGCTTGACCTGTTGTGTTCATCCAGCCCCACACCTTGTTATCCCCAGAACATTATCTGGGTCTCTGGATTAACAGGCCAGCGATAATACCACTAGGCCATCAGCTCACACAGACATAAGGGACACCATAGGGGTGGGAAAAGTAGTTAGTGAGGCACATTCAGTAAGATTCAGTGAGAAACCATGTTGCGCCTGTTGATGGGAGTCCCTCCAAAAAACTCAACGCGCCATGTCGAAAAAAATGTTAAGCTTCGTCCTCTAGCATCTAACCAACTAATAAGTACAAAGTGCTTCCCAGCATCATTGACCTACAGGAAAATGTTTGCATGCAGGAGCTAGTCTGAAGTGGGAGATGACAAGGTGGGAGGAGTGGAAAGAACTGTATGACCTGTTTAGTAAAACAAAAACAGATGTTTCATTTATTTGCTACATTAGTTAAAAAGGCTTGTTATTGAGAAAGACGTTTTTAACAAAAAAACAACACCTTTGTTGTCAATTATCCGTAGGTTAAAAGCGATTTAAACACTGGAAATTCGTGTGTTTTTTAGCTTGGAAGTTCTAATCCATAAATGGAATCCTCAGCCTAATTATGTACCACACATCCACAGTACAAAGTAACTTGAGGCCCTATTAGGCTTAGTCCAGAGGCTGAAACTCTGAATGATTTTTATCTCCCCAGGCTTGATTATCCTAATCAAATTAAGTCAATATGACTAATCCTCTTCTTTTCTCCCTTTCTAGTTTGATGTTCCACTGCTAAATCCTCTCAATGATGATGAAAGGCTTCCTCTCTTTCTCCACAACTGCAACATCACTGATCTCCTCGCAGATAACAAAAGGCTTTCTCTCTGTCCTCTGCTGCCACACTACTGATCCCCTTAAGAATGATGAGCATCCTGCCTCTTCCACAGCGCTGTATTGCCAGTTCCCTCATTGACAATAATAAACATCAAATGGAAGTGCATTTTCTCGAAATTTTGGAAGGCTGCTTTATTTCACTTTCAGGGTTTTAACAATAATTACATGCATTTATTTGTCACCCTTGAGGTCATAGAATAGCGCAAGGTGCTTCACAGAAGTGTTATAAACAAGTTTGGACGCGGAACCATGTAAAGAATTATTAGGGCAGATAGCCAAAACCTTGGTCAAAGTTGTAGAAGGAACACCTCAATTAGAAACCAAGAGTAAGAGAAATAGAAGCAGAAATAGGCCGTATGGCCTATAGAGCCTGTTCTGCCATTCAGTACAGTATCATAAAATTGTTATGGTGCAGAAGATTAAATACTTTTAACATTGCAACATCCACAACTCTTTAAGGTACAGAGTTCCAAAATTCACAATACTTTGAGTGAAGAGATTTCTCCTCATCACTTTCCTAGATGATCAGTTTTAAAACTGTGCCCCCATGTTCTGGCCAAGGAAAACAACCTCCCAGTATCTATCCTGACAAGCCCCTTCAGAACATTATAAAGACTGAAAGAACTGCAGATGCTGTAAATCAGGAATAAAAACAAAGTTGCTGGAAAAGCTCAGCAGGTCTGGCAGCATCTGTGAAAGAAAAAACAG
>JAHRHZ010000249.1:10367528-10381265 GCA_024137785.1 Ginglymostoma cirratum
AAACCCTTCATCAGAATTTTCTGATGAAGGGTTTAGGCCCGAAACGTCAAGTTTTCCTGCTCCTATGATGCTGCTTGACCTGCTGTGTTCATCCAGCCCCATGCTTGTTATCTCGGATTCTCCAGCATCTGCAGTACCTTTTATCTCTGATCAGCTTCTACAAGCTAACTTTACTTCTCTGAATTCAACTTTCTCATTTATTATTTAACTCCTGCAAAACATTTAGTGTTCAGAGAGAGCATAGCTCATGTTTTTATTCATAGAGGGTGTGCATTTCTCGTGGCTTTTATGATGTAATGTGAAGAACATAGCAACTTCATAACCGTAATTGCTCCACTATTGGCAGACTTGACTTAAGTTGACTGGGTCATAAGTTGTGGAATTCCCTGAGACGTTCCTTTGAACCTACCTTCTACCTGGAATAACAGCTCATTATTAAATTTTATTTGGCAATGCTCCCGCATATTAACTCTGCATATTCTGCTAAATTAAAAAGGTGCTATATGAATACAAATGATTGTGCTTGTTTAACTAGTCCACCCACACACTGCACATCCTGGTACATTTCTAACTTTTTGAATCCGCTTTCTTCTTTTTGTTCCTGAATCCTGCTAAGGTTAATTTTTGTGTTATAACTCGATCTACGTGTTTCTAGCAGTGCTTTTACTGGCATAATATTTTATAGTTTGTGGCATTATTCAAAGTCACTGGGGTCAAAATTCTAGTCACATTGCACGCACAGCTCCGCTACACAAGCTGTAGTGCTTCGAGAGAGCAGTTCACCAACACTTTCTCAATGTCTGTTCAAATTGGGCAATAAATATTAGATTTTCCCATCTCTGGAGAATGAAAATTAAAACCATTTGATATTGAAGAGTATTCCATTTAATCTAAAATAATTTTATTTTCAGTTTCGAGCAGAGGCATTTAATTCTAAATTTCTCCATTTCCTACCTGTGATCATTCTGCGTTGAACACAATTCCAGGGTATCAAGCTGTCTTTCAATAGCTGATCTAAGTGGTTTTGCTTAGGGGAGGCCAACTGAAAGCTCTTTTTACAGAAGGAGACTAACTCTGTCCCTGTGATTGTCCTCTATGGTATGTCCCAGAGGTATTTCAGACTCAGTGAAGTGCAGATCTACCATAGTGGGGTAGGTGGGCTATTACTGTTAAACAGATACAGTGAGCTGGTTCTTTTGATGTTTACTTCCTTCAGGGCTTTGTTTAAACAGCTACAGAGGATTCTCCAGGTTTTGTGTAGCTCTGTTTCATTTGCTAATGGAGCCACAAGTCAACCCTAGTTAAGCATTCTCGAGAGCTTTATACAAGAAGCTAATTTTACTAACCTCCAGAAATTTTTCCTGAAAATTTCTCCTCCTTCTCTCTCTCTCTGTCCTCCATTGAGTTAGCCCTTAAAATCTTCCCCTTTGCACAATCATTTGGTCACCTACTCTAATATTTCCTTTTTGTAACTAAGGGCCAAATCTTTGGTTGTTATTGAGGATCTTCAGATTGGCCATGATCTCCTTAAATGGTAGGACAGATCTGATGGGTCAAATGGCCCTCTTCTGCTCCTGCGGCTTAAGGTCCAATTGTTTCCACAAACTGCCTTGGGGTGGTTGACATTATTGAGTGCAATCTTGCATTCCCATGATGGTGATAGTTTTGGACGTAGAAAGCTAATTAATTAGGGAGGGTGTCACTTCCCTGAACCCTTCTTGCATCTACCAGAATTAAGTTGAGGCTGGGAAAATGCAAGGTCAAGCTTTTGTTCCCAGCCACCAATTGAATTTGATTTGATTTGATTTATGATTGTCACATGTCCCTAGATACAGTGGAAAGTTTTGTTTTGCATGTAGTACAGGCAGATCATACAAAGAGCATTAGGGTAATAGAACAGAGCGAGGAATATGATGTTATAGCTGCGGAGAAGGTGTACAAACAGCAAGGTCAACATTAAATTTGAAATTTGAGAGGTCCATTCTGGAGTCTAATAACAGCAGGAAAGAAGCTTTGTTAAAAAACTGAGGCCATTAAGAGGCAGCCACTGGGATTAGCCCATCTTTACAGTGGGACTGTCAATGTGCAGTTTACACACCAATTCAAAACTGTACAGAGATCTGGTCAGCCTGATGGGGGAACCAGAGAGAGGGTTGGTTCCTCAATCAAAGACAATCATGCCTGACCGAGGGCTGGAGCTAGGGCAGGGGTGGCTGAGAGCCAGCCCAAGGTTCCTTCTTCCAAACACTCTGGACCGTCTTTCCATGACAGCCCCAATTGCAGGAATCAACCACATCCGTCCCCTCAAGTCACTTACCTCATATTTGGTCTCACACCCACCCTGGGTCTCCTTCAGCATTTATCCACAGCATTAGCCCATCCCTAATTGCTATGCGTCTGGAGTCACATGTAGGCCAGACCAGCCATTTCCTTCCCTAATGGACATTAGTGAACCAGATGAGTTTTCCCCAACAACTGACAATAGATTCATGGTTGTAATTAGACTCTTAATTCAAGAAAGCTATTGAATTAATTGAAGTCCCACATGCTCCAGGACTGTGTTATAATATTCCTGAACAGGTTGATTAGGAATACCTCAAAAATCAAGAGTAGGCAATTCAGCCCCTCAAACTCATTCTGATGCAACTATAACCCCAAATCCACATTTCTTTTCAACTGCTTGTTTAGCAAGAAACAATCTACCTCAGCCTTAAAAGTATTCAAAAACTCTGTTCCTACCACCTTATCAGGGAGAGAGTTCCGACATCCCCCTCACCCCTCCCACACACAGCCCCACGGAACCTTCCCCTGCAACCACCGAAGGTGTAACACCTGCCCATTTACCTCCTCCGTCCTCAGTATCCAAGGACCCAACCATACCTTTCAGGTGCAACAGCGCTTTTCCTGCGTGTCACTAAGTCTGGTCTACTGCGTTCACTGCTCACAATGTGGTCTCCTCTACGTTGGGGAAATGAAGCATAGACTGGGTGACCACTTCACAGAACACCTTTGTTCTGTTTGCAAAAAAGACCCTAAGCTTCCAGTTGCCTGTCACTTTAATACATCGCCGTGTTCCCTGGCCAACATCTCTGTCTCAGAATTCCTGCAGTGCTCCAGAGAAGTTCAGGGCAAGCTGGAAGAACAGCACCTCATTTTCTGCTTGGGAACTCTACAACCTTCTAAGCTCAATAATTTTAGGGCTTGAGCTCTCCTGTGTCCAGGCCTTGTTATCACATAGTCTGCTATTACACATAACCCATTGTTACAATCTTATAGTCCCCAGTAGAATCATAGAATCCCCAAAGTGCAGAAACAAGCCATTCAGCCCAACGTGTCCACACCACGCCTCCAAAGAGCACCCTACCCTGAATCATTCCCCTACACCTGCATTTCCCCTCGTTTAACCCACCTAAATCTAAATATCTCTGGACACTACAGGCAATTTAGCATGGCCAATCCACTTAACCTGTAAGTCTTTGGACTATAGGAGGAAATTGGAGCAAACCCACGCAGACACAGGGAGAATGTGCAAACTCCACACAGGCAGTCACCTGAGGGTGGAATCGAACCCAGGTTCCTGGTGCTGTGAGGCAGCAGTGCTAACCACTGAGCCACCATGCCACCTTAAGTAGCATTCACTCTCCCAGCTAGATCGTTACCCATTCCTTTATCTGCCCAACTGTTCCTCTCTCTCTTTGGGCTCTATCCCCACCTATCATTTACTCTTTACCCCCTCCACCAACCCTACCTTCTGCACTAAGCCAAAATTTTCCTAGCTAGCATCAGTTCCGAACAAAAGTCACTTGACCCGAAACATTAACTCTGATTTCTCTGCACAGATCCTGCAAGGCCTGCTGAGGTTTTTCAGCAATTTCTGCTTTTGTTCCTGATTTACAACATCTGCAGTTCTTTCAGTTTATACAGATGATGTATTGATGCTCTTGCCATCTACTAATGAAATTCCTATCTAGCCATTGAAAATAGGGAAATGTGACCTTTCTCCTTGATATCTAAAATGTAATTTTTTCATTTACTACATCTCCCTAACTATCTCATCACTGACTACATTGTTTAGACGCTGGGAATATTCAACTCAGTTATTCAACTCAGTTATTCCTGCTCCAGACCTCGCCGAGACTGTCTTTATCAAATTTCTTGTGCAGTTGCCTTTTTATTCAAGATGTGTTTCCTACTTGATAATCAAGAAGAGGTTTTTCGGTTTGGGAGAGAGAGTGAAAGAGGTGAACGTTCAGTTGCATTCTCAAGTTAGGGCTTAAAGACGAACATTAAAGCAACACATTGCAAGAAGCAAATGACCCAAGTCCCTCTCCTGAGTATTTGATCTTATTTCAGCTGCTCTTTGTGCAGGAGAGGAAATCAACCTTGTAAAAATGCACCTGATCCACCTGATGGGCACACAGAGCTAATGTGTCTCTTTGATCCTCCTCTCTAACCCCTCGCCCCTTGTAGTGTTCAGATAGAATGGATTTTTTGGGACTTATCCCAGCTGGACTGACTTCTATTCTCAATGGGAGGAGGGAAATAACACTTTAACACCTATTGCTAAAATGAGAGGCTGTGTAGCCCATAATGTTGGCTGCTGGTTGAAGGTATACCACATATATACTGCCCTTTGTCACAGGTCCTATCCAGTCAGAGCCATGTAAAATGTCAACATGGATGTCATGCAATGAACTGTTGGTGTTCAGGCAAAATCTGTCCATCCAGTATCACCCGCAGTTCATTGTCATTCGGAAACAATGCTGTCTGTAAAGCATTCTCCTGTCCATTTGTATGACAGGTCACTGGGCTTCAAAGACAACATTGTGCCCGTGAAATATTCACAAGACATTGCAGAGACATGATTTGTCAACAAGAGTCTTTGGGTGGGGGGATACAGCTTTATCCCTGGATCCTAGAGGTTAGGAATGATTAAATTCTGCCAACATTTTTTTAAAAAAGTGGAAAATGCAAATTCAATTTCTTGTGCGTATCCATGTTTCGTGTCCAGATAAAAGCCTGGCAGGTCACTAGGAAGCTCAGAGGAACAGGGATCTTGGGATGCTTGTCCACAGATCCCTGAATGTGGCAGGACAGGTTAATAGGGTAGTTATGAAGGTGTACAGACACTTGCCTTTATCATTTAAGGCATTGGTTATTTGAAACAGGAGGTTACGTTGGTGTGGTACAACATTTTGGTTAGGCTACAGCTGGAATAACATGTACAGTTCTCGTCACCGCACTACAGGAAGGATATGATTGCAGTGGAGGTGGTGCAGAGGAGATTCACCAGGATGTAATGGGATGGAACAACTTAGCTGTGAAGGGACAGACTGGATAAGCTCAGGTTGTTTTTGTTAGAAGGAGCAGAAGTTTGAAGGGGAACCTGCTTGTTTATAAGATTATTAAGGGCATGGACCAGATGGATAGAAAGCAGCTGTTCCCTTTAGCTGAAGGGTGAATACCAAGGAGGAACATTTTTAAGGAGAAAGACAGGAATTTCGAGGGGATGTTGAGGGAAATTGTTTTCACCTAGAGGATGATGGGTGTGTAGAATGCACTGCCTGGGAGGGTAGTTAAGGGGGGTAAACATCATAACTTCTAAAAAGCACTTGGATGAGCATTTGAAATGTCATAATGTTCAAAGCTATGGTCAAGCAAAAGTGGGACCGGTGTAGACATAGGGTAGTTTTTCGTCAGTGCAGACTCAATGGGCTGAAAGGCCTGTTTGGTATTCTATGATTCTATGATGTTGCCATGAAATATTGAGTGGAATCTCATAGGGCTCTGAGTGACGTGGGCTAAGGTGAGATGTGTTGCAAATTGGATGGGATGTCCGTCTCAATGTTGATTTTTTACGTTTCTTTTATTCTTTTCGTAAGCGACATGGTGAGACTGTCGCTATGTGGCAGTGAGATGATATTGATTGTTAAATGCCTTGTTGCCACAATTTGCCTCATTGACATTCAGGCTTCCATCTTACTAAGGTCATCAAATAAGCTAAATATCAAAATCTAGTATCAGTATGGTGCAGACACAGGCCACTTTGCTCATTGAATCCACACCAACCCTCCAAGCAGGATTCCCACACAGACCCACTTCCCATAACCCTGTATTTCCTATGGCCAATCCATCTCACCTGCACATCTTTGGACTGTAGGAGGAAACTGGAGCACCCAAAGGAAGCTCACACAGACACAGGGAGTAAGTGCAAACTCCACACTCACACCTTGAGGATGGAATTGAGCCCGGGTCCCTGGAAGTGCGAGGCAGCAGTGCTAACCACTGAGCCACATTGCTGTTCCTATCATCAAGAGAACTTAACCAGGAAACCAGGACTTTAAACTTGCAGATTCAGATCACCCTTTGATCTGACCAACTTCCATGTTTGTCAGTGGGCAACAACATCCTGAGGCATGAGCCACACACCCTTTCATCAAAGAACTCTGGCTACTGGCCTCTGCCAGCCCTATCATGGCTATTCTGGCAAGTCTCTGGTACACTGTGAGGCACAAACTTGCACAGACTTGTAGAGCACAGCTGTAATTACCATCGAGAAGGCCTCTGCAAAGACACTTTCTGTGAATAGAGAGGGTTGCAGCTCATGGACTGAACCAGGCTGCATCTTATGGCTTATTACTTGCTCTCTTAGTGCTCACTCACTTAGCACCTGATTGCACGCTCACAGCGTCCATGCCTTGTCATGCCGTGCCAAGCTGTGCCATGCCTGCTAACTCATTGTAATTCTAGCTCGAGCCAAAGGAACTGAGTACTGCCGTTGTGACGTGCTGCTTAGTGCAGCCACCAGAGAGGCTGCTGGACATGTTTGTCAGTATTGACGAGCCCTGGGAGAGAGGGCTGCTTGGTGAATTGAGATGACTATCTAAATTCACATGTTGCAAACACACAGCATGGTCATTCAACCAAATGATCAATATGGAACTATGGATGGAACAGTCCTCAGTACATTCAAGACGGGCCACTGTTGGTCAGGGGATCGCAACACTGTCAATTATAGGGGCTGTCTGCAGCAGTCCAGGGCCTTGGGAACTGTCAGTTACCCACTTGGAGGGCCCATGGTCAGGGGGATGGACAGCAGTCAGACCTGTACGGCTAGCACTAGCAGTCAGGGAGCTGCAGACACTGGGGTCAATGGTCTGGGCCAGTCACCAGGCAGAACCTGATCGAAACTGGTTCCAATCAATGAAAACAGCAGACAATTGTTGATTGCACCATGTTTTGATCATGACGTCGATATTAAAATGCGATTGTAGGGATGCAGTTCAGTTTCCGCTAGTTTCATGTCTGCACTTTTCTCCTTTCTGTAAACAACAGCTCTCATTCGTGTTTGGAATTGTCCGTGTGTGATTGGACAATGACTAGCTGTGGTGCTGACTGAGAGAGCAGTCAGACAGGATGCTGCTAGGGGTGGGCGAAGAGTGACCGGGTGGTTAGACAGTGACAAGGTTAGGGAACAGTGCTGTATTTGTGAGCGAGTGTCAAACATGCTGGCCTTTTTGTTGTGGGCTTAATGACAAACATGGCTGAGAGCTGCTGTGCCACAACATTGCCAGTGAGGGGCAACGCTAGATTACCGATGCTCGTCCAAGTGCACAATTACCTTTCAAAGATGGCATGGGAGCAAGGGAAGCTAGTGCTCTGGGATAACCAGTGTTTGACAAGGTGTGCCTGTGGATCAGGAGGAGCTAAGATTGTTCCCCTCACCTTCCCAGACACTCCAGATTAAGAACATAAAGCCATAACACTTAGGAGCAGAATTAGGCTATTTGGCCCATTGAGTCTGCTCTGCCATCTGATCATGGGTGATATTTTTCTTGCCTTCTCCTGCCTCCTCCCTGTAACTCTTCATCCCTTCACCAATCAAAAGCCCATCTAGGCCTGTCTTAAAGATAATCAATAACTTGTCCTCCACAGGTTCTGCAGCAATGAGTCCCAAATATTCGTCACACTCTAGCTGAAGAAATTCCTCCTCATCTCAGTTATAAAGGATCATACCTTCACTCTGAGGCTGTGCCCACAGGTCCCAGTTTCTCCTATGTCTTCTCCACGTCCACTCTATCAAGGCCTCTCAGTATTCTGTGAGCTTCAGTCAGATCACCCCTCATCCTTGTAAACTCCATCAAGCATAGACACAGAGTTCTCAACCGTTCCTCATACCAAAAGTCCTTTACCCCTGGGATCATTCCTGTAAATCTTCACTGAACTTCCACCAAGGTCAGGCATTCTTCCTTAGATACTGGAGCCTTGTGACCAGTGGTGTGCCGCAAGGATGGATGCTGCGTCCACTGCTTTTCATCATTTGTATAAATGATTTGGATGTGAACATTGGAGGTGTGGTTAGTAAGTTTGCAGATTACACCAAAATTGGAGATGTGATGAACGGGGCAGAAGGCTACTTCAGAGTACAACGGGATTTGATCAGATGGGCCAATGGGTGGAGAAGTGGCAGATTGAGTTTAATTTAGATAAATATGGGTGCTGCATTTTGGAAAAGTAAATCTGCGCAAAACTAATACACTTAACGGTAAGGTCCTGGGGAGTGTTGCCAAATAAAGAGACCTTGAGGCGCAAGTCTGTAGTTCCTTGAAAGTGGAGTCGCAGCTAATTGGACAGTGAAGAAGGTATTTGATACGCTTGCCTTTATTGGTCAGTGCATTGACTAAAGGAGTTGGGAGGTCATGTTGTGACTGCACAGGACATTCGTTAGGCCATTATATTCGAGTACTGCACGCAATTCTGGTCTCCCTGCTATAGGAAGAAAGTTGTGAAATTTGAAAGGGTTCAGAAAAGATTTACAAGGATGTTGCCAGGGTTTGAGTGTTAGAGCTATAGGGAGAGGCTGAATAGACTGGGGCTATTTTCCCTGGAGCTTTGGAGGCTGAGGGGTGACCTTATAGAGGTTTATTAAATCACGAGGGGCATGGATAGGGTAAATAGACAATGTATTTTTTGCCAGGGTGGAGAAGTCTAAAACTAGAGGGCACAGGTTTCAGGTGAGAGGGGAAAGATTTAAAAGTGACCTAAGGTGCAACTTTTTTCACGCAGAGGGTGGTGCATGTATGGAATGAGCTGCCAGAGGAAGTGGTGGAGACTGGCACAATTACAACATTTAAAAGGCATCTGGATGGGTGTATAAATAGGAGGAGTTTGGACGGATATGGGCCAAATGCTGGCAAATGGGACTAGGTTTATTTAGGATATCTGATTGACACAGATGAGTTGGACCAAAGGATCTGTGTCTGTGTTGTGTATCTCTATGACTCTAAATGGGGCCCGAAACTGCTCACACATTCCAAACGGACATTGGTTAGGCCATTTTTGGAATAATGCCTGCAATTCTGGTCTCCCTGCTATAGGAAGGATGTTGTGAAACTTGAAAGGATTCAGAAAAGATATAAAAGGATGTTGCCAGGGTTGGAGGGTATGAGCTATAGGAAGAGGTTGAATAGGCTGGGGCTATTTTCCCTGGAGTATCAGAGGCTGAGGGGTGACCTTATAGAAGCTTCTAAAATCATGAGGGGCATGGACAGGGTGAATCACCAAGGTCTTTTCCCAAGGGTAGGGGAATCCAAAACTAGAGGGCATAGGTTTAAGGTGAGAGGGGAAAGATTTAAAAGAGACCTAAGGGCAACTTTTTTACACAGAGGGTGATGCGAGTATGGAATGAGCTGCAGAGAAGTGGTGGATGCTGGTACAATTACAACATTTCAAAGGCATCTGAATGGGTATATGAATAGGAATGGTTTAGAGTGATATGGACCCCATGCTGGCAAATAGGACTAGATTTATTTAGGATATTAGGTTGGCATGGACAAGTTGGATCGAAGGGCCTGTTTTCACGCTGTACAGCTGTATGACTATATGACTGTATGTGGTATGACCACAGCCTTATACAGCCTCAGCAGTACATTCCTGTTCTTATATTCTAGCCCTCTTGACATTATATTTGCCTTCCGAACTACTAACTGAACCTACATGTTAATCTTAAGAGAATCCTGAGTTAGGACTACCAAGTCCTTTTTGTGTGTCAGATTTCTGGAGACTTTCCCCATTTAGATATTAGTCTACACCCCTCTGGTACTACCAAAATGCATAACCTCACACTTTCCTACACTGTATTTCATCTGCCACTTCTTTGCCCACACTCCTAGCCTGTCCATGTCCTTCTGCAGCCTCCCAGCTTCCCAACACCACCTGTCCCTCCATCTATATCTGTGTCATCTGCCACTAGCTTTTACCAGCTTTCCTACCCACAATTCAATGCTCCCCCTCAAACAAACGTTTCTTGCTTTCTCAAAGAGAAAGTAAAAATGCAGAGAAACTCATCAGAACCTGCAGAGAAAGAAACAGGGTCAATGTTTCAAATCCAATATGACTCTTTTTCAGAACTGACAGGAGCTGGAAGGCATCATTTTCTTTTTATGCTGTTGTGTGGAGGAATAAGTGGATCAGATGATGAGGATGTGCGGAGCGAGTCAAAGGCATTGCTAATGGTGGTCAAGGAATATTGAAATGAGAAATAAACATGTGTTTAAGCTGTAGAAGGGTAAAAATGTATCTGCACTCCTGACAGCAAAGCCAACAAGACATAAAAGAAAACATGGTTGCGGTGAGGAGGTGGAAGGGATGGGTTGTTATTATTGAAAATGAAAGACAGAAGTCACCCTCTGAAGTTATGTAATTCAATCTCAAGTCTGTAAAGTGCCAAAGTGGAAGATGAGGTGTTGTTCCTTGAGTTTGTGTTGCACTTCATTGGAACATTGTAGCAGGCCCAGGACAGGAATGTTAGCGTGGGAACAAGGTGGTTTATTGAAAAGACAAATGACTGGGAAGTCAGGTTCAATCTCTGGTCAGAGCAGAGGCGTTCCACAACGTGATCATTCATTGGTCTCACCAATGTAAGGGAGACCACATTGTCAGCAGAGAAATCAGGAGACTAGATTGAAAGCATTGTAAGTGAAATACCTGGAAGGTGTTTTGAAGCCTTGGACAGTGAGGAGGTGAATCGACAAGTGTTACAACTTCTGTGGTTACATGTTAGGGTGCCATTGTGGAGTGAGGAGACCTTACAGAGGGATGCTGACAGTGGAGGGGAGAAGAAAGTGTGCTTCATGGTGGCGTCCTGCTGGAGAAGGGGGGAAATGGTAGAGTGATCCTTTGAATGTAGAGACTGTTGGGGTGGAAAGTAAGGACAAGGGGAACCCGAATGTTATTCTGGGAGGAAGAGAAAGGCATTCTACCATACAGAGCTCAAAACGTTATCCCTGTTTTCTCTCCACATATGCTACCAGAACCTGCTGAGATCATTCACAAATTTCCATTTGTGTTCGTTTCAGATATCCAGCATCCCTAGTTCTTTGTTTTATTTTAAGACCTTGGCTTATCTGAATGTGGTCTCAACTCCATATTCCCATCTACCTACAAGGAGAAGCAGAGTCTCTCAATCTACCCTGTTAAGTCCCCTAAGAATCTTGTGTTACAGCAAAATTTCCTCTTTGAAGCAGTCCATGTTCAAATGCAACAAGATCTGTACAATATCCAGGCTTGGGCTGACAAGTGGCAAGTAACATCCATGTCACGCAAATAACAGGCAAAATCCATCTCCAGCAGGAGACAATCTATCTATCACCCCTTGACATTCAATGGCATTACCATCACTGAATCCCCCACCGTCAACATCCCGGGGGTTACCATTGGCCGGAAACTCAACTGGATTCATCACATAAACATAGTGACGACAAGAGCAGGTCAGGGGCTAGGCATACTGCAGCGATTAACTCACCTCCTGTCTGCTCTATGCCTGTCCACCATCTACAAGGCACTGGTCAGGAGTGTGATGAAATACTCCCCACTTGCCTGGATGGTTGCTGCCCCAACAAAAGCTTGACACCATCCAGGACAAAGCAGCCCACGTGATTGGCACTACATTCACAAGCATCCACTATCTCCACCACCGACGCTCAGTAGCAGCAGTGTGTACTCTCTACAAGATGCACTGCAGAAATTCACTGAAGACCCTCATGCAGCACCTTCCAAATCCATCACCACTTCCATTTAGAAGGAAAAGCACAACAGATACATGGGAACACCATCACCTTCAAGTTCCCCTCCAAGCCACTCACTATCCTGACTTAGAAATATCTTGCTGTTTCTTTACTGTCGCTGGGTCAAAATCCTGGAATTTCTTCCCAGTGGCATTTTGAGTCTATTGGCTACATCAGTTCAAGAAGGCAGCTCACTACCAAATTCTCATGGGCAAGTCGGGATGGGCAATAAATGCTGCCCCAGCAACATCCATACCCCATAGATGATTTGTTTTTCAAAAATCTCGAATACAAGAGTGTAAGCTGCAGAGTCACAGCAAACAGCACTTTAATCCTGACTTTTACTCCTTCTATAACCTCAGATGAACCAAGAACTGTTAATTCAGCAGAGAGTGGTTTTAAATGCACCATCCCAATCCACAAAGATTAGCAGCGTGTAGCCATCTATTAGCCACTCAGCTTGCTAAGGAATGTCACTGCGAGTCTATGGCAAAGCAGTATTTTGGTTAATTACTGGGAAATCCCACACTTGCAGAAATATAAACTATGCAACAAGAACCACTAAAAAAAACCTAACAGAACAAAGAAAGACATGAGAAGAATAATAAAGAGCTAAGTATATGGTTCAGTTAAGTAACCAGAAACTGAAAAGCCAAAAGCATTGAAGTTTGTTTTTCAAAGCACATATTAGAATGTAATCATTACATTTCCTATGAGGTGATCATTTTATTTTCCTCTGGCCACAATTATGGGTTACAGTAATTAAGGCCTAAATCTCACATAATCACTTCACCCTCAGTGGCTCATATTTTTTTCTCTTTTGACGTTCCACATAAGTGTCAATGAAAATTCAACCTCCTACAATGTCTCTTCAAACTCCTCGACTCAACCAGTGCCAGAAGTCCTTCAGTGCCAGAGGGAGGTGAAGTTGGGGGGAGGTAGGATTGGCTGAGGTAACATTCCCGGGAGGTAAGTGTTGCGAGCATTATTGGCCATCCTTAAGCTGCACTTGAGAAAGTGGTATTGAGTAGGCATCTTGAACCACCACAGACTTTGTTGACTCTGTGTGGTATTAATACGTCTGACAGAAGTGTTGGAGGCTTTTAGAAGATTTCACCCAGTCAACTGGGAAATAATAATCTGTGTTTTCTGGCTAATAACAAGGGAATAAATTGTTAATTATTTCCCAAAGGAAGGTGAGTTAAGGTAAGTTGTTTTTTTAAGTCGCGTTTTCCAAGACAGTTTTGGATGTCATGATGAAATTCATGCAAGAGACTAATGATATGCCTGCAGATAAAGCTAATTGCGCATGGAAGGAAGACCTTCATTTTCACCAGGTTGGTTTTCAACCATGCGCCATATACAAGATTGCAGCATAAACATTGATAATGTGATAGAGTGCTCGCCTTTGCTCCCCCACATCTCCATCATGGACATCCGATACTAATGTCTGAGGGGATGCTCCATGGATGGAGGACAAATACATCCTATGTCTTTGGACATTGGTATCAGATATATGAGATAACAAGCATGGGGCTGGATGAACATAGCAGGTCAAGCAGCATCATAGGAGCAGGAAAACTTGACTTTTCGGGCCTAAACCCGTCATCAGAAATGGGGGAGTAGAAGAGGGTTCTGAAATAAATAGGGAGAGAGGGGGAGGTGGATAGAG
>JAHRHZ010000249.1:10386265-10414142 GCA_024137785.1 Ginglymostoma cirratum
CTTGACCTGTCCGTCCTCCCTGGACTGACCTATCTCCTCCCTACCCCACTACCTACACTCACCTTTACTGGCTCCATCCCCGCCTCTTCGACTTGTCTGCCTCCTCTCCACCTATCCTCTCCTCTATCCATCCTCTATCCGCCTCCCCCTCTCTCCCTATTTATTTCAGAACCCTCTTCCCCTCCCCCATTTCTGATGAAGGGTTTAGGCCCGAAACGTCAAGTTTTCCTGCTCCTATGATGCTGCTTGACCTGCTGTGTTCATCCAGCCCCATGCTTGTTATCTCGGATTCTCCAGCATCTGCAGTACCTTTTATCGCTAATTGGCTGGAGTCCAGTTGAGATTTAATCACATTTCTGTGGGTCTAGAGACATGTGTAGGCTAGAGCTGGTAAAGATAAAAGTGTCCTTCCTTAAAGGACATGAGTGAACCAGATGTTTTTTCACCCCGACAATTGGCAATGGTTTCAGAGTCATCATTTGACTACGAATTCCAAATTTAAAAAAAAATTTAACTCAAACTCAAACATGGTAGGATTTGAATATGGATCGTCAGAATATTACATGGGTCTCTGGGTTATCAGTCTTGCAATAAAACCTGAGGGCATGAGTCCATCACTCCCCCTCGTGAATAATGCCTTAACATTTCAATTCCAATGCTCAATATCACAACTTGCACAAAGACTCCCTGAAATCAAAGAATAATCTGGCCCCTCTGCCTGGTAATTGACATGGAAGACTGTGAGGTTGTGGTAATACCACTGGACTAGTGATCCAAAAAACCCAGGCTCATGTTTGGGGACATGGGTATACATTCCACCTTGGAATTTGAATTCAATTAGTAAACTTGGGACGACAAGTTAATCTAAAAGTGACAATGAAACCATTGATGTAAAAGCCTGTCTGGTTCATTAGTCAAATCTGCCATATTGACCTGGCCCAAATCCAACTCCACACCCACAGCAAACAGATAAATCTTAACTAAGAGAACCTCAGTCCTATCAAAGAAGAAACCCTCAGTTATGATACCTCTGGGTTAAGGAATGAAACATCAACAGAAGATTTTGCTCTGCAGTAACGTCTGCTGTGGGTGAGGACAGTTCATTCCCTAACCCACATCATTAAGAAGGCACACAACACAACTTTGAGGTCAGCTCTTTATCAATGTCACGCAATTCTACTGGCCTGATACCTCATTTTGTCTGAAATTCTTGCACTACACGTGTCATCAGAAATAAACTGTTTCTACTATTAAAAAAAAAGCTTTGTATTAGTCAGAATATATTCAAATGGATGATGACAACCACTTGTGGACTTGTACCAAGTGAAGATGAGTGATAAGTAGAATTGAACGGGAGTTTGACGGGTGTCAGCTCTCCTGTAAAATAGGCTGTATATGATTCTGTGATCTCCCTCACTAGGGGATGCAAGTGAGCTGTTTATTCAAGGAAGATGTCGCACCTTAATCCATTCAAAAATGCAGAAAACTATTGAATCATTTAACACGTGTTTAAAACGTCTTTGTTAGAAATGTGAATGCTAAGGGGCCTCAGTAACTCATTTAGAAAATGTACTGCCTAATGTAGGACTGGGCAGCTGGAACTAGGAAAGATAATTGCACCACATAAAAATTCAAAGATAGACATGAGTTGTAGCACACTGTATACACAGAAGTGTCTGTAAATATATGAAAGACAGAAAAATTTCATTGATAGAGCAGCTTTCTGGCCACATGTTGTCCCAAACGTTTTCACAACGAGTGCCATACTTTTGAAGTAGACACTGTTGTAACAGAAGAAACTCAGAAGCTCATTTGTGTACAGCAAACTCCCATAAACATTTTTCTGAAGGAGGGTCCAAACCTGAAACATCAGCTTTCCTGCTCCTCTGATCCTGCCTGGCCTGCTGTGTTCATCCAGCTCCACACCTTGTTATCCCATAAACAACAATGTGATAAAATCTGGGGAGTCTGTTATCATGGATGTAATCATCAAAGAATTATAGAATCCCTGCAGTGTGGAAACAGGCCATTTGGCTCAACAAGTCCATGCCGATCCTCTGAAGAGCATTCCACTCAGATCCATCCCCCTACCATTTTCCTGTAACCCTGCATTTCTCATGGCTAACACACCTTCTCTACACAAGCCTGAACATTATGGACAACTTAGCATGGCCAGTCCACCAAGCCTACACATTTTTGAGATATCTGAAATATAAATATGAGCCACCATACTGTATAACACTTTTCTTCCATAGGGTGTCAGGGAATTGCTTGTGTCCACCTGAGAGATTAACATCTTAGACTGAAAGCCAAAACGGTGCAGGCTACCCTCAGTACTGTACTGGAGTGTCTGCCTAGACCCTATGCTTCAGCCCCTGGCATGGAATATGAACTGACACTCCTTTTAGAGTGGCACAGTGGCTCAGTGGTTAACGCTCCTGCCTTAGTGCCAGACACCCAGGTTTGATTCCAGCCTTGGGTAACTGTCTGTGTGGAGTTTGCACATTCTTGCTGTGTCTGCGTGATTTTCCTCTGGGTGCTTCAGTTTCCTCTCATAGTCCAAAGGTGTGGAAGTCAGGTGGATTGGCCATGCTAAGCTACTCTTACTGTCCAGGGATGTGTAAGTCAGGTGAATTAACAGAGGTAAATGCATGGTAACAGGGATAAGGTATGGGGCAGGGGGGTGCGGTTGTCTGGAAGGGATGCTCAAGGGAGGGTTGCTATGGACTTGATGGTCGCTATGGCCTTGATGGGCAAAATGGCCTGTTTCTGGATTGTATGATTCTGACTGAGGTAAGAAGCTGAACCACAGCTGACAGTAAAATGCAATGTGAATTCTTGAATCGAGAACAAAATGCAAGAGGTAGTTATAACCAGCATGGGATATTTAAATACATAAAATGTATTTGGAGAGATGCAGCTGTAAAAGATGTGGTTAGTCACCACAGTAAAATCTCCAAAATAAATTAAACTTGCAAAGGGAAATGTGAATAAGCAAGCAGTCAGGAACAAAGTGAGCTGAAAATAACTGGTTAAGCGGATTAGTTTATATATTTAACAGGACTCTGTTACCTAGAAAATCTACAACACAAACCAAATCATTACTCTTAATTTAAAGGAGGGAAATGTCTTCTAATCAGGCAGTACAAAGTGTAAAAGGTAGTAATTTGGCCATTGCAGAAAATTTGGGGAGAATCAGCTGAGTCTACTTTGAAAAGGAGAGGTCTTTATAGGATGAGAACCTTGACGCTTAATTCTTTGTGTATACCCTTGGAGGTGGCCCTTGAGAGTGAAGGAGTACAACAGTCAGAATTGTTAGTGTTTCCCACACAGGTGATAGCCTGGAAAAAAAATTGCCTGGTGGGACTAGCAGAGATTGAAAAGTGCCGGCCTAGGCCCGAAATGTCAAGCTCTTCTGCTCCTATGATGCTGCTTGGCCTGCTGTGTTCATCCAGCTCCACACCTTGTTATCATTGAAAAGTGCCTTTGACTTCTCAAAGCACTTCACAGTCAATTAAGTATTCGCATAATGTATCAAAATGTCACCCAACAAACATCACATGAGTATGAATGGACACCGAGTTGTGGATATGGTTAGCACTGTTGACCGAAGACTCAAGTCAAGTGATAAGCTTCCATTGGAATTTGAAAGTAAGAGAAGATTTCACCGTGGGGTTGGGATTGGATGAGAACAAAGAATTTCAGATTGCAAGTGGAAAGTTTTTTGTGTGACAAGGAGTGCAAAAGGGAATGCCAGGTGCTAACTCAGACCAATGTGACCTTTAAACTGGAACTATCATCATGACGACAGATCACAACCTCAAAGTAGCATGGAAAACCTTGTGTCAAGGAATTTCAATGTCCACAACCAAGAATGACCTGGCAGTATTATTACTGATCAAGCTGGGCAATTCCTAAAGGCTATAGCTCCCCATTTCACCAATACAGAGTACATTCTGTGCCCTTGCCATCCTTAGTGTTTTTTCCAATTGTTGTTCAACTTGGAGGTATAGAGTCATAGAGTCATACAGCATGGAAGTAGAATCTTCAGTCCAACTAGTCCACACCTTCCATATTCCCAAAATAAACTATTCCCACTTGCCTGCGTTTGGCCAATATCCCTCCAAACCTTTTCTATTCATATACTTACCTAAGTGTCTTTTAGTCGTTGTAACTGTGGCTGCATCCAGCAATTCCTCAAGAAGTTTATTCAACATGTGAACTACCCTCTGTGTAAAAATGGTTGACCCCAATGTCTTTTTTAAATCTCCCTCCTCTCATTCTGCCAAGGGTAGCAGTTTCCTTCTCTAAAGGACATTAGTGAACCAGATGGGATTTTCCTGACAATTGATTCATGGTCATCATTAGATTCTTAATTCCAGATATTTCATTGAATTCAAATTCCACCATTTGCCATGGTGAGATTTGAACACAGGTCCCCTGAACATTATCTGGGTCTCTGGATTAACAGTCCAGCAATAATACCACTAGGCCAGCATCTCCCCTCAAATTAGCATCTTCTTCTCATAGAGTTGTAATAAAATCCATTATCAGCATTCTGTGAGAATGTAACTTTCAAAGCACACTGTGTTCCAAGAGTCGCAAGGTAGTAACATTCAATTCTGCCCAGCAATCAGGAAGGTCATTTTGCAAGGCATTGAAGAGGAGTTCAAATCTCACAAGCTTCCAGGCAAAGAGATAGAACTCCATGTTAGGCCATTCCACAGTTGGCTGTACTACTGGGAAGGCAGATGAATTAAATAGGTAGTTGGCTCAGTCTGAGGTCAAAAGCAGTTAGATGGCTCAATTCTGTAGAACTCAGGAAGGAGTCCTGTGATTTAATAGGCTGCTAAAAACTGGAGTCAGGGCTCAGAGAAATTGTAAAAGATATGAAGACCTCAAAAAAAAATCCTGTGCACAATTAATAGATCAGTTCAGCTGAGAATACGGGTTAGAATGCCCATAAGCAGCATTTGCTGGATACATCTAAGCAAGATTAGAACTCATGGAAAAACTCTGGAGCAGTTTTAGCTTGGTGAAGCTATCAGTCAGTGAAGAACTGGAGTTAAGTTTGTGAGTGAAAACTGGAAAGCAGTTTCACAGAAACATAGAAACATAGAAGACAGGAGCGGGGTAGATCATTTGACCTTTTGAGTCTGCTCCACCAATCAATATGATCATGGCTGATCATCGAGCTCAACACCCTAATCCTGCCCTCCCCCATATACCTCGATCCCTTTAGCCATGAGAGATATATTTACCTCCTTCTTGAAAGCACACAATGTTTGGCTTCAACCAGTATCTGTGGTAGTTTCAGAGTCTGGGGCAGTGCAGCCTCAGGAAAGGAGAGTGATTAACCAGGATGAAAGACATGCTTGAGACAGCCTGCGACAGAGTGCTCTTGAGAGGAAGTGTCAAGACCAAATTGTCAAAAGTGAAGAATTATAATCTATTGTGAAGTTAAATGAGATTTGATATCCCAGTATTATCTTGTGGGAGAATTGCTGAGAAATCTGTGGGGTTTGTATTAATTATGTTTTTTATTTGCTGTGATTTCAGGCATCTTTGACCACAGCCTGCTTCTAACTCATTCGATCATTCTCTAGTGCCCTGAATTTCAGACTTTGTCTACTCAACAGACAAATACTACTGGTCCCAGACAGATCACAACATGAATTGGCCAGTCAGGTCCACAGTCAGAACACAATAGAAATTATTGTTTCCTCTATATGTTAACTCTTCTTGCAAATGTTCTGATGAGTGCAAGATGGAAAATATTTGACAAAAAGGGTCCTTTTTTTCAGCAATACTGTAATTTTAATAGTGCACATTACATAGAAACATAGAGGATAGGAACAGGAGGAGGACATTCGGCCCTTTGAGCCTGCTCCGCCATTCTTCATGATCATGGCTGATCGTCCAACTCAATAGCCTAATCCTGCTTTCTCCCCATAACCTTTGATCACATTTCCCCAAGTGCTATATCTAGTCGCCTCTTGAACACATTCAATGTTCTGGGATCAACTACTTCCATTGGTAATGAATCCCAGAGGCTCCCCACTCTTTGGGTGAAGAACTGTCTCCTCGTCTCCGGCCTAAATCCTCTACCCCGAATCCTCATTCTGTGACCCCTGGTTCTGGACACATCCACCATTGGGAACATCCTCCCTGCATCTACCCTGTCCAGTCCTGTTAGAATTTCTATTGAGTCTATATGAGATCCCACCCCCATTCGTCTGGACTCAAGCAAAAACAATCCCAACTTCGTCAATCTGCATTACAAGAGCATCCATTGCACCTTGCCCACTTTGATCCTGAAAATATGCAAGAGATAAGCTGGAGATTATATAATCATTATTTCAGTGGGGTCAAGATTTCCTGGCTCCCAGTTAGCTGAAAGTTCCTTTGTTGACAGGCTTAAAATAGCTTCCTCTTCTTTGCAGTAACTCTTTACCTCCTTGACCTTGTAGCCACTCTCTCTCACTCTCTTTTTCCTCACAGATCTTGTAGACTCCCTCCCTCTTTCTCTGCCCCACCTTGCAGCCTCCCACGGGCTTGAATTAGCCACTTTGACCAATTAGAGTCAGGATGCTGGGCTCTCCTCCAGAAGGCAGAGACTGAACTAGTCTGGGTGGTAACCTCGGGCCAGGCTGGTATGGTACCATGTCGTGGCCTCCATTGTTGGTCCTGAGGGAAGAGTAACTCCCACTTCTGTGCCACCCCAACTGCAGGACATCCAGGTGCAAAGCAGAACAGCGACTTTCCCTGGCCCACCGCGTCTGGGACAATTAGTAAGAACAGTGCAGGGCGGTTCTGGACTGAGAGCGCTTGTCAAGTTGCATGATGGCTTTTTAAAGATGGCATGGGTTCAAGTATTGTTGATCTTTCAGTGGATCTTTGCGAAGTGGCTAGTGTTTCTAGAATGGAGGTAATATTTTGGGTTTAGAATTGGACGTGAGAGTAGTTAGTGAGGCACATTTGGAATGATACAGCTGGAAATCTTGCTGGGTCTCACAGCAAATATCCCTCCAAAAACTTGATGGAATTCACACTTAGCCAAAAAATGGAAGTTTCATTTGTCTGGGTGAGGAATGAATGGCTTTATAATAGCCATCTGAATGCAAAAGGGAAGGCATAAAGAAAAGAATGAGGCAAGACTAACAGGGTTAAAATAAACACGGAACAAAATGAACAGCAGGTGTCTGAAGTTGTTGAACAAAATGTTGGGTACAGAAGACTGTAAAATGGCAAGTGGAAAGATGAGGTGCCATTCTTGACCTTAGGCTAAGGGTCTTTTGAAGAAAAGTCAGAGAAGGAAGAAGATAAAGCTTTTTTATAATTCACTCATGGGAAATTAGGTTTGCTGGCTGGGCCAACATTCATCACCCGTCTCTAGTTGCCCTCAAAAAAGTGTTGGTGTGCTGCCTTCTTGAACCATTGCAGTTCATCTGCTGTATTTGTATCCACTAGGAGTCTAATAAGGGAAGGATATATAGAATGAATGGCAGGTTCCTTGGGAGTACTGAGTTGTACAAGTCCGTAGATCCCTGAAAGTGTCAGCACATATAGACCAGGTGGTCTATATGCAGGATGCTTGCCTTTATTAGCTAGGGTGAAGAATACAGGAACATGAAATCTTATAAGTTTATAAAACAATGATTAAGCCACAGATGGAATATTGTGCACAGTTCTGGTCACCACACTATCAGAAGGATGTGATCATACTGGAGAAGGTGGAGAGGAGATTCACAAGGATGGTGCCTGGGATGGAAAGTCTCAATTATGAGGACAGCTTGGATAGGCTTGATTTATTTTCCTTGGAGAAGAGGAGGCTGAGGGGGGATCTGATTGAATTATACACAATCATAAAGGGTATAGACAGAGTCAATTGTAAGAATTTTTGCCCCTCTGTGTCTCAGACCAGAGGTCATTAGTTTCAGGTAAAGAATAAGTGTTTTAGAGAAGAAAAGAGAATCATCCAGGGAGTGGTAGAAACCTGGAATGTGCTGTCTCAGAGGTTGGTGGAGACAGGCACTCTTGCAACATTTAAGAAGTATTTAAAATGCTAGGGTATGGTAGACTATGGACCAAGTGCGGGTAAATGGGATTAGTGTTGCTTGGTGTTTAGTGGTCAACATATATTGGGCCAAAGGTTCTAGTTCTATGCTGTATGACTCTATGATCTTATGACACAGTACCATTAGGGAGGGAATTCAGGATTTTGAACCAGCAACATGGTGGCTCTGTGGTTAGCAATGCTGCCTCACAGCGTCAGGGACCCAGGTTCAATTCTACCCTTGGGTGGCTGTCTGTATGTGGAGTTTGTGCATTCTCCAATATGATCGCATCCTTACGATAGTGTGGTGACCAGGTGTCCATATGGTATTCCATCTGTGGCTTAATCACTGTTTTCTAAAGTTGTAAGACTTCCTTGTTCCTATAACCTTCACCCGAGTGTGGGTTTCTCCCATGTGCTCTGGTTTCCTCCCACAGCCCAAAGATGTGCAGGCTAGGCGGATTGGCCATGGTAAATGGCCCATAGTGTTCAGGGATGTGTACATTAGATGTGTTAGCCATGGGAAATGCAGGGATACAAGGAAAGGGTAGGGGAATGATCTGGGTGGGATGATCTTCAGAGGTTCAATGTGGGCTTGTGGGGTCAAAGGGCTGCAAGGATTCTATTCTATGGTTCTATGACACTGAAGGAACTGGGATTAGGGTGTGGCCAGAGAACTGAATGGAGATGTTCTACAAAGTGATCACCCTGTCTTTACTTGGTCTTCCCACTTTAGAGAAGATCACATCATGAACTGCTAATACAGGTGACCCGATTAATTTTAAAAAATACAAGTAATTCACTGCTTCACCTGAAAGGAATGTTTGGGCCTTGGATAGTAAGAACATTGGTGATAGCTTTCTGACCCACAAACCGCAATAATTGAAGATAGACAATTGCACCTCCTCCATGATGACACTCAACATTGGATCCCCCTCCAAGGATGCACTCTCAGCCCCCTATCCTACTCCCTGTACACCTATGACTGTGTTGCCAAATTCCAGATGAACGCCATCTACAAATTTGCTGATGACATCACCATGGTAGGATGAATATCTAACAATGATGAGTCAGAATGCAGAAAGGAGATAAGGGCTTGGTGAAGTAGTACAATGAAAACAGCCTCTCTCTCAATGTCAGCAAAACTAAAGAACTGATCATTGACTTCAGATAGAAAGGAGGAGAACATGCCCCCATCTACATTAGTGGAGCTGAGGTTGAGAGAATGGTGAGGGTCAAGTTCCTAACAGAGATGATAACCAACAACTTGTCCTGGACTTCCCACATAGACGTCATGGTCAAGAAGGCACAACATGCCTCTTCTTCTTCATGCGGCTCAGGAAATTCAGCATGTCCATAAGGTCCCTCACCAATTTCTACAGGTGCACCATAGAAAGCATATTGTCCGGGTGCATAACAGCCTGGTACGGCAACTGCACTGCCCAGGACCGTAAGAACCTCCAGAAAGTGGTGTGCACAGCCCAGACCATCACGGAAGCCAACCTTCCATCCGTGGACTCTCTTTACACAGCTGACTGCTGCAGAAAAGCTGCCAACAGTTCTCTCTGGTGCCCCAGGATAGGGAGGGGTATTGGAGGAAACTAAGGATGAATGAAGCATGCTGCAGTGGGCATAGTCCCTAGAGAATGTCTTCCTCCCTCATCATCTGAGTGTTCACAACCAGCAGTTTGACAGGACCCTCAAATATGTCTGTTCCATCTGACCCACTTGCTCACATTCTACCCTGCTAAATGCATGATCCTTCAGTATTTTCACCGAGTCCAGCCTGATGTTTTCATCAAACAGAGGCAATGGCCTAGTGGTATTATCGCTGGTTTTAATCCAGAGACCCAAATAACATTCTGGGGACCTGGGTTTGAATCCTGGAATGGC
This sequence comes from Ginglymostoma cirratum, assembly GCA_024137785.1. Taxonomy (NCBI): domain Eukaryota; kingdom Metazoa; phylum Chordata; class Chondrichthyes; order Orectolobiformes; family Ginglymostomatidae; genus Ginglymostoma; species Ginglymostoma cirratum. The sequence continues at coordinate 10,396,215 of JAHRHZ010000249.1, forward strand.
AGATGGTGGAATTTGAATTCAATAAAATATCTGGATTTAAGAATCTAACGATGGCTGTGAATCCATTGTTGATTGTCTGGAAAAATCCATCTGGTTCACTAATATCCTTTAGGGAAGGAAACTGCCATCCTTACCTGGTCTGGCCTACATGTGACTCCAGACCCACAGCTATATGGTTGATTCTTAACTGCCAGATGGGAAATATATTCCCCCAGCTAGGGACGTTCTCATCCCATGAATGAACAAGGGAAAAAAAAGATCTAGTCCGGAGGGAGATGAGAGGAGGTGTCACACTGTGCCACTCTGTCTCTGCTCAGAACGTCAGACATCAACAGTGTCACTTCTAATAGTCTCAGGTTTGTTTGGAAACATAAACAGATATTGTCGGAAAGGCTCAGCAGGCCTAGCAGCTTCTGTGGAGAGAAGTTAGAGTTAACGTTTCGGGTCCAGTGACCCTTCCTCAGAACTTCCTCAGGTTTGTTCGGGATGGTCTCGGAATTCTTTGTTCAAGCATTCCCTGCTTTCACACAAGGCGCCTGTAAGAACCCTCTTCTACTCAGTATCTGTAACACTGAGACACACTGTAATAAAGAACCACACTACTTTTTTTCTTATTTTTAATCCGTGGGTGGTCCACAGAATGTAATCTCTAATAGATAAATTTATGAGAAAGTTAATTGCCGGAGATTTGATAATTGTCAGTCACAACTTCCATGTATCATTTAATTCTGTGGGGGAGATACACATCAGTTCAGGAAGTAATATTAAAAAGCTGCAGGCACTGAGATAAAGGAAATGTTAGGAACTGATGGCAAACACCCAGAGAAAACTAAGCAGAAAGAAAGGAATGCAAGAAAGAAAGCAATTTGATGAAGCTTTATATTGTAGTAGCAAAATGTTATTGTAATTTTCTTCGCTAAAGGTTCAAATACTCTCTGGTCTACAGTTCTCAGGGTATGTGTTATCTAGTTAACCCTTTGCTTTGTAACTTTAGAAACTGAGTGCTGGCAGGTCATTGACAATCAAAAGCTTCACAGAAATATAAAATTCACCCACTTCTGTGTGTGCATTTGCTACAAGAGTGACATTGATTTGAATTATATAGTGGCTCCATGTTAGTGTAAAAAAAGTCCCAAAGCATTGGGAAAGACTGTAATCAGGCAAAAATCGGCACCCCATTTAATGCCTTTAACATTCACTCAAAGCAACAGTTGTAGTGTGAACCATTACCAAGATGCTCTACAACAACACACCCAGCCTCGTCTGACTGCATTTTAGAAACCCTTGACTACTATCATAGAATCAGAGTCATACAGCACGGAAACAGACCCTTCGGTCCAACCAGTCCACGCCGAGCATAATTCCAAACTAACCTAGTCCCCCCTGCCTGCTCCTGGCCAATATCTCTTCAAACCTTTCCTATTCAAATATTTATCTAAGTGTCTTTTAATCATTGTAACTGTGCCCCCATCCACATGTGAACCACACTCTAAAAAATTTGCCCCCATGACTTTTTAAATCTCCTTCTTCTCACTAGTCTTGAAATCCCCTATCGTAGGGAAAAGACACCTACCACTAACCCTATCTGTGCCCCTCATGGTTTTATAAACACACAGGAACAACACTATCTGCAAATTCCCCTCCAAGCCATTCACCATCCTGAATTGGAAATATAACGTTTTTCCTTTTGTGTCACTGGGTCAAAATCCTGGAACTCCCTCCCTCACAGCGCTGTGGGTATAACTACACAATATGGGCTGAAGAGCTTTGAGAAGGCAACTCACCCAGAAACCTCTCTGGGGCACGTGGAGATGGGCAATAGTTGCTGGCCCAGCCAGTGATATTCTTTGATTTTATATTAAAAAATTAATACCAAGCCAAAAAGGGAGATGTCAGAACAAGTGGTTAAGAGTTTGGTTGAAAAGGTAGGTTCAAAGTAGAATTTTAATAGAGAAGGAAGAGGTGGAGACATTCAAAGAGGAAATTCCAGACCTCAGGGCCCTGCACAGCTGAAGGTAAAACTTCTAAGAGTGGAGCGAAGGAATTGGAGAATGCACAAGAGACCAGAACTGGAGGAACACAGAGTTCTCAAGTGGGTTGTAAACTGGAGAAGGCCAGAGAGGTAGTAGTGGAACAAACTCCACGTAGAGGAGCTTGAATGTTTGAAACAGAAGTTAGAAACGAAGATGTGAGTGGATCGGGAAGCAATACAGGTCAGGGAACATGAGGTCATGGGTGACAGGACCTGAAGCAAGTTAACAAATGGATTAACAGAATTTCAGATCAATTTAATCTTATAGGAGAAAAGATTTGCATTTATGTGATGCCTTCTATGAGCACAAGATGCCCCAAATCACTTCATGCTCACTGGTATGCTTTTGAAATGTAGTTGAGAAAGAAGGATAGTTTACTACGGTCACAGGCACAGTAACTTTAGCAGATACCATTTCTGGCAGAAAGGAGAGATGGGAGACGAGGACAGTCTATGATTTATTTTTCTCCAGTCCACACTCAGGAACAGTTTGAGCTCTCATCGCAAACCCAAATGAGTTAAGAACAAACTGGTGATTGTATCTCAGCTTCTTTGGAATGGATTAGTGACTGATAATAAGTGCAACAACTGTGTTTATATGGCACCGTTAACATGATAAAGCATTTTAAGACACTTCACAGAAGCTTAAACAAATAAAACATTGACAGCAAGTAATACAAGGAGATGTTGTGCCAGCTGGCCAAAGACATGCTCAAAGAAATGGGCTTTAAAGAGTTTTGTGAGGTGGAAAGATGGAAGGGGAAAATTCCGAAGTTCAGAGCCTAGGCAGCTCAAAGAGACCACCGATTTAGTGAAAATTCAAATAGGGAGGTGAGAGGTTGGCCAGGAGGCTACAGACCCTGGAGGGCTATTGGGTCACAGGTGATCATCGAGATAAGACGTCATGAAAGGGTTTCAAAACATGGATAAAAATGTGAATATCCTGATGTTACTGAAGTAGGAGTCAATGTAGGTCAGCTCACTGATGGAGGTTAGAGTAAGACTTTTACAGACGCCACTATGGCTTGGGTGGGGAAAACTGTGTCTCCATGAAAAGCAATTAAGTAACAATGTAAAACCGGTAAATCTATCATGGTCTGTATTGATGCATTGCCTTTATACCATCACACCCAGATTCTATCTGTGAGATTGTTATCTGCTGCAAAGATAATTAAGGGTTGGTAATTAGACATGATCTGCAAAGGACCCTAGGCACCCTTACTCATTAGAGAGGGACAATTGGTTGGAATAAGCTGGAAGGGGATGACTCCACAAGCATGACAGCAAATTTATAGAGGCAGACAGGCCACCATAAGCTACCACAACTGCTACATGGATTGAAGTCACTCCAGTGGGGGCAATATTCTATATCACAATTAAGTCATTTCAGAGAATCAACCATCCAATCCCACTGTAAAAGTAGAATGTACTGAGGCCTCAACATTACGTACAGCATCTGTGGAGAGAGAAAAATAGAGATTGTGTTTAAGTTCCATAATGACACTTTTATGGCTCTGATGATTTTCCACTCGCATGTACAAGTGCAGGTCAGCCAATGCTCAAGAGGCTTGACCCAATCCTGGACAAAGCAGCCCTCTATAATTGACATCCCACTGTCAGGTTTCAACATTCACTCCCTTCACCACTGACACACAGCGGTAACTAAGAATTTACCACCTACACAATGCTCTGCAACAACTCATTAAAGGTTTTCCCACATTATCAAGTGCCAGGCAATAGAATTGTACAGCACAGAAACAAACCCTTCAGTCTGGTCCATGCCGACCTGATATCCTAAATAAATCTAGTCCCATTTACCAGCATTTGGCCCATATCCTTCTAAACACTTCATATCCATATACCCATCCAGATGCTGTTTAAATGTTGTAGCTTCCTCTGGCAGTTCATTCCATACATGCACCACCCTTTGTGTGACAATGTTGCCCCTTAGGTCCCTTTTAAGTCTTTACCCTCTCACCTTAAACCTAAGCTTCTTTCAGGTCAGTCTTCAGCCTGCAAAGCTGCAGAAAAATAGCTCCAGCCTCTCCCTACAGGTCAAACCCTCCAACCCTGGCAACATCATTTAAGAGATAAAATGTACTGCAGATGCTGGAGAATCCGAGATAACAAGCATGGGGCTGGATGAACACAGCAGGTCAAGCAGCATCATAGGAGCAGGAAAACTTGACGTTTCGGGCCTAAACCCTTCATCAGAAAGAATCTTTTCTGAACCTTTTCAAGTTTAACGTCATCTTTCTTATCACAGGGAGACCAGAATTCTCCAAGAAAAACAATCTAACCAATGACCCCTGACATTTAATAGCATTACTGTCACTGAATTCCACACAATCAATATCCAAGGGATTACCATTGACCAGAAACTGATCCTGACCGGCTATATAAATTCTGTCTCTTCAAAAGAAGGTTAAACACTGGAAACCCTGCAGTGAGTAACTCACTTCCTGACTGGCTAAAGCCTGTTCACCACCTACAAGGCACTGGTCAGGACTAGAGTCAGACAGTCATGGAGATCAGGAAAACACCTGTCAGCCCATCATGACCACTGCAGTTGAAAACAACTGCCTAACTATTCTAATTCCATTTTCCAGCATTTGACCCAGTCTTGAATACCTTATGCACGTAAGTGTACATCTAAAAACCCCTTACCTGTAATGATGGATTCTGCCCCTCCCACCTTTACAGGTGAGCTTTAGATTCTCACTATCCCCTGGGGGATCCCCAGGAATTTTTATTCCTGGCATCTCTTTTAAGCCTCCTGCCCTTTACCTTAAATCTATGTCCCCCGTCATTGAGGCCTCCATCAAGGGCAAGAGTTTCTTCCTGTTTATCCTACCTATGCCCTTCATAATTTTATGCATCTCAATCATGTCCCTCTCAGTCACTGTGGTCTAAGAGAAACAATCCCAGTCCCTCCAGTCTCCCTTCATAACTAATACTGTACAGCCCAGCCAGCATCCTGGTAAATCTCCTCTGCACCCTCAGCAGTGTTATCATATCACTCTGTCATGTGGATTACAGCACTGCACACAAAACATTCGCTGTGGCCTAACCAATATACAGTTGCAATTTAACCTCCATGCTCTTAAGCGTTATACCTTGGCTAATAAAGGCAAGTATCCCATTTGCAATGTTAATCATCTTATCCACCGTCCTTAACGGATCAGCAGACATACGCACCAATGTCCCTCGATCCTTGGTGCTTCCCACGGTCCTACCACTCATCATGTATTCCCATGCCTGTTTGTTCTGCCTAAGTGCACCATCTCATACTCATCCGAATTGAATTCCATTTGCCCATCGATCAGTCCATCTGTGTTACTGTTTAAAGTCCTGGAATTGCCTTTTAACAGCATTGAGTGTGGCCCACCAGCCCATAGACTGCAGTGGTTTAAGAAGGCAGCTCAGCACCACCTCTCTCCAGAGCAATTCGGGATAGGAAATAAATGCTGTCATAGCATGTCTACAGTGTGGAAGCAAGCCATTCAGCCCATTCTGGCCCTCCAAACAGCATCTCACCCAGACCCATCCCCATCCCTAATCCATTTAAACTACACATTTTGTACCCTGCAGCATGTGGCCAATCCACTTAACCTGTTCATCTTTGGGCTGTAGGAGGAAACTGCAGACTTAGTGAGAATGCGCAAACTCCACACAGACAGTTGTCCAAGGGCAGAATCAAACCCGGGTCCTTGGTGCTGGGAGGTGGCAGTGCTAAACACTAAGTCAACATTGTCCTTGCCAGCAATGACCACATGCAGTGAACAGTGAGAGCTGCCAAAGTCTATCCAATATTAGCATCTCTGTCTATATTAGATGACTGGTTCTCTTTTTCTCAGTCCTCCGAAGCAGCAGAACTCTTCGATCTCGTAATAAAGGCACAACTTTCACCTCAACAATGATTATGATTTTCTTTAACGACGTTCTTAATGTTGCCCAACTTTACTCCTGTCCAGTTCTGAGAGACTTGTACCTTCATATTCATTGCTGTATCCTGTTTCAAGAACAAAAATGTTGATAACGTAACCTAATTGCTATACATATTTTCCTTTAAGGTTCTGTTTGTACACTAATCTTTAAATACTCAATTAAAACCTGATTGTTCTTCTTCCATACAAAGCGACTCGCTCTAACTGTATTCAAAGGTGATGAGAGAAAAAATTGCTCAGACGGGATAAATTGTCAGTCTATGTTTTAAATATATGCTTGGGAAGATATTTCTCTCTATCTTTCCATTTTTGCTTTGTTCCAAATATAAAGGAGTCTATAGAAAAAGAGTTCACCTGAAAAGCCAAGTCTTGTCTGTATGCAAATAACCTGAGTTCAAAGGTGTGTTATGACAAATGAACCTCCAGTGATCTTCCTCCCTCCTACACTGTGTTTCACAGTTTTCTCCCTTCCTCTGTCTCAGAAGCAGTGACTCATTCGGCTCCCAACTTATTGGCAGGATTCCCTCCCCTTCAACTTCCTTCCTCGGAGACCGTACTCAGCCAAGATATGACGGTCCAACCTAACATCTACAAGTGACTACCTCACAGATGTTGCAGGGCAGTAGTTTCTTGCCTCCGGCTCGCAATGTCCTCAGTTTGAGTCCTATTCCAGGATTTGCATGCTCTGTTGAGGGAGTCTTGTTCCGTCTTTCCTATCCGATTTTAAACTGAGCCCCCATCCACCTGCAGGGGGCTGCAGTATTTTCACATAACATTCCTTTGATGAAGACCAGGATGCATCCTATGAGTTGTCTTGCTGCGCATGTATTGCTTGCCTTGCCCACAATGTCACAGTACTCCAAACGTAGTTCATTGGCTTTTTTCTTTCAGATCTTTCTTGGTATGGCCTTGGGTAGTGTTGTAGAACAGAGAGACCTAGAGTTTTAGGCACATAATTCTTTGAAATTTGCATCACAGGTAGACAAGGTGGTTAAAAAGGTATTTAGCATACTTGCCTTCATTGCTCAGATCTTTGAGTATAGAAGTTGGGACATCATGTTGAAGTTGTACAGGACATTGGTGAGGCTTCCTCTGGAGTATTGTGTGCAGTTCTGGTTGCCCTGCTATAGGAAGAATAATATTAAACCAGAGAGGGTTCAGAAAGGATTTACCAGGATGTTGTTGACAATGGAGGGTTTGAGATGTAAAAATAGACTGGAAAGACTTGTACTTTTTTCACTGGAGCATAGGATGTTGAGGGGTGACCTTATAGAGTAAATAAAATCATGAGGGGCATAGGTAAGGTGAATGACAGGTGTCTTTTCCCTATCATATGGAAGTTCAAAACTAGGGGACATGGCTTTAAGGTGAGAGGACAAAGATTTTAAAAAGACAAGACAGACAACTGTTTTACACAGAGAATGGTTTGTGTGTGGAATGAAATGCCAGAGAAAGTGATGGATGCAGGTACAGTTACAATGTTTAAAAGATATTTGGATAATTCATAAATAGGAAAGGTTTAGAGGGTTATGGGCCAAGTGCGGGCAGGTGGGACTAGTTTAATTTGGGAACATAGTCAGCACGGATTAGTGGACTGAAGGGTCTGTTTCAATGCTGTATGACTGTATGGTTCTATGATTCTAGTAGACACAATGCAATGGGAAATCTGGACAGATTGCAACCCCCAGTTCTGTGCACTCTGATTAACATTTTCTCCTTAATTACTTGAACAGAATCTCTCATACATTTGAACCTATTCAATAATTTCCACCTAATCCTTCTCTGTTCAAAAAGGAGAATACCAGCTTCACCTATTCTAACATTGAGCTGTTTGCCAATGCCCCCGGATGTTTATGCAACTGGCAGCATAATGTTTCCCCTATTCTTGTTGGCACTGGAAAGGCTGACATTTGATGTCCATGAACTGAACTGGCTCTCACGACCATTTACCTCACTGCGCGGGTCTAGAGTTACATCTGGGCCAGGTATATGTGGCACATTTCCTTCCCTAAAGGGCCTACGTGAACCAGATGGGTTTATGTGATACACAACAATGCTTACATGGTCAGAGATAACAAGGTGTAGACCTGGATGAACACAGCAGGCCAAGCAGCATCAGAGGAGCAGGAAAGCTGACGTTTCGGGCCTAGACCTTTCTTCAGAAGGGTCACCATGAGACTAGCTTTTAATTTTGGTTGAATTAAATTAGATTTCACCACCAGCGATAATCAGATTTGAACCCATGCTCCCATTAGCTGGTGATGGGGTTGGGGTTCCCTATTACGAGTCCATTGATATTAACAGTGCACCATCACATCCGCATGAGGGCCTCAGCAATGTCAAATTTAATTTGTTTTTTTTGACTGACTAAAACATATGTCGGTCAGTTTCTGTCAGGACATTTTTTGGTTGTCTTTGACATTTACATGGGACAATAGGAGCAAGAGTAGGCCATTCAGCCCTTCAAGCCTGATCCACCATTCCGTAAGACCATAAGACCATAAGACATAGGAGTGGAAGTAAGGCCATTCGGCCCATCGAGTCCACTCCACCATTTAATCATGGCTGATGGGCATTTCAACTCCACTTACCAGCACTCTCCCCATAGCCCTTAATTCCTTGTGAGATCAAGAATATATCAATCTCTGCCTTGAAGACATTTAACGTCCCTGCCTCCACTGCGCTCTGTGGCAATGAATTTCACAGGCCCACCACTCTCTGGCTGAAGAAATGTCTCCTCATTTCCGTTCTAAATTGATCCCCTCTGATTCTAAGGCTGTGCCCACGGGTCCTAGTCTCCCCCGCTAACGGAAACAACTTCCCAGCGTCCACCCTTTCTAAGCCATGCGTTATCTTGTAAATTTCTATTAGATCTCCCCTCAACCTTCTAAACTCCAATGAATACAATCCCAGGATCCTCAGCAGTTCATCGTATGTTAGGCCTACCATTCCAGGGATCATCCGTGTGAATCTCCGCTGGACACGCTCCAGTGCCAGTATGTCCTTCCTGAGGTGTGGGGCCCAAAATTGGACACATTATTCTAAATGGGGCCTAACTAGAGCTTTATAAAGTCTCAGAAGCACATCGCTGCTTTTATATTCCAATCCTCTTGAGATAAATGACAACATTCCATTCGCTTTCTTAATCACGGACTCAACCTGCAAGTTAACCTTTAGAGAATCCTGTACTAGCACTCCCAGATCCCTTTGTACTTCGGCTTCATGAATTTTCTCACCGTTCAGAAAATGGTCCATGCCTGTATTCTTTTTTCCAAAGTACAAGACCTCGCATTTGCTCACGTTGAATTTCATCAGCCATTTCCTGGACAACTCTCCTAAACTGTCTAAATCATTCTGCAGCCTCCCCACCTCCTCCGTACTACCTGCCTGTCCACCTAACTTCGTATCATCGGCAAACTTCGCCAGAATGCCCCCAGTCCCTTCTTCCAGATCACTAATATATAAAGTGAACAGCTGCGGCCCCAACACTGAACCCTGCGGGACACCACTTGTCACCGGTTGCCATTCCGAAAAAGAGCCTTTTATCCCAACTCTCTGCCTTCTCTCAGACAGCCAATCCTCAATCTATGCCAGTAACTCACCTCGAACACCATGGGCCCTCACCTTACTCAACAGCCTCCCGTGAGGCCATGTGAGATTATGGCTAACCTGTGGCCTAACTCCATATCCCTGCCTTTGGCTCAATACATTTGCTTAACAAAAACAAAATCTACCTCTATTTTTACAGTGAGGCACACTCTCCTGGCCTGATTTTCTGATTGAGTTGATGCATTGGTGCAGCCTGCTATTGTTTTGATAAGACAATGATATAATCAGCAAGGTGCAAGTCTGTAAGAGGGCCATCTTTTGATCAAATTTGCTAATGTCCTGTCAATGGCTGTAACAAAATGATGAGGGGTAAGGATGTAATCTTGAAAACAAGATATTGCTTGACCAGGAGCCAATGTTGGTCACATGATATGCAAATTGTTAGCAGTATTTTGGGTGATCTCAAGTTCGCTTATAATGGAATGATCACCAGCATCTCGTGACCAAATGTGACACAAAAGGTAGAATTCAGTACCCTCTGATGAGGCAGGTTGAAGGTACAGAGGTGTTTAATTAATCTAGAGGGTGCTCCCATTGCCTTTCTGCCTCAATTAAAGCCTTGTTAGGAAGATTCGTGGACAATCAGTGTCCACTTCATAGAATCCACACTGTGTGGAAAGAAGCCATTTGGCCCATTACATTTGCACCAAGTTTTCTAACAGCATTGCAACCAGAACCAGCTCCCTATTCTATTCCCGTAACTGCAAATTTCTCATGACGAATCCACCTAGCCTACACATTCCTAGATACTATGGGGCAATTTAGCATGGCTAATCCTCCAAACCTGCGCATCTTTGGACTGTAGGAGGAAAGCAGAGCATCCAACAAATACCCAAGGCAGACGAAGGGAATGTGCAAACTCCGCACAGTCACCCAAAGCTGGGAATTGAACCCAGGTCCCAGGCACTGTAACGCAGCAATGCTAACCACTGAGCCACTATGCCACCCTTAAGAGGTCTCCTCCCATTACAGTTAGTATTCAGCCAGAGGCAGTGGGAAAGTGACCATGCAGGGGACCAAAACAACTATGCATGTTTAGTGGGCAAGTGATCCTAATTGTCAGAGACTCAGTGCTCTAGCTTCCCCTTAAAAGTCACGTCAACTACCTCATATGCTAATAGGTTCCATATTGTAATCACCCTCTGGATAAATTAGGCTTCTTTTTCCTGAAATTCTTAATAGACTTTTCATCCCACAGCTCTGAAACTTGGATTTCCCACAGGGGGACTCATCATCATAGAACCCCTACAGTGTGGAAACAGGCCCTTCAGCCCAAAAATTCCACACTGGCGCTTAGAGCCAGATCCCACCCAGACCCATCCCCCTATAACTCACCTAATCTACATCTCTGAACATTACAGGCAATTTAGCATGGCCAATCCACCTAGCCTGCACATCTTTGGACTGCAGGAGAAAACCAGAGCAGCCAGAGAAAACCCACACAGACATGGGGAGAATGTGCAAACTCCACACAGACAGTCACGTGAGGGTGGAATTGAACCCAGGTCCCTGGCACTGTGGGGCAGCAGTGTTAACCACTGAACCATTGTGCCCACATGTACTCTTGTCAAACTCCTCTGCCATTTCCAAGGCCTTGATTAGATTTTCTTTGTCATTTAGATTTTGATTGCTCTCTCAGGGTGGAATGCCGGCCTACAGCTACCATTTTGGCTGACTGATTTTTGTGAGTCTTCATTTATTGCTGTAAGTCTCATGCTGGCGTTGCTAGCATAGCAGATGTGGTAGATGACTCTCCTTCCTCACTTTATAACCATTCCTCTGAGGACATTCCAGCATGCAACATCACAGTGAATGGAAGCAATTTAGGATATATCAACCAGGTCAACACTCTCGGGAGACCAAAAATCAAGAGCAATCCTAAAATCTGAAAAAGTTTCAAGCAGGAGCAAGCAGCATCAGAGGAGCAGGAAACCTGACGTTTCAGGCCTAGACCCTTCTAGACCCTGCTCCTCTGATGCTGCTGGGCCTGCTGTGTTCATCCAGCTCTACACCTTGATATCCCAGGTTCTCCAGCATCGGCAGTTCCTACTATCTCTTAAGCAGGAGAAAATGTTTTTACAAAACACAATGTGATAAGATATTTAAAAAGACCTATGTTCTTACCTTCATTGTAAGAGGCATTGAGCTTAACGATAGAAAAGCTATGTTGCAGCTTTATAGAACTTTAGTTAGGCCATGCTTGGAATATTGGGTACATTTCTGGTTACCACACAACCAGAAGGATATGGATGCTTTGGAGAGGGTACCAAAAAGGTTTACCAGGATGTTGCCTGGTACGTAGGATTTTAGCTTTAAAGAAAGTTTTGATAGACTGTCTTCACTTACAGGATCTGTATCCCTCTATTCCCTTCCTATTCGTGCATTTGTTTGAAAGTGAAGACATTTCTGAAGAAGGGTCCACACCCGAAACATCAGCTTTCCTGCTCCTCTGAAACTGCTTGGCCTGCTGTGTTCATCCAGCTCTACACCTTGTAATCTCTATCTTGGATAGACTGTGTTTGTTTTCACTGGAAGGTAGGAGGTTGAGGGTCAACCTGATAGAAAGTTATAAGATTGTGAATGGCATGGATAGCACGGAAAGTCCGAGGATTTTTCCCAGGGTGGAGGGGTCAATTACCAGAGGACACAGGTTCAAGGTGCAGGGGGATGTTTAAAAGAGATGTGTGAGGGAGGTTTTACACACAAAGGGTGGTGAGTGCCTGGAACGCGTTGCCAGAGGAGGTGATGGAAGCAGACACAATAGCAGCATTCAAGAAACATCTGGACAAATATATTAATAGGAAGAGAATAGAGGGATACAGATCCTGTAAGTGAAGACAGCTTTAGTATGGAAGGGCAAAGTGTGTCAGTGTAGGCTTACAACGCTGAGTGGCCTGTTCCTTTCCTGTATTATTCTTTGTTCTAAATATCAAAGTCAAAAACAAGAATTTAGGCTTGAGGGGCCGAATGGTCTACTCCTGCTCCTAATTTGTATGTATCTCTGCTGAGCTGGCAGTCTGATGCTCAGTTAGCTCAGGAAGTGGTCATCTAGGTTTGTATAGAAATATAGAATAGCAAAAAAAGTTCAGGTTCTGTTCCTGTACTGGCTAAGGTCACCATGAAGGCCCAATAAAAATGTGTACTGTTTCTCATTGGTGTTGACGTAATCACCAAACCTTTCCCTTTGTCCTTCCCTGCAGTTATTTCACAATTTGCACTCAGAAGCTGCTCTCTGTCTGTTCCCCCACACATAAGGATTTCTGGTTTCACAACAAAGAACACATTAACCTGTTCTTCGGTTGTTGAAATCCCCTAATCATCTCCAAGGAAGTGTGTCAACTCTGAATTTCAGTGCCTGAGGCTGTCCCAAGCAAGCTGCTCTCGGTTCTAATCATTTTTTAATGATAGCTTGGAAGCACATGGCATGTCAAAGTACAACGCAGGATATTGGATTACATTAAATTTGTACCTTTGAGGAAATGTAAGATTACAAACTGTTAAAAGCATCAGTGAACAAATCCGCGGCGCATGTTACAATTCAACTTCAGCTTCATGCTTTCCATGTCTTCAGGAAATCCTAGTTTTTCTTTTGAGGAGCCCATAGTTAAGGGCCAGCAGTGCAGGGTACCTGAAGAAAAGAGAAATAGAGTACCCACAGACTTTTTCCCCAGGCAGAAATGACTATTATGAGGGGGCATAATTCTAAGATGTTTGGAGGAAGGTATAGGGGAGAGGTCAGAGGTAGACTCTTTACACAGAGAGTGGTGGGTGTGTGGAATGCGCTGCCGGCAGTGGTAGTGGAGTCAGATACTTTAGAGACTTTTAAGCGACTCCTGGATAGGCACATGGAGGATAGTAAAATGTAGGGTATGCAGGGTAGTTTGGTCTTAGTAGGATTATAGGTTGGCACAACATCGTGGGCAGAAGGGCCTGTACTGTGCTGTACTGTTCTATGTTCTATGTTCTAGAATGAATCAAGGAGAAGTGGTGAGTTATCAGGTTTTCAATCAGCCATTGACAATAGGAAGACTGAAGGAGGTGAGGATTCCTCAGTTTTGCGCTCTCAGAGAATTCAACAGGCTCACCTCATGCAGGGTGAGAAAATTTCTCCTCATACCAGTTCTAAATGGCCTGCCCTGTTTCTTTAGACTTCTGGACTCCCCGGTCATCGAGAGCATCCTTCCTACATCTACTGGGTCTAAATAAAAACCAAAAGAACTGCAGATGCTGTAAATCAGGAACAAAAACAAAGTTGCTGGAAAAGCTCAGCAGGTCTGGCAGCTTCTGTGAAGGAGAAAACAGAGTTAACGTTTCAGGTCCGGTGACCCTTCCTCAGACCTGCTGAGCTTTTCCAGCAACTTTGTTTTTGTATCTACTGGGTCTAATTGTTAGAATTTCATAGGATTCCATGAGATCTCCCTCATTCTTCTACACACTAGTGAATATGGTCATAACTGACCCAGTTTCTCTTCATATGTCAATCCTGCCATCCTAGGAATCAGTCTGGTCAATCTTTGTTCACTTCTTAGAAATCCAAAACATCCTCCCTTCGATAAGGAGACAAAAACTGCACATAATACTCTGGGTGTGGTATCATCAAGGCCCTGCACAATTGCAGCAAGACGTTCTTCCTCCTGTATCAAACCCTCTCGCTGTGAAGGCTAACATACAATTTGCCTTCTTTACCACCTGCTGCACCTGCATGCTTACCCTCAGTGACCGGTGTACAAGGATGCCCAGGTCTCATTGCACCTTTCCCTTTTCCCAAACTATCACCGTTCATATCGCAGACCTGGCTTGTTGTCATGATGAGCTGAAGGGCCTTTCTCCATTCTGTTAAAAAAACATTCTATGACTCTTTAACATAACGCACCTTGGCACCTGCCTCAGTTTACCTGCCTGTGAAATGCTCATCCTGTTCCTTGCCATCTCCAGCCTCGGTTATTCCATTCCTTACTGTTTCACTCCTCATCCCCCAGGCTCTGCATGTGTCATTCATCAATATTGACCCTGGACCAAGACCCACTATAACTCCAACGTTTGAAGCTTGTTGACCAAACACTCCTATTGCCCCACCCAAAAGATTTAAGTCTCCCAAAGTGGTTTACGATACCTAGAAACGCAATATCCAATTGGGGTCTGTGCAAACAAAAAAACGGTGAAGGCTGTTCGGGATAGTTTGGATTTAACCCTTGCTTTTCTCATTGTAGGAACTCTGAGCTTTCAAAATCAGGGATGCCGCTGCAAGTACAGTGACAGGAGAGAGATTATCAGAGGAACAATTCTGCAGGATGTCTTACATTTTGAGGTCATCCAAGGAGGCGTACAGGACATAAACATGCCTTAACAGCCACTATTTCCAGCTTCAACCTCAACAGCAACAAAGATTAGCCAGCACTCAGCTATGCGCCCAGTATAATGGTGCAGCCTAAAAATCTACCGATTAAGGCATTACGGTGTGCGTGTGTGTGTGTGTGATCCAACAAATATATGCACATTCCTGCAACCTATTATAAATATTGACGTACAAGAATCCACGGTAAATATTGCAACTAACCAACCACCCCCACCTGCTGGATTCTCTGTAAATATTGACACTTTCCTTGGGAGGTTTAGTAAATATTGATACACTCCCAGAACTCTGTAGATAGTGACACACTCCTGGGACTCTCAGTAAACATTGACACTCTCCCAGAACTCTGTAAATACTGACACACTCCCAGGGCATTCAGTAAATATTGACACACTCCTGGGACTCTCAGTAAATATTGACACTCTCCCAGAACTCTGTAAATATTGACATACTCCCAGGGCACTCAGTAAATAGTGACACACTCCTGGGGGTCTCTGTAAATATTGATACACTCCTGGAACTCTGTAAATATTGACACATTCCCAGGGCTCTGTAAATATTGACAAACTCTCTGTATTCTCTGAATATTGACACACTACTAGGGATCTTGTGTAAATATTTACACACTCCCTTGGACTCTGTAAATATTCACTCATTCCCAGGACATTTAGTAAATATTGACATACTCCCAGGTCTCTCTGTAAATATTGACACACTCCCAGGATGTTTAGTAAGTGTTGACACACTCCCAGGCCTCTCTGTAAACATTGTTTTGACACACTCCCTGGGACTCTCTGTAAATATAGGCACATCCCCAGACCTCTGTAATATTGACACACTCTTCTTGGACTCTGTAAATGTTGACACACCCCCTGGACACATTGTAAATATTGATACAACAATCTCATGAAACATTCTGTAAATATCAACACACTCCTCAGACACTTTGTAAAGGGGACTTATTGTATATATTGACACACTCCCACGACAGTCTGCAAAATTCACATGCTCAGGGACCCACTATAAATAATAGGACATTCATAGAAAATATTAATGGACACTGCAAATATTGAACTACTCCCAGAGACCCTTTCCTGCATCTACTTCCCTCTCCTGGACTGGCTACAAATACTGATCCTGCATCTGCACACCAACCATCGTCCACAAATATTGACATGGACTTTGGCATTTTTCACCAAACCCCTAACCAATTTTGGCACATTCCCAGTGGACTTATATCCTGGAATCTGTTACTTCCAGCTGAGAAGGGCAGGCAGGACAATGGTTTAATGTCTTTTCTGAAAGACTACTCATCTGATAGCTCCCTTGGAGTTGACCTGAAGTAAAGTCCAGTCTTGACGATGATTCTGTGGTGGAAGTGCTGCAAACAGGCTGGGGAGACAATGGCCTAGTAATGTTATCACAAGACTGTTAATCCAGAAACCCAAATAATATTCTGGGGCTGAAGGTTCGAATCCCACCATGGCATATGGTGAAATTTGAATTCAATAAAAGTGTCCGGAGTTTAGAGTTGATTGTCAGGGAAACCCATCTGGTTCACGAATGTCCTTTAGGGAAGGAAACTGCCATCCTTACCTGGTCAGGCCTACATGTGACTCCAGACCCACAGCAATGTTGTTGACTCTGAACTGCCCTCTGGGCGATTAGGGATGGGCAATAAATGCTGCCTGGCCAGTGAATGAATAAAACAAAAGAACCAAGCTGATGCTGGTAGAGAGAGTTCCCTATTACTGTAGATAATGATCCATCAGCAAAATATTTAGAGTTGTGAGGGAGAAGGGTTCAGTGACTGTCCCTTTGGCTAGAGACAACAAGTAGTGTTAGGAAAGAGCATTTGATGAAAAGAAAGTTACTTTCTTAAGCAGGCATGTCCTGCAACCATAGCACAATAGAACACTCAAAACAAAAGCAGAGGTAACTGAAACCATTGCACATCTCAATCGTAGCACATGTCTGTAAACTTCAAGGTAAAGCCATTCTGGTGACAGAATCACTACCAGACATAAATTTCCTTTTTATTCTTTATTCATTCACGGGTGTCACTTTTAGGCAGCATTTATTGCAAATTAGCTGGTATATTATCAGGCATGCACAATAATTCAAAATTAAATCACATTTATTCATGTAACCGAGTTTTTGAAACTTAAAGCTATTCAGGACCACACAGAATATCAGTAATGTAACTCTCTTTTTCAGTTACACCTGAACAAAAGGCGTGTATAGTCATGTCTCATAAAGTCTGTCTGCTAACTTAACAGTAGATATCATTTTAATATCTCATATGAATTATTTTCCTTCACAAGATTAGTGGCAGTGTCTTCAACACCATATCTGATCACTCGATAGGGCTGAAATAGCTTCACTCTTTGACAGATGAGATAAATATGAGTGACTTGAAAGCACAAAGTGAGGGCTGATCATAAATTTGCTCAAGTAAATTCCTCCACCTTGAATGATTACATTTTGAAGGGTGGTTGACATTACCTTGCGGCTTCACCCAAATATGAACCCTGATGGAAAATGAATCATAGGAACAGGAGTAGGCCATTCAGCCCCTTGAGCTTATTTCTTCATTCATTGAGATCATAGTTAATCTGTGGTCTAATTCCATAAACCTGCCTTGATCTATATCCTTTAATAACTTTGCTTAATAGAAAATTATGTATCTCAGCTTTAAAATTCATTATTGAACTAGCATCAACTGCTGTTAGTGGAAAAGATTGTTCCATGTGACTTTTCTCAAGAGATTTGTGACTTAGACTAACACTCCGGTGCAGCTCTGCAGGGGCGGGTGTGCGCTCTCACAGGTACCACCTTTCCGATCAGGAATCAGACAGAGTCATCTGTCTCTCCTGTCAAGCGAACGCCAAATATCTAATTAGCTACAGAGATAATAGGTACTGCAGATGCTGGAGAATCCGAGATAACAAGGCGTGGAGCTGGATGAACACAGCAGGCCAAGCAGC
>JAHRHZ010000249.1:10419142-10483527 GCA_024137785.1 Ginglymostoma cirratum
GCAAATCCGCATCCAATTTGTGCACAGCAAGATCCCAAACAGAACAAAGCAATTTGATTTTGGGCAGTTGAAAGTAATTTCAACCAGGACAAATTTCTGATCTCCAGATAGCACTGTTTACAGCTGACTAGGCACAAAGGATCTTTAGTTGAACTCGGATTTGCAATTAAATGTCAGATTAGAGTACACGTTCAAAGCTGGATTAAGTCCTGAGCCCGCCACCTTTTGACTTAGAGGTGAGAATGCTTCTAATCAAGCCAAACTGACAATGAATGGCTCTAAATTACTTACTAATAGTGCATTTAATGAGCGGTAATCCAACAGATTTCTGCTGTACACTGAGTACAACTTCAATGTTTCTTGCCGTGATTGACTTAACTCAACAATTGTATAGGTCCAGTATGCATTCCGTCACTCATTGAGCAGCCGTCCAGCTGTTTGTGAATAATATAATGCAGTTCAGCTTGCATATATATTAAAGTTTTATTACCGCTTCCAATTTGCACCATTTTTATTTACTCATGGGTTGTGGGCATCGCTGGCTATTTATTGCCTGAAGCTTGAGAAAGTGTTGTTGGGCTACCTTCTTGAATTGCTGCAATCCACCTGCTGTAGGTTGACCCACAATGCTATTGTGGAGGGAATTCCAGGAGTTTCACCCAGCAACAGTGAAGGAATGGTGATATATTTACAAGTCAGCATGGTGAGTGGCTTGGAGGGGAACTTGCAGGTGGTGGTGTTCCCATGTATCTGCTCCTTTTGGCCTTCTAGGTGGAAGTGGTTGTGAGTTTGGAAGGTGCTGTCTAAGGAGCCTTGGTGATTTTTGTGTGCAGTTTGTGATGGTGCACGCTGCTGCCACTGAGCGTTGGTAGTAGAGGGAGTGGATGCCTTTGGATGTGGTACCAACCAAGTGGGCTGCATTGTCTTGGATGGTGTCAAAGCTTCTTGATTTGTTGTTGGAGCTGTTCCCACCTTGGTAAGTAGGTAGTTTTCCATCACACTCCTGTCTTTTGCCCTGAAGATGGTGGACAGGCTCTGGGGAGTCAGGAGGTGAGTTACTCGCTGCAGCATTCTTAGTCTCTAACTGCTCTTGTAGCCATTGTATCCACATGCCTAATCCATTTGGGTTTCTGGTCAATAGGTAATGCCCAGGATGTTGACAGTGGAGGATTCAGTGATGGTAATTGAAATAATTGCACAAAGACCACACAGCCAGCTCAGAGTCAGTGCCTGAAGTGAGGAGACTCTGAATGCCTTATTTATATCTGTCAGTCAGGGTTCCCTGATGGACCCAGGTTAATAACCCCTATCAAGGGTCTCATAGTCAATAAGATCCACCTGGCTCCAATCACTACAGTAATGTCATTGATTATCAAGAGGCAGTGAGTAAATTGTCTCTTATTGGAGATGGCCATTGCTTGTTGTTTGGTACCATATATAATCCTAAAGTTCCAACTCAACTGATCTCTGTACCCCTCCCAACACCAATGCCTCCAATCTCTTATTCATCCTGGTGGATATGTCCCCCAGATAGATCTCTAACAGTTTTGTTAAACATGATCTCTCTTTCGTCAAGCCATGTTGCCTTTGCCTTATCATGTTCTGATTTTCTGAAGAATGGTAGAGACTTGGGGATAGTTAACTCTTAACCTCTTGTCACTATTCTTTTTAGTTTATTCTTTTATGAGATGTGGGATTAACTAGCCAGACCAGCATTTGTTGTTTATCCCTAAGTGACCTTAAGCTGAGTAATTTGCTTGGCCAGTTCAGAGGACAGTTGAGAGTCAGCCACATTACGCTGTGTGTAGTCATGTGCAGGCCAGGCCAGGTAAGGATGTTATTTTTCCTTCCCTAATGGACATTAGTGAACCAGATACTATTACTGAGACTAGCCTTCAATTCCACATTTATTAATGGAAATTGAATTTTACCTGAAACCATGGTGGGACCTGAACACATGTTCCCAATGTAATACTTTTCTGAATTTCTGGTCCAATCGCACCTTCACTATATCACAGTCACCCCTACAAACACAGATTACTTGGTCAATATTGTTATCTGTGATACATTTTTGGACATGTTTCCTATATTATGTCTGTGATCAAACAGCAAAAGTATTTTTTTGTCTGTGACATGCTTTGGGATATCTTAAGTATTTTTTATTTATAATGTTGGACCTCGAATTCTATTTTCCTGCACTTTGCCTCTAAGATGGGGATCGGCAAATTCAACCAGGAAATTTGTTCTTTCCCTGTTTGAGGGGTCAGGGAAGTGAATTAACTCTCACAAGTTGTCACCACTGCTGAAGAGGGGCTGCTGCTATAATTCCACTAATCTGTAATTTAGTTTGAGAAAGGTGGGAAGGGCAGGGAGCTACTTTCATCTATTTTCTTTCAATTTATAACTTTAAGCACAAGCCAAAACACTCAGAGAAAATAAAAGAATGTGATAGACGTCCTTTAGAATTCACAGCCTAAGAAGTAAGGAAGTTCTCCCTGGCCTCCATACTAAAGGTATCAGAGATAAAAGGTACTGCAGATGCTGGAGAATCCGAGATAACAAGCATGGGGCTGGATGAACACAGCAGGTCAAGCAGCATCATAGGAGCAGGAAAACTTACGTTTCGGGCCTAAACCCTCCATACTAAAGGTAATTTGGTGAACATTCCAGAGTATGCATCTAACATTAGAGTCAGCATTATTTAGCCCTGAAGAATCACATTCCACGCATGGCATTCCTATTCTGTTCACTGAGATTGGAACTATAGAAATCTGCATTGTTTTTTAACTGCGCTTATCCTTCTAACCTTCACTCTTGTTTGTAAACAGCTTGTCAGTCAACAAGACTTTAACCAACATTGCACTTGTGGTTTGATGACATCAATTCTGTGTCTAATTAAAAACACCTCATCAATTTTCACCAAATGGTGTGACCATATCCCCATTGCCCAGCTTACAGCTGATGGATAGCCACTTAATTTAAGGACCCCATCCACCTCCTTAAACCACTCGGCCCCACTGCCATTCCTTCATGGTGTCAGCAGTGTGTATCATCTACAAAATAGCAACAACCCAGCCTCCTCTGACAGCACCTCCATGGTCTACACCACTTTGAAGGACACAGACAGCAAAAGCATGGGAACACCACCACCTAACAGTTCCCCTCCAAGTCACACACCACCCTAACGTGGAAATCACATTTCTTTTCTAATTGGAAATCTTGGAAAAATCTACCCAAATGCATTTCAGGGGTATTTTCATTATTACTGAAAAAGCAGCTCAAGAAGGCAACTTGGAAGGGTGTGTAATAAATTTGCTAGTGACTCCCAGAACATGTTGGCCCTGGTAGAGTTACAGTACCAGTTATATTGCACTCACCTGGAATTTTCAGGTTGGGGGTTTGGGACATTAGGGGATCTGTGGGATCTCAGGCCAGAGATCGGGGGACCACCCTAACGCGAGTAGATCTTGGACAGCTGTGTGGAGAATCCCTCAGAGGAGCAAATGATCCAGAAGCATCTCTTAAACTCCTCACTTGCTGCTGGAACCATTCCCACTTGAGAAGGGAATCATCCCCATCTCAGATCAATCACCTCACTTGATTTATGGTTAATGGTCTCAGACAGTCTCTGGCAGTCCTCGAAACACCAGTGGCCTGGGGCATCTCTTCCTCAACCAGCTGAGGAGCTGTTTCAGTGAGGTGCTCACCAGATTGTGCTCCCACACTTTCTAATGTTAACGTTGCCACCGAGACATCAGGACCTCAGCTGGTGGGGAGTGCAGGGGGTAGCCTTGTTCACGTATCCTCTGAGATCCCAGTACTGTCTTCCTCAGAGTTTGAGGAGGTGGCTCTGGGGAGCTGGCCATTTCTCTGCAGAGATAATGGAGATGCAGGCAGTATCTACAAGACCCAAGGGAAAGAAGACACTGTGGCCAGTTTTTGAGGAGTAATGTACAATGAATGGCATTGCCAGTGGGGTTACTGTGGGAGTTGGGCTGGAGCGAAGAGTCGTATGTACTTGGTTGACAGGACACGAATGTCTCTGATTCCTCACAAGAGTTGTCCCAGTTAAATATTTGAATATTGGGCCTTTTCTGCTCCACTGCGTGTTGTCTTCTCCTGGAATGGGAGAAAGGGAGGAACTGAGTGAGGTGGAATTGGGTGGGATGGCTATTAGTGCTAGTGCTGCTGATGGAAAGTGAGTAAGTTGTTCCAAGGGAACAAATAGGCAGCGGAGAGGCTGAGTGGAGCGGGAAGTCTGTGTGGGTAAAAGTGGGGAAGGTATTGCAGGCAAGAGAGAGAGCTTAGAGCATGACCCTTGCTGGGAGATGGGTGCCGTAGCAGAAATAGAGTGAGTGTGAGGTAGCAGAGAGAAAAGTGTGGCACTTACCCTGGCAGAACAGCTAAGGACACTAAACAAAAAAAACAAGGAACTCTAGATGCTGGAAATCATAAACAAAAACACCAGAAGAACACTTCCTATGGGACTGTTGTGCATTCTCCCAGTCCATTGAAACAACTTTTACCCAGGTACCAACCATGGACTAAGCTGCCAGGTTCTGCTGGCGAATCCTCTACTGGTGCTCTGGCACCATCCTCCTTTATACTATCATCTCGCCCAGGTCCCTATTGGAAAATCATGGCATCATCTTCACCTTTTCCAACATCTTCCGACTCCAATCCTGGCCGAGACCTTTGAAATGCCAGTGCTCACTTGTGTGCAGAGCAGCCTTTTAAACACGACAAGGGCACCAGGGATGCTGGTCTTTCGGCAGGTGGTCACGAATTGGTTTGGTAATAGTGCGTGGTAAGGTGGATCTAGGATCAGACAAGAGGGATTCCATCATGATGGGGTTAATAGATCATAAGGAATATTTGATAAAATATTTTGAGAAATCGTGTTGAATCTCACTGCAGGTTTCCCTCCAAAAAACTTGCCAACTTGTTGAAGAAAGATGTGAGATTCAGCTGAAAGTTTCCATTTGTTGGGAGGAGCAACATTAACAGGCATCATGAACAGAGAAGTTTCAACTGGGGATTGAAGAGAAATGTGACAATGAGTGAGAATGTGGAATTCCCTACAACAAGCAGTCACGTACCATCAGGGTCAGAGCTGGGGCCACAATTATTTATAATATGTATTAACAACTGGGATGAGGAACCTGAATGTACTATAACCAAGTTAGCAGATGACCTAAAAACAGATGGTAAGGCAAGCAATGAAGATGCAAGAATGTGCAGAGAGATTTAGATAGGTTCAGTAAGTGGAAAAAAGCTTTACAGATGGAGTACAATATGAGAAAATGTGAGGTTATGTGCATTGGCAGGAATAGAAGTGCTGAATATCAATTAAATAGAGAAAGACTGCAAAAAGCTATATAACAGAGGATTTGGAGTCCTCATTTTCATGATTGTCAAAAAGCTAGCATCCGAGTTCAGTGGGTAATCGGGAAGGCAAAGGGAATGTTGGCCTTTATTTCAAAGGGAACAAGTATAAAAGTGGGCAGTTTTGCTAAAACTATATGACGCCCTAGTTAGCCCACTGTGTGGGCTAGAATGCTGTGCTTGTTATCTAAGGAAAGATATACTGGCATTGAAGGCAGCCCAGAGAATGGTCACTTGGCTGATACCACGGAAAACAATTTTATAAGGAGAGGTTATGTATATTGGGACTATACTCATTGAAATACAGAAGAATGAGAAGCAATCTGGTTGAAACATATAAGATTCTTAAAGGAACATAGCAGGCCAGGCAGCATTAGAGGAGCAGGAAAGCTGACGTTTCGGGTCAGGTCCCACCTTCAGAAATTGGGGAGGGGAAAGGGAGCTCAGAAATAAATAGAGAGGAGGGGTGGGGCTGGGGAAGGTAGGTGGGATGGTGATAGGTGAGTGTAGATAGGCAGTAGTGGGGATTGGTCAGTGAGGTGGGAGGAGCAGATAGGTGGGAGAGAAGACGGACAGGTCAAGGAGGCGGGGTTGAGAGGGAGAGTTGATCATGGGAAGAGGCCGGGGTTGGGGAGACTTTGAAATGAGTAAAGTCCACATTGAGACCACTGGGCTGTGTCTCCCAAGGTGGAATATGAGGTGCTGCTCCTCCAGTTTCTGGGTGGCGTCATTGTGACACTGGAGGAGGCCCAGGATATGCTATCTCTGACTCCAGCGTCGGCAGTTCTTACTATCTCTGAGATTCTTAGTGGACTTGACAGGGGAGATGTAGAAAGGTTGTTTCCCCTTTTGGGAGCCTGGGACTAGTGGGCTTAATCTCAGATAAGGGTGCTCATATTTAGGGTAGAGATGCGGAGGGTTTTCTTCCCTTAGAGGATGATGAATCTGTTGAATTCTTTACCAGAGGGCTGTTGAGGAAGGGTCATTGCGTACAGTTAAGACCGAGATAGACAGACTTGAAATCAGTAAGGGAACCAAGGGTTATGGGGAAACGACAGGATGGTGCAGTTGGAGATTATCCACGATTAGCCATGATCTCACTGAATGGAGGAGCAGGCTCGATGGGTTGAACGGTCTACTTCTGCTGCTAAATTTATATCCTTCTAGGAGTGCTAAGGTACTTTCAAGGAGGCAAGGCATGGCAGCTACACTGATAGAGTCAAATATGGAAAGAGTGGAGGAGGTGTAAGTGAAGTTTAAAGCCAGGCATGGCCTGGTTGTGCTGAATGTCATTGTTTCAAGGCTGCATTGTAATCCTATTAGGTCTGTAAATAAATTAAACCATAGATTTTTGTCAGAATGTCTCCTGAATTGCTCGTTGCAGGATTTTTGGGATAAATTTTCAGTTGCTGGAGGTTTCTGGCCAAACCTGGTGGCTTTGGAAAATTCCATTCTTTATCCCCACAACACTTTGGCTATTATCATCCACTTCCTGTGAATGGCATTTACAATCCTTGTGAAATATGTAAGGTGTGGTAAGTGTAAAAGGGTTGACAGTGAATCAGCAGCTGGTTTCACATCTCTCCATAAATTTTGGAATTTAAATCTGCATTCACTCAGCAAGCCCATGGTTAGGCCTCATGGATGTTTGAGGCCCTGCTGTTTTAGGTAGGACACTGAATTTAACGGTGTGATTTAACATCATAGATTCAGCTCATGAATCATCCTGAAAAAGTCTGTCAGGCCGTCCTAGGAAGGCGATGATTTTAAATTGCAGAGTGTGTCAGCCTGCTTGTTGTAAACACAACCTCTGACCTAATGCTTGCCCAGCAGTTAACACTGTAATTAGATTTATGCGCATGAATATGTTGTGTTACACACCAGTCAGTCTTCACTTTTGGTCCATGCTCTTGTTTAACCACAAACAGGGACATGCAGGGGACATAAGCAGCTTGATTTCCTACTGTACACTGCCAGGGAGAGCTCCTTTGAGAGTGCCAGTTTGCTGGATCACCTCAGAAGTTAAATATCTGGTGCTTTAGCCATTTACTTGGTGAAGTGTTTTACGAAATTTAATTGTACGAACCTCTTTTACCCATATATTATTTCAAATATGGTAAATTACATATTTACCTTTATTACTTTAAAGAACGTATGCATCCCTGGCTAGGCCAGCATTTATTGTCCATCCCTAGTTAATAGGAGGCGAAGGCCATGTAATATTATTGCTAAACCAGAAATCCAAATAACGTTCTGGGGGCCTGGGTTTGAATCCCTACCATGGCAGATGATAGAACTTGAAGTCAATAAATGTCTGGAATTAAGAAACTAATGATGACCATGAATCCATTGTTGATCGTTGGGAAAAATCCATCTGGTTCACTAATGTCCTTTAGGGAAGGAAACTGTCATCCCTGATAACAAGGTGTGGAGCTGGATGAACACAGCAGGCCAAGCAGCATCATAGGAGCAGGAAATCTTGACGTTTCTGGCCTAGACCCTTCATCAGAACTGGGGGAGGGGAAGAGGGTTCTGAAATAACTTCTTCAGGGTAGGCATCCTTAGAAGAGGCTTCGCAGTGGGGTTAAAATTGTATCAGAGATAGTAGGTACTGAAAAAAACAGCATCTGCAGTACCTTTTATCTCTAGTAGGTACTGCAGATGCTGGAGAATCTGAGATAACAAGGTGTGGAGCTGCATCCCTACCTGGTCTGGCCTACATGTGACTCCAGACGCACAGCAATGTGGTTGACTCTGAACTGCTGTCTGGGCAATTAGGGATGGGCAATAAATGCTGCCTAGCCAGCAACGCCCTCAGCCGGTGATGAATGAATATATGAGTCAACCACATTGCAGTGGGTCTGGAGTCACATGTGTGCCAGCCTGGGAAAGGTCGACACATTTTCTTTCTTACAAGACATTAGTGAATCATATGGATTTCTTTGACAATTGCCAGCAGCTATCATGAGACCAGCTCTTTATTCCAGACTTTTGCTTAATTCAAATTTCACCATCTGCTATAGTGGGATTAAAACCCATTTCCTCAAATCAATCTGGATTGCCTTTTTGTCTATTTTGTTTTATTGGTTAGTACTTTGATTCCTTTGACCGAGCTTGGAAAATGGACAGCATTGACTATTTCTGCATTTATGGGTGGGCTATAAGGATACAGGAAGAAGATGGAAAAGTGGAGTTGAGGCAGACCACTTTCATCTTTATTCATTGTCAGTCCCTTTCGGCCTCTGAAAATGATGACACATTCTCAGGAAATCTTTGCAAATATTGAAAAATAGCCCTCCAGCAATGAGCCAGCTTTGAGCCTAGCCAAACATTCCCTGAATGAATATAACAAAAATGTCATACACCCTTCATCACCAGATGAATACATTGATCTTCTGACAGCACCTTCCAAACCCACAACCACTTCCAACTAGAAGCACAAGGGCAGCAGATACAGGGGAACACTGTCACTTGCAAGTTCCTCTCCAAACCACTCACCATCCTGACATGGAAATAGAACCATAGCGTCCTACAGCATGGAGACAGGCCCTTTAGCTCAAACTGGTCTGTGCCGACCAAAAAATACATCCACACTAAGCCCATTTCCCTGCACTTGGCCCATATCCTTCTAAACCTTTCCTGTCCATCTATTCATCCAAATGCCTTTTAAATGTTGTTAACGTACCTGCCTCAACCACTTCAGCTGGCAGCTCATTCCATATGCATACCACCCTCTGTGTAAAAATGTTGCCCCTCAGGTTCCCATGTATTCTTTCCCCTCTTACCTCAAACTGATACCCTCTAGTTCTCAATTCCCCAACCCTGGGAAAAACACGGAGTGCATTCACTCTATCTATGCTTCTCATGATCTTATACACTTCTGTAAGACTCCCCCTTCCATCTCTACACTCTAAAGAAAAAAATCTTAGCTTGTCCAACCTCTCCCTATAACTCAGTCCCTTGACTCCTGGCAACATCCTTGTAAATTTCTTCTTTCCAATTTAATAACATCCTTCTTATAGCAAAGTGACCAAAACTGAACGCCATACTCCAAGTTCGGCTTCACCAATGTCCGTGCAACTGCAACATAACTTCCCAACTTCTGTACTCAGTGCCCCGACTGATGAAGGCCAGTGTGCCAAAAGCCGTCATCACTGCCCTACCTGTGACTCCACTTTCAGAGAACCGTGCACCTGAACTCCAAGATCCCTCTCTTCCACTACACTCCGTAAGGCCCTACCATTCACCATCAAAATCCTATCCGGATTTGACTTTCCAAAATGCAACACCTCGCACTTATCTATATTAAACTCCATTTGCCATTTCTTGTTGTTCCTTCACTGTTGTTGGGTCAAAATCCTGGAACTCCCTCCCTATGGGCGTTGTGGGTCAACCTACAGCATGTGGACTGTACCAGTTCAAGAAGGCAGCTCACCACTACCTTCTCATGGGCACCTAGGGATGGGCATAAATGCTGGCCCACCTAGCGACATCCATATCCAATGAGTGAATTAAAACAAAAATCAAAACTTATCTCAAAGTTTAGGCACCTATTATGTTGTTGTGACTGTAATTAAGATGCAAAAAACAATGGCATTTATCCAAATTATACTGTATCTGCTGTTGATTTGCCCACTCACCCAACCTGTTGAGATCATGCTGAAGGATCTCTGCATCCTTGTCACAATTCACCCTCCCACCTAACTTGGTATCATCTGCATACTTAGAGATGGATTATTAGAAAACTTTGCATCTTACCTCTGCATCCATTCCAAATATTGAAGTTTCTCGGCTTATGAACATTTGAAGCAAGGGACCTGTTTGAACATTCACTGCTGGAAATTGAGGTTGGGATTTGGCTGATTCTTCTTCAGTCCAGTGAAGGCAAGGTTTGCAGTTCATACATTCATTACTGAACAATTAATCTTGCGAACCTGAGATTAATTCCGACCATGGCAGCGTGGACTCAGTTTTTCATTAAAATCTGGGAGTAGGGAGCTGACACTATGACCACGATGCTGTCAAATTATGATGAAAAGCCCAGTGACTAGATACAGTCCTTCAACAGAGGAAGCCTACTGCCCATTTCTGCCCTGACCTGTATACGTCTCCAATGTGATTAATCCCTAACATCCCTGTGAAGTGGTGGAGTCACAGTTCTGAAGCAGGGTCACTGGGCTCAAGACATTAATTATGTTTCTCTCTCCACAGATGCTGCCTGACCTACTGAGTTTCTCCAACAGTTTCTGTTTTTGTTTCAGATTTTCAGCATCCAAAGTTCTTTGATCTTCGTTCTACTCATTTCGGATGGGGCAATAAATATAACACTCCAAGATTGATTTACTTAAAATGTGAATGATCTTCCCATACATTTAAAAGGTCCAAAGTTAGGAAGATGCCATTTGTGCCATTTTTTTATTCATTTGTGGGATGAGGACGTCGCTGGTTGGGTCAGCATTTCTTGCCCATCCCTAGTTGCCCTTGAGAAGGTGGTGGTGAGCTGCCTTCTTGAACCGCTACGGTCCACATTTGGATAAATGTGAGCTTATTCACTTTGGGAGCAAAAACAAGAAGGCAGATTACGACCTGAATGGGCTGCCACTCCATGGTCCTGAGCACAGCAACAGACATTGGCCCACTGTTCACATCATTGACATCAGGTTCCAGAAACTTCAGAGGCCTAGGCAACTGAAAGGAACATTAGAGGGAATGTTGCTGGCGACAGAGTTTTGAACCAACTGAAGTTTATAAACATTGGGAGACCAGGCAGGAGTCTGTTGAAATCACTGAGTCAAGACACAAAGGAGGCATTGCATTGATGCAGTTATCAGCAGCAGAAGAACTGAGGTGGGGTGAGGTCAGATGATGTCTTAAAGGTATCGACAGTTTTGAGATCGGATGCTCATTTCAGGATCGAAGGTGACACCAAGCTTATGATCAGACACTTCACAAAGATATCTGGCTTTCTTAAGTTCATGTTGCCATGCAGACTGCAAGCTTTAATGGTTTAACATGAACAGAAAGGTTT
Organism: Ginglymostoma cirratum; assembly: GCA_024137785.1. Taxonomy (NCBI): domain Eukaryota; kingdom Metazoa; phylum Chordata; class Chondrichthyes; order Orectolobiformes; family Ginglymostomatidae; genus Ginglymostoma; species Ginglymostoma cirratum. Next base: position 10,430,556 of record JAHRHZ010000249.1, read on the forward strand.
CTCTTAAAGTGCACCTGCTCAGAGCGCACCAAATCTACACCATGAAGAAAAATGTCCACTTCTCAAGTCGCGCCCATGATCGCCTAATCTTTGTACCAATGCGGTTGACTCTTAACTGCCCTCTGGGAAATTAGGAGTTGGTAATAAATGCTGTCTAGCCAGTGACACCGTCATCCCATGAATGAAAAAAAAATCTATGGCAGGTTCACATAAAAGCCAAAAACTTGACTCCTGAATCACTGAGACTTCATCCTGTCTGTTGTCGAAGCCATGGAGTAAGCATTGAGTAAGAGATGGTTCCAAGGCAAACCATGGAAAGGCATTCAGATATAAAGGGCCACACTATGACAATTCTGGTTTGAATGAGGCAGGTGAGGAAAGGTCCAGCCAGCTCATCACATTTCAGAAGCAGGTCTAATATTTTTGGACATGAGGATAGGCTCAGGCAAAAACCATGGTACCTGGGTGGCACACACTGAAAGGACATAGTGGCATAGTGGCTCAGTGGTTAGCACTGCTACCTCACAGCACCAGGGACCCGGTTTCGATTCCACCTTCAGGTCACTGTTTGGAGTTTGCACATGCTCCCTGTGTCTGTGTGGGTTTCCTCCCACAGTCCAGAGATGTGCAGGTTTGGTGGGTTGGCCATGCTAAATTGTCCAATGTTCAGGATGTGTAGATTAGGTAGGTTATGAGGGATGGGTCTGGGTGGGATGCTCTGAGGGGCAGTGTGGACTTATTGGGCTGAAGGCCCTGTTTCCACACTGTAGACATTCTATGAAAAACAGATGGCAAGTATCTTGTTTGATGAGCATCTCCCTCTCAAACTGCAGTGTGACTCTTATCATAGTTTGGTCACTGCCCACGAGGGACTCCTTCACCTGAGACTCACTAATCAAATCTGCCTCATTACACATCATCAAAACCAGATCTGTCTGTTCTCTAGTGGGCTCTGCAAGTTGTTCCATCTCGTATACATTCCACAAATTCTTTTTCTTGAAATTTGCTACAGATCTGATTTTCCTAGTCCATCTGCATATTGAAGCCTCCCATGACTATTGTAATGGTGCCCTTCAAACATGCATTTTCCATCTCCTGATTTATTTTCTGCTCCACATCCCGACTACTACTAGGAGGCCTGTACACAAGAGCCATTTTTTTTCCCGTTTGCAGTTCCTCAACTCTACCCATACAGATTCTATGCCTTCTGACTCTATATCACTTCTTGAAAACAATTTAATTTGGTTTCTTATTAACAAAGTAATCTCCACTCTCTGCCCATCTTCCTGTCCCTTGGACGCAGTCCTGATCTCCTTGCAGCCACGTCTCTGTTATAAAACATTGTACCTGCCAATTTCAATCTGCGCTCAAGCTCATTTACCTTGCTTCACATGCTGCCTCCTCAGTCTAGGAGTATTGTGGTCACTTAATCTGAACTATCAACATCCTTTCACCCCCAACATTGTACACCCCACCACTGTCCCCCAGCTATAGCATAAATGCAGCCCACTCCACACTTCACATCAACTCTGATGAAGAGTCAGCTAGACTCGAAATGTTAGCTTGCTCTCTCTCTGTGGATGCTGCCTGACCCGCTGTGATCTCCAGCATTTGTTGTTTCACCTTCAGTCCTGTGTTGACTGCCCCCCTTCTCGTAGTTTCCCCTTATCTGTTGTGCATGATGTTAGATTCCTGGTTCTTCCATATGCTCTGTCTAATTAAATGTTCTGGAAGCTTTAATTACCTCTGCTCAGCCTTTCCCCCACTTTTAAATTTTTCCATAATTTTCCATGCAACTGAACCCCCTACCTGCTTCCCCGCTATTTAGTTTAAAGTACTATCCACAGCCCTGGTTGTGCAATTCTCCAGGACTCTGGTCCCAACCTGATTCAGGTAGAGTCTGTCCCGTCAGAACAGTTCCTTCCTTCCCCATTGCTAATGCCAAAGTCCCATGAATCCAAGATAACAGTGTGGAGCTGGAGGAACACAGCACGCCAGGCAGCATCAGAGGAGCAGGAAAGCTGACGCAGAACATAGAACATAGAACAGTGCCGCACAGTATAGGCCCTTCAGCCCACGATGTTGTGCTGAACTTTTACCCTAATCCTAAGGTCTATCTAACCTCCGCCCCTATCTTATTCTACCATCCATATGCCTATCTAATAGCCGCTTAAATGCCCCTAATGAGGCCGACTCCACTACCCTCTCCGGCAATGCATTCCACGCCCCTACCACTCTCTGAGTAAAGAACCTACCTCTGACGTCTCCCCTATATCTACCTCCACTCACATTAAAACTATGCCCCCTCGTAATAGCTACCTCCACCCTAGGAAAAAGTCTCTGCCTGTCTACGCTATCTATACCTCTAATCATTTTGTACACCTCTATCAAGTCACCTCTCATCCTTCATTGTTCTAAAGAGAAAAGCCCCAGCTCTCTCAACCTTTCCTTCATTTATTTAAGACCTTCCCTCCATTCCAGGCAATATCCTGGTAAATCTCCTCTGCACCTTTTCCAATTCTCCACATCTTTCCTGTAATGAGGAGACCAGAACTGGACAGAATACCCCAAATGTGGCCGAACCAGGCCTTTGAATAGCTGGAGCATAACTTCACGGCTCTTGAACTCAATCCCGCTACTAATGAAAGCTAACACATCATACGCCTTCTTAACAACTCTACCCACCTGGGTGGCAGCTTTCAGGGAACTGTGAACATGAACCCCAAGATCCCTCTGCTCCTCCACACTGCCAAGAATCTTTCCGTTAACCCTGTATTCTGCTTTCAAGTTTGTCCTTCCAAAATGAATTACTTCATACCTTTCAGGGTTAAACTCCATCTGCCACTTCTCAGCCCAGCTCTGCATCCTATCAATGTCCCTTTGTAACCTAGAACAGCCCTCCGCACTGTCCACAACGCGACCCACCTTTGTATCATCCGTGAACTTGCTATTCCACCCTTCCACTTCTTCATCCAAATCATTTATAAAAATCACAAATAGAAGAGGACCCAGGACAGGTCCTTGAGGTACACCACTCATAACTGAGCGTCATGTTGAATATTTTCCGTCCACTACCACCCTTTGTCTTTTAAGGGTCAGCCAATTTAGGATCTGGACCCTCCTTCAGAAATTTCTGAAATTTCTGATTACTGAAGAAGGATCCGGACCCGAAATGTCAGCTTCCCTGCTCCTCTGATGCTGCTTGGCCTGCTGTGTTCCTCCAGCTCCACACCTTGTTATCTCAGACTCCAGCATCGGCAGTTCCTGCTATCTCCCATGAATTCAAACCCATTTCTCTCACACCAATCTTTCACTACGCATTTCCCTCCTTACTTTTGTTGACTGTGCCAATTTGCACGTGGCTCCGATTGTAATCCAGAGATTATTACCCTTTCTTTCCTGCTTTTTAATTTAGCCCCTAGCTGTTTATACTAACTCAGCAGAATGTCCTTCCTCTTTCCACATATATCTACGGTACCTACGTGGACCGACAACTGGATCTTTCCCCTCCCACTCCAAATTCCTCTGCTACACAGATGAGATATCTTTAACCTGGGCACCAGGCAGGTAACATGGCCTTTGAGATTCTCGATCTGGGTCACAGAGAACAAAGTCTATTGTCCTGACTGCCCTATCCCTGGTTGTAACTACATTTCTCCTTTCTGGCCTGCTTGAATGTTCTATGATCAATTTGCTCTCTGTTCCTGCAGCTCTCCGCTGTCATCCACACAACAAGCAAGGATCTCAAACCTGTTAGACCAGTTCAAAGGCTGGTCTTCAGCACTACCTCCTGGATCCCTCTACCTGCCTCTCTTGTAGTCACATTCTCCTGTCCCTGACCACTGACTGAATTCGAGACAGTTAATCTCAAATAGTTAATGGGCAGCACGGTGGATCACTGCTGCCTCAATGTGCCAGGGACCCGGTTCGAACCCAGCCTCGGGTAGCTGTCTGTGTGGAGTTTGCACATTCTCCCTTTGTCTGCATGGGTTTCCTCCAGGTGCTCTCGTTTCCTCCCACAGTCCAAAGATGCACAGGTTAAGTGGATTGGCCATGCTAAATTGCCCATAGTGTCCAGGGATGTGTAGATTAGGTGGATTAGCAATGGGAAGTACAGGGATAGGGTACGGGTTGGGGGCGGTGGGAGGCAAGTCTGGATGGCATGCTCTCTGGTGAGTTGGTGTGGACTTGTTTGGTTGAATGGTCTGTTTCCACACTGCAGGGATTCTATCATTCTGTCTAAGGGGTGTGACAGCCTCCTGAAACACAGCATCCACGTAACTCTCCCTTTCCCTGATATTTTGCAGTGTTTGAAGCTCAGACTCCAACTCATCAACTCTGAGTCAGATTTCCTCAAGCAACCAACACTTGCTGTAGATGTGGTCACTATGAACCAAAATGGGGTCCACCAGCTCCCAACACATCACCTCGCCCTGGATAACTATTTTAATTAGTTAGCTCTCAATTTTAAAGGTCAAAACATTGAATCAAAACAAGAAGAAGTTAGATATAGTTCTTTGTGTTAAAAGGATCAAAGGAGATGGAGAGAAAGTGGGAACAGGGTACTTAGTTAGATGATGAGTCATCATCATGTTGAATGATGGAGTGGACTTGAAGGTCCAAATGGCCCTTTTTTTAGTGTCCCTGGGAAAGGTAGCATAACTGGATGGCAGTATAGGGAGGACATAATAGAGAACGGCCCAAGAAGAACCAGAATGAAAAACAAATAAGGGTAGTAGTCTCAGGTCCATAATGGAAGTCATAGCAACTATATCTAAAAGAACACAAAGCAAACTGGAGTAATGGCAGAACCTCCTCATTACACCAGGTGCCACACACCAGAGGGATAACAAATGATTAACCTGAGAATATGATTTTATGTCAAGAGATATAATATAACAAATCAATTAACTGTCTGTCCACCAACAAAAAATTACACTGGGCTCGCAACAGAAACATAGCACCTCATTGCTCATTTAAGGTCACTGGGAACGTGAGAAGTAGAACATCCCAATTCCTTGTGAAGGCCTATTCGAGGTATTCAAGCCTGTCAGCTGATGTCAGTTCATAACATGGGCAAAATAGTTTGAAGCTGATGTCACCTGAAGAGATTCAACATTGATAAGGAGGTACTGGACAGATAGAATGTTTTCATAAGTGACATTCATTAATAAGGCCAAGTTCCGGTTGATACATTCCAAGGACAAGTCTTGACCCAGAAACAAAAATATTTGTAGACTTGGCAATCTATTCCCATCTCACTGAGATGGCTGCAGATAGAGGCAAGCTGTGTCTTCCCTGATAATTCTTATTTCCGGCCAATAATTTGCAGGATCACACTTAATCCTTTTACTGCCTGTCAGTCAGGATCATTCCATTCACCATTGTTTAGTTAATAGGTTCATAAATATTTGGACTGAATTTGAATTTTTTTTTCCCTTTGGGTGATACTAGCAAAGCTGTACAACCACTTAGCGTTTGCTAGGCCCCTTCAGAAGGCAAATGGGAGCTGGTGGGATAATGATAATGTCACTAGATGAGAAGTTCAGAACCCCAGGCTTAATTTCTGGGGGCATCTTTGACTGATAGTGAAATTTGAATGAATTCTTAAGAATCCAGATTACAAAGTTAGCCCTATAGTGGCCACTGCAGATGGTCATAGAGTCATAGAGTTGTACAGCATGGGGACAGACCCTTTGGTTCAACTCATCCATGCTGATATCCTAAATTAATCTCGTCCCATTTGCCAGCATTTGGCCCATATTTCTCTAAACCCTTCCTATTCATGTACCCATCCTGATGCCTTTTAAAAGTTGTAATTTTACCAGCCTCCACTGCTTCCTCTGGCAGCCCATTCCATACATGCATCACCCTCTGAACGAAAAAGTTATTCCTTATGTCCCTTTTATATCTTTCCTCTCTTGTCTTAAGCCGATGCCCTCTAGTTTTGGACGCCCCTAACTGGAAAAGAGACCTTAGCTATTTATCCTATCTACGCAGCTCATGACTTTATCAAGTTACCCCTCAGCTTCCATAAAAACTCGTCTAGTTCACTAATGTTTTTTAGAGAAGGAAATCTACCAAACTTACCAGGTCTGACCTAGATGTGACTCCAGACCCACAACAATGTTCTTGACTCCTAACTGTTCTCTGAGGTGGCCAAGTAAGCCATTCAGTTCAAAGGCAAGAGATGGGCAATAAATGTTGGCCTAGCCAATGATGCTCACTTTCCTTAAAGGAAATAAAGTTCTTTTCCTCTGCAATCATATATGGTCCTGCACTTCTGGAGCTGGAGCACCAGATCTGTAAGTCAGTGGTTGTGATGTCAAATCTCAGAGCAGCCAGTTTGTATCCAAAGTAAGGTGGTGACATCGTGGTCATAACATTGAACCTGTAACTTTAGAGACAAAATAAATGTTGTGGTGATATGGATTCAAAGCCCATCACCACAAATGTTGAGATTAAGGGCTGTTGTGATGCAATGGTAGTGTCCCTCAGTTGTCAATTTTAAATCTGAGATAGATACATTTTTGTTAAGCAAAGTCATTAAGAGATGTGAGCCAAAGAAAGATACATGGAGTTAGGCCACAGATCAATCAACAGGCTTGGGGGGGGGGGGGGGCGCTGAATGGATTACTTCAGTTGCTATGTTCCTTACATCTGGGTTAAGTTGTGCTTCTTCCAGAGGAGTTGAAGTTGGGCAAGAAATATTGGCCCAGGTAGAGACACCCACATCCCATGAATGAATATAAAAACAAGCCTTCTTTTCTTTCTTTTGATAATAATTCAGCAGTTAACTTCCCCTCTAGAACCGGCTCACAAATGGTGGAATCTGTTCAAAATCAGTAATGCTGCTTTGCTAATCATGTTCTGGTTCTATATTATCGCCACACCTAAGCGTCACACAGGTGACCCAGATACTGAGATAGATGTGGTCTGATTCCAAACAGCTTCATTTAGGGAAACTGTCACAAACGCCAACAACACATGGTGGATATGAAGACATTTTGATGCAGCAAAACACCCCAAAAATTATCAACTGACGAATAATTGAAATCGATTACATGAAAAGTACCTGTTTCCATGCTGACTCTATGACTCCATACACAGAGAATGATTCTTATGTGGAATGACCTGCCAGAAGAAGTGGTGGTTTCGAGTACAATTACAACATTTAAAAGACATTTGGATAAGTACGTGAATAGGAAAGGTTTGGAGGGATATGGGCCAAACGCAGGCAAATGGCACTAGTTTGTTTTGGGAAAGTGGTCGGCATGGCCTAGTTGGGACTACGGGTCAGTTTCCATGCAGTATGACTCTATGACTCTCTAAAAATCAAACATTGTGTTTGCAGATTTAAATTATTATAATTTAACTTTTTAAAAACAAAACAATATCATTAGTTATGGGCATAGCTGCCCATTGAGTTACCTCATTCTGTTCTGTGAACTTCCAAATCATTTAGGATGGAAATAGTGGGAGTCAGGAAGAGTGGGAAGTGGTTAATACTGCTCCCTCACAGCACCAGCCTTGGGTGACTGTGTGGAATTTTCATCTTCTCCCTGTGTCTTTGTGGGTTTCCTTCCATAGTCCAAAAATGTGCAGTCTAAGTGGATTAGCCACGGTAAATGTGAAGTTACAGGGATAGGTCGAGATGCTGGGTCTGGGTGAGATGCTCTTCGAATGGTCACTGCAGGCTTGATGGGCCACTGCAGACTTGACGGGCTGACTGGCCTATTTCTCCACTGTAGAGATTTTATAATTCTATGTCCCTGGTGGAAAAGCTACTATGCAGTGGAATCCAAACCCAGGGGAGATGTGAAACTGTCGACTGATTCATGTCGCCCATTGTGCACTGGGGCATAAAATCCAAAGTACTTCCAGTGTGCCAATCTACTACACCATCAAGTCACAAGCTTGTTCAATCAAATTAACCTTTGTGGCATTCAGTGACTGAGCATTATAAATAGAATGAGTCTCAAGGTACATTTCAGCATAGGTAGAGTCCCCCTGCTATCTGTAACCTCAGTGATCTGAGGCTGGATTTATTGTAGCCCAAGGCAACAGGAGTCATGACAATCAGGCCCACTTAATTATGAGAACAGCCCATGCATCAGACTCCTAGCGGTGGGACAAACTCTCCTGATTAAGTGGGAGGGCAGCAAGGGGTTGATGTTGGATTCTTGGTGGTGGGTGACGCGATGTCAGTTCCGCTCGTTTATGTGTCAATTCACATTCATTATTCACTGCACTATAGTTTAGTGCTGCCTCAGGGACTCATCAGGATCCACAAACAGGAGACTATCATTCCCCATTGCCCTTTCCATTGCAATGCCTTGGCCAACCAGAGGCAACCTGGCAACCAATAAAGCAATCATTTCCCTCTGATAGAAATTGGCACAATTGTTTGCAATTTTGTCAACCTTGCATTTGTCCTACTGAATGGAAATATGTGCACAAATACGTAAAACAACAAAAGTCAGAAATATCATCACATGAATCATAAATCAATTCTTTGACAGAGGGAGACATCGTAACTATTGCTTAATTGAACAAGATTCATGCAATTGAGATAATCTAAGTATTATGAGCAATGGTCCTCATGGGTTAAAAGCAGAAGCAAAATATGCATTCATTCATTATTGAGAGTGTGGTGGGGCTTACAAAGCCTTTGTTCTTTTATACAGTGTTTCAGTTGGTTCTGCTATTGGTCCTGACAAGTTTTCACAAGTTTCCAGGTCCATATGGTTTGCATCAAGCTGCATCTGTGAAAACAGGGTCCTGTCAAATTCAAATGTCAAATATTAAGTGGGTTTAGAGAAAAGCAATAATGATATCCTGTGCAGCTTACTCTTCTTTTCTTTCTAAATCCTGCTTACCTGGGTACAGAGAGCCTTCGTGGCTCAGAGGCTTTACTTACAAGGCAATGTCATCTTGCAACTAATCTGCCGTTCCTTGGTTTTCATATCCTAATCTCTTTAAATATTCACCTCTTACAATTACCTAGCAAAGCCTCCTTAGTGCTGGAAATGACAAGCTATCTTTCTGATTTTTATTATAAATGTTTAATGAAAGTATACCCTGGTAGATGATACGGCAGTAAGGGATAGACAAAGGATTAGAGACATCAGGAATTATTGCAGTCTGTGACGCTACATTACAAGGTCAATGGTGTAACATAAGGCAGAGTACATTATACTGTTCCAATGTTAAACCTGCACCATTTCAAGGCATGGTGTCTAAATGCTGTTAAGCAAGCGCACAGTGAGGTCAATCAGAGTGTAGTTGCTGCTTGTTACTGGCGTTAGTAGAGAGATGGTGGTGTAATCGTAACGTCACTGTGCTAGTAATCCTGCATCTCAGAAAAATGTTCTGAGTTTATCAGCTTTATTCCCATTACAGCAGATCTTAAAATTTGAATTTGATAATAATTTGGAGTTGAATAACAACCACTGTTGATTGTCCTTTAAAATACTTCAGCAAGTTCACTAAAGCCCTTTAGAGAAGGAATTCTGCTGTCCTTACTTGGTCTGGCCTACATGTGACTCCAGACCCACAATAATATGGCTGACTCTTAACTGTCTTCTGAATAATTAGGGGCAAGTAACAAATGCTGGCCCAGTCCACTGCAGCCACATCTCATGAATGAAGAAAGAAAAACTTGCTGATTTGTAGACTCTTGTAAATTCTAAATTCAAGTTCAATGATTGGCTTTCTTTCTGGAGTGTAACGTTCAGAATATCGCCACATTGTACAAGATGTAATTTTTGAGATTTAGATATGCATACAAAATTTACATTTATACAGAGCCTTTATCATAATTCAACATTCAACAGGAGCATGTTCAGTCAAAAATTGTCACGAAACCATAGGTTTAGAAGACATGACCAGCGATTTGGCAGGAGATAGATGTTAAGCAGTATCTCAAAGGAAGATAGGGAAGAGAGAAAAAGACAGTGAAGTTTGGAGAGGGATTTCCAAACCCAGGCACCATCCCAGTTGAAGGCCTTACCAATAACTGTGGGGCAAAAAACTAGAGGAGGATGCAAAAGAGGTTAGAATTTGAGGAATGCATGGATCTTGGATCTTAGTGGACTAGATACTGTTACACTTTCAAAGATTACATTGCTGTTTGTTGTCTGTCCTCATCAGGACTCTTGTAAGATAGACAGGGGACAACCTGTTGGATATATATAAAATTGTGAGAGGCATAGATAGACTGGGTAGTCAGAGTTTTTTTGTCCCAGGGTGGAAATGTCAAATACAAGGGGGCATAAGTTTAAGGTGAGACAGGGAAAGTTTGAAGGTAATGTGCAAGACAAACTTTTTACACAGATGGTAATGGTGCCTGAAACGTACTGCCAGGGTAGGTGGTAGGCTTAGGTACATCAGCAATGTTCAAGACAGGTACATGAACAGTTAAGGAATGGACAGACATGGGCCACATACAGGTAGATAGGATTAGTTAGGAATGGCATCAAGGTTGGCACAGACATGGTGGAGTGAAGGGCCTGTTCCTGTGCCATATGATGCATGGTCTGTGATTGCCTCCAGTGAATATGCCTCACAATATGGGTTACAATGGCAAGTCAAGAAGGACATTAGCAAAGTAGCATTTCTATCCAAAAACCCCTCTTTTTGTCCAATGAAGGTAAGAAATTTGGATGGACTGTCGTTTAGACTCTGGTGTACCGGTGTTAATCGCTATGTATATGAGTGTGCACCCAGTAACATTGACTCCAGGTGAATGCTTAGCAGCGATTGCTCCCAGACAGTGGATTTCCCAGTTTCTGAGTACAAAGGGGTTCAAGCACAATAGGAAGAATGTCTTGCTGCAATTTTACAGCACCTTGGTGAGATCTCACCTCATGTATTCGATACAGTTTTGACACTGAGACGAAAATCAACTACGCCTGGAGGACCACCAACTTGGTAAAAAACGCCCTTTGGTCTGCTCAAAACTTGATGGTCTTCCAGATCAAGGAGTTGACCCTGACCAACTGTTGCAGACTGGCACATTCCAAGATCTAGGACTATGTGCTGAGGGATGCACTAAAGCTTGGGGCCAGGGCACACTGGGGAAAGATTACCGTAGAAGGTCTTTTTCCAAAGTTAAATGGGGGTTCATCCAGTTATCAAACCCTCCCAGTGCCTATATATATGTAAATACAGCCTTGTACATATAACAGATGCCCTTAGTTTGTGTGCTGGATAGAGTCAAGCTCCAATGTTTGTTTGTTTCGTCATATGCTACTGTACAGAACCGAATTGCTTAGGGGCTATGTATGTACATAAACATATTTTTATGAATAAAGTATATTTTTAAAATAAAAACATGTTTTGGTCTTCTTATCTACACTTGTCACCGAGGAAGTGTTTGAAAATCAGGATTAGGGTGAGGCAAATTATTTTGGGTTATGCAACTTTAGAACCCTCCGCACCTGAAGGTGGTGGCGGTGGAACACTGGATATTTTTGAGATGGAGGTAGATAGAGTCTTGTTAATCAGAAATAAAGGGCTATTTGTTGAGGGAGATAGATGCAATTGAGGAATTCAAAAGGCAAAGAGATCAGCAATGATCGTATTGAATGGTACAGGAGGCTCAAGGGGCTGAATGGCCTACTTCAGTTCATGTGAATGCATCTTATCTTTGTGATGGAGGGATTGGTCTTTGAGGAGATGCTGAGGAAACAGGGCCTGTATTTTCTGGGGGTTTGAAGAACTTTTATTTTCTTGGAATGTGGTTATCAATGGCAAGGCCAGAATTTGTTGCCCATGAACTGAGATTGAAAAATTCCAATTGCTTCCCAAACTTAACTTCAACAAGACTCTTGTCAATCAACATCACACAATCAGGCACAATCAAGAATTGCTACTTGCTTCACAGGAGACATCGGGAAATGAAAGATTCAACCCAGCACTTGTAGAGGCTAAGAAATACGTCTGAAATATTTACTGCAATGAATTCAAACATTTTAAATTTCTTACATGCAGCCTCTGTATTTTGGAGAGGCAGCTTCCTTTCAAGTGACATTCAAGTTGTTTTACTTTCTCAACCTTCAGAATAAGAGGAAGGCTGAACTTGGTTTGGGACTGCACCTTGAATATCTAACTTGGACGTTTCCTGGAAAATTCTGGAAGACCAGACAGCAGGATGTCAGCAAGCATTCAACTTATCTTTCTGTTTCTGCGATTTGGTGCCATCATTGCAACGGTTCATGTCTCCCACAGCTTAAGGAAGTCTAATGTTTTCTAAATAGAGTCTCAGAGTCATAATAGCATGGAAACAGACCCTTTGGTCCAACCAGTCCATGCCGAACATAATTCCAAATTAAACCAGTCCCACTTGCTTGCTCCCAGCCCATATCTCTCCAAACCTTTCCTATGCATGTATTTATCCAAATGTCTTTTAAACATTGTAGCCATACCCACATCCACCACTTCCTCAGGAAGTTCATTCCACATGCGAAACACCCTCTGTGTAATAAATTTTCCTCTTATTCTCTTTTAAATCTCTCTCCTCTCACCTTAAAAATGAGCCCCTGGTCTTGAAATCCCCCCATCCTAGGGAAGAGACAACTACCATTAACTCTGATGAGGTTCATTCATTAAATGAATTATGAAACACCAATTCATTTAGAAGTGGTCCTACAGGGTGGAGGAGGACATGCAACGTTCTCTTAATTGCTGACACTTCTTTGTAAAAAGATTTTGTCCCTATTCCTTTAAAAAAAGAGAATTTAAATTAAATTCCTAAAGACAGCTTCGAAATAATCTTCATATTGGATTGTGACTAAAGGCTTCAACGTTCCCAAGTCAACAATATAACCGCTAGACTATCTGTTTTGGCGACCAGTTTTGGAATCTGCCTTTGGGTTTAAATGGGATAGATTTTGGATGCAGGCAGTTTCAACATCACCTGGAACCACAGCCAAAATGATCAGAACCAATTTACCATGAAATGACACTTAATCTTCGAATACCTCCAAAGATAGTCATCTTTCTCATCTTTATATGTGTTACCTCTGCAATTTCTGGCGGAGCCTAGTAAAGGGCTGAATGATGTGGGCGATAATGAGATTTGTGGTAGAATCACAGGAGAAATTCAATAAGGCCCACCTCAATGTTGGGAGCAATTTGCTGCACTCTTTATGCATTTGCAGTTTGATGAGGGAAGTTTCTCCTGAGGCAGTGGTGATGTCCCAGAGAAGAAGGTTATTGCTTGTTAAATGCCTGATTGAACGAACACCTCACCTTATTACTCTTCAGCTTCCTATTTTAGTAAATGTGCCAAACAAATTCGACATCGAGAATTCTCGACATGGAAGACAGAACGGGTACCTGGCAACTGAAGCTCACTGCTGGCTTTGAGGGGCCTCGATGTTCCTCAGCTGTAAACAGTATCTCAGGGCACAAACCACACGTACACACCCCTCATCTACTGATATTGGCATCCGAGATTTTCCACACCCATTGTGGCAGCTCTCCGATCGACTCAGGAAACATAGGTTCACATTGCAGCATAAACCAGAAAGAAGATGCTGCCTGGGCTGGAGGGCAGGTCTTATGAGGAGTGGTTGAGGGAGCTGGGGCTTTTCTCATTGGAACGAAGAAGGATGAGAGGTGACTTGATAGAGGTGTACAAGATGATGAGAGGCATAAATAGAGCGGATAGCCAGAGACTTTTTCCCAGGGTGGGAATGACTATTACGAGGGGGCATAATTTTAAGGTGATTGGAGGAAGGTATGGGGAGATGTCAGAGGTAGGTTCTTCACACAGAGAGTGGTGGGCGTGTGGAATGCACTGCCAGCAGTGTTAGTGGACTCAGATACTTTAGAGACTTTTAAACGACTCATGGATAGGCACATTAAGGATAGTAAAATGTAGGGTATGCAGGGTAGGTTGATCTTAGTCGAATAATCGGTCGGCACAACATCATAGGCCCAAGGGCCTGTACTGTGCTGTACTGTTCTATGTTCTATGTTCTAGTGCTGATAGGCTGCTCTAAGGACACTTTCTGTTGGTGGATAGGACCCAGGTCAAGGATCGGGTCAGACTATCTCACATGCTCTCTAGTGCTCACTCACTTAACACCTGCCTGTATACTCGCAGCCTCAATGCCATGCCTTGCTGTGCCAATTTGCGTTGTCACACAATCAGGCACAATCAAGAAATATCCCAAGCTTTTCTTAACTCTATTTCTAAAGAAGGGTCAAGTGACCCGAAAACTTCTGAGGAAGGGTCACTGAACCCGAAACGTTAACTCTGTTTTTTTCCCTTCACAGATGCTGCCAGACCTGCTGAGCTTTTCCAGTAACTTTGTTTTGTTCCATTTGCCAGCACTTGGCCCATATCCCTCCAAACCCTTTCTATTCATGTTCTCACCTGGATGCCTTTTTGATGTTGTAATTGTACCAGCCTCCACCACTTCCTCTGGCAGTTCATTTCATGCATGCTCCAACCCCTGCGATCTGCTGGGTTTCTCCAGCAATCTTTGTATTTCTTTCAGATTTCCAGCATCCACAGTATTTTGCTTTTGTTCAGGTGGACGTCTTGCCACAAGGCAACCAACCTCACAACTTCACAACGTGTCAGCAGTTTGCAAAGCAAACAAATGGCATGTGCAGTAAGCAGGCAGCCATGTTTCAACGCCCTGGGGGAGCGGTCCTCACTGACGTCAGCAGAAACACCCTTCTGTCAGGGGCTCCTGGCACAGTAAGTCAAGAACAGCCTCCGATACCAGACCTGGGGATTGACTACAGTCAGGCCAAGGTGTCCGTGCCTCTGCACTTCAGGGAATGGGTCACGACCAGTTCTGTGGCTCCAGGGCAGCTGGTCTGGGGCTCAGGGCTAACACAGCAGGAAATGAACAGCCATCAGTCAGGCGTCTCAGTGTGCCTCATTATTAGTACATTCCAGTGTCGTGACTAGTCTGTCGGTTCCATCTGGAGAAGTTAAATGTAAAGGTGGGGGAGCCAGCAGTGGTGGGAACCTACTGTAGGAGATTGAGTCCTGAAGGCTGTGTTGTAGTGGGATGGCAATTGTGAAGAGGGCTATTGACTTTTTGTAAGCTGGAGGTGGGGGTGAGTTATGGTAAAGCACACACAGGAACGGGGTAATGCAGGAAAAGGGTTCACCCATATTCAGGAGCACCCTGGCTTCAAGCAGCAGGAACAGTGCATGACCAAATCTGATGTGGTCACCTCACACAACAGGGACTGGGAGCAAAGGTGCAGGTTCCATGTGGACAGGTGAGGTGGGGACCTGGGAAGGTCAAAACCTTTGGGGGTTCACAGGAAGGGCATTAAAGGTTTGGGATCTCATTGGCATCCAGAGGGCAGACTGGAATCCGCTGACTAAAGAGTATTCATTGCTGCCTTTAATCATTCTGTAAATCAAATGTACACAATAGGAAAGAAAATGGCCACAACAACACTCAGAGTGGGCAGGGTGCAGAGACCTGGGTGTCTTTGTACACCAGTCAATGAAAGTTAGCATGCAAGAGGCACAGCCAAACGGTATGTTGGCTTTCATAGTGAGGAGATTCAAGTACAGAAGCAGAGAAGTCTTACTATAATTTTATAGGGCCTTGGTGAGGTGACAGCTGGAATATTGTGCACAGTTTTGGACTCCTTATCTAAGAAGGAATGTTCTGGCTATGGGGGGAGTGCAATAAATGTTTACCAGACATTCCTCAAATGGCAGGACTGACGTAGGAAGAGAGACTGAATCAGGGAAGACTATGCTCACTAGAGTTCCGAAGAATGAGGGGATCTCATAGAAACTATATTCTAACAAGATTAGACAGGGTAAGTGTAAGGATGCTTCTGATAACCAGGGAATTCAGAACCAGGGATTGTAGGAAGTGCAGATGCTGGAGAATCTGAGATAACAGGGTGTAGAGCTGGTTGAACACAGCAGGCCAAGCAACATCAGAGGAGCAGGAAAGCTGACGTTTCGGGCCTAGACCCTTCTTCGGCATTTCTGAAGAAGGGTCTAGACTCGAAACGTCAGCTTTCCTGCTCCTCTGATGCTGCTTGGCCTGTTATGTTCAACCAGCTCTACACCTTGTTAGTTCAGAACCGGGGTCACATTTTAAGAAAATGGATAGGTTATTCAAAATTGATATGAGGAGAAATTTCTTCACCTGATAGCACTGAAGATTTGTGCACCAGGACTTGCCACTCTCCTAATCAAGATGCTCTAATACAGTTACAACACTAGCATCTACCCAACAACGTGGAAAATTGCCCAGGTATGTCCTGTACACAAAAAAACACTACAAATCCAACCCAGCTATATACCTCCACATCACTCTATTCTCAATCATTAGTGAAGTGATGGAAGGTGTCATCAACAGTGCTGTCAAGGAGCTCAGCAGTAACCTGGTTGTTGACATCAAGTTTGGGTTCCACCGGGGCCACTGAGCTCCTGACCTCATGACAGTCTGGTTCAAACATGGACAAAAACGCTGAATTCCAGGGGTGAGGTGAGACTGACAGCCCTTGATATCCAGACTGCATTCAACCAAGTGTGGCATCAAGGAGCCCAAGCAAAACTGGAATCAATGGGTATGGGGGCAAAATCTCCGGTGGTTGGAGTCATACCTGACACATAAGAAGATGGTCATGGTCGTGGGAGGTCAGTCGTCTCAGCTCCAGGACATCTCTGCAGACGTTCCTCAGGCTGTATCCTAGGCCCAACCATCTTCAGCTGCTCCCTCAGTGACCTGCCCACCATCGTACAGTCAAAAGTGGGGAAGTTTACCAATGATTGCACAATTTTCAGCACCATCATGACTTCTCAGATACTGAAGCAGTCCATGTTTAAATGCAAAAAGATCTGGACAATATCCAGGCTTGAGCTGACAAGTGGCAAGTGATATTTTCGCCACACAAATCCCAGGTAATGACCATCTCCAATAAGAGACAAACTAACTACCACCCCTTGACATTCAGTGGTATTACCATCACTAAATCCTCTATTATGAACAACCTTGGGGATACCTTTGAGCAGAAACTCAACAGAGCTCATCACATAAACACGGTAGCTACAACAGGTCAGAGGCTAGGAATTCTGCAGCTAGTAACTCACCTCCTGACCCTCCAAATTATGTCCATCATCTACAAGAAATAAGCCAGAAGTGTGATGGAGTACTCCCCATTTGTGTGGAAGAGGGCAACTCCAACAACACTCAAGAAACTTGACACATCCAGGTCACAGCAGCCCCCTTGACTGGCACCACATCCACAAGCATCCACTCCCTTGACCACATAAGCTCAGTAGCAGCAGGGTGTACGGTCCACAAGATACACTGTAGAAATTTACTAAAGATTCTCAGACAGCACCTTCCAAACCCACAACCACCTCCATCCAGAAGGACATAGGAACACCACCACCTCCGAGTTCCCCTTCAAGCCACTCACCATCCTGACTTGAAAATATATCATCGTTCCTTCGGTGTTATTGAATCAACATCCTAGAATTCCCTCCCTAAGGGCATTGTGGGTCAATGTACAGCAACTGGGCTGCTGTGGTTCAAGAAACCAGCTCACAACCACCTTCTCAAGGGCAACTAGGGACAGGAAATAAGTGTGAGGCAGCAATGTTATTTACTGAGCCATTGTGCCACCAAATTGTGAATAAAAATAATTAAAATAAAACAGGTAATTTACCACCATACTGGGTTCAATTGCTCAGTCAGGGTCCTTAACTGTGTCTTACAATGAGTGATGGCAGCACAATGGTCAGCATTGCAGCCTCATAGAGCCAGGGACCCAGGTTCAATTCAAGCCTTAGGAGACTCTCTGTGTAGAGTTTACACTTTCGCCCCACATCTGCGTGGGTTTCTGCCAGGTGCTCTGGTTCCCTTACACAAGGTGTGTCAAGCTCAGTGGACTGGCCATGCTGAATTGCCTGTAGCATCCAGGGATGTGTAGACTAGGTGGATTAGCCACAAGGAATGAGAGATTACAGGGATATGATAGGGGGCTGGGGCTGGGTCTGGGTCTGGGTGGGATGCTGTTTGAGGGTCAGCACAGACTTGATGGGCCAAATAGCCTCTTTCCACACAGTTGGGATTCTATGTATGTGAATCCTAGAGCCACAGGTTACAGATACCTGTCCAGATTATAGTAGAGGGCGTGGACCTTAACACCACAGTTTCAGGAGCAGCTCATACCTGAACCCAAAAAGAATTTTCCTCGAGATTCCTCCTTGTTTATTTAGATTAAGAAAACAAACATTGTGGAGCAACATGTGTGTCATGCTGATATGAAGGAATCAATAAGAAATTAAGAACTAAACAGTTCAGAATCGAAACATTGACAGAATGACGACAAACCTAATGCTGTTCAGCTAACCTTTGCTCTAGAAGATGTACTGTGTGGTTAAGGTTGCAGTGATAATGCTAATTAAAATCTGTGAAATTTCTGAATTTCTTAAAAGCTAAACAGTGGTGTTAGATTAAAAAAAATTACCATTTAAGAATCATTCCCTCTGAACCTCTACAAGCTGTAACAAAACTCTCTTTTAATTCTTTTTTGTATGTACTCCTCGCAACCTGCCTGGCAATAACTCCACTCTTTTAGCCCTTAATTAATGGAATAAATTATGTTTAATGTTGCCTGGGGTCATGACTGCATTGTCTACAGCAGTGCCAGAGGAACCTCTACCACCCAGATAGTCAAATAAATCACAGGCTGCTAGCCTGTGGCTGCATTAATATTGCATGAATGGGATTATGTAGGTGGGTGGGGAGAGAGGGAGTAGGGTGGGGCTAGGTATAGTTCTATTCCTGGCTCACTTACACCTGTTCTCTCATTACCAATTACATCTGTTGTCGAACAGATGTTTGATGTTGTAGTCTGGGCTAACCACATAAGCAAATAGTTTTTTTTAGCGTTCAGCCCAATTTTAGCTATAGCTTGCCTGAATACTTTGTTTTATCTTAATAGGGTTGCACTCCAGCACTCGTCTCCTTCACATTAAAGTGATACGACCAACAGCAGTGCTAAAATATAAATGAGACAGTTCCACTGCTAAGGTTCACTGTAAAGATTGCTTTCCAAGTGATCTCAGATGTTAGCTAGATGCTGTAAGCTCAAGTCCCAGCTCAGATGGTTGTCCCTTTTCCTCAGTCCTATTGGTGTATATTGGTAACATGTTGGCACTAACGTCTGCATCCACCTTGGCTTTCAGAGTGTGTCAACCTCCCTTTTGGAGGCATATAATTTTAACGGGTCTGAATGTTTTACACCATTGATATGGCATGTGAGATTGATGATATGAAAATCTTGGTCATCATCCAAAGGTTACTACTTACTTAATTGGCTGCTTACTTTGTTGATATGTTTATGTACTCTGAGATGACTTTCTGTGCTGCCAACGTTGTGGTGTTGTACTGCCTTGCCAGTTCAGTTGGTTCATGTTCCAGGATCTTGCTTGGCTTTTGAAAGCAGACTTTCTGCACGTGTGCCCAATGTCCTTTGGTGCCACATGCATTGGTGATGCAATGAAATGCCAGATCATATCTAGGTAGATGTGACAAATGGCACCTACGGCAGATCTTGCTGGTTTGGTGCACTTTGCTGACAATAGAAGCCATACAAGCATACAGCTCGGAAACAGACCTTTTGGGGCAAACTGTCCATGGTGAACATAATCCCAAACTAAACTAGTCCCACCCTGCCTGCTCCTGGCCCATATCCCTCCAGACCTTTCCTATCCATGCAGTTATCTAAGTGTCTTTTAAATGTTGTAATTGTGCCAACATCCACCACTTTCTCAGAAAATTCATTCCACACATGAACCACCCTCTGTGTAAAAGATTTGCCCTCATGTCATTTTTAATTCTCTCTCCTCTCTCCTTAAAAATACATCCCCTAGTCTTGAAATCCTCCACCCTAGGGAAAAAGACACATACCATTAGCCCTATCTATACCCCTCATGATTTAAAAAACCTCTATCAGGTCGCCTCTCAACCTCCTATGCTCCAGTGAAAAAAATCCCAGACTATCCAGGGTGACTGTCTGTGTGGAGTTTGCACATTCTCCACGTGTCTGCGCGGTTTCCTCTGGGTGCTCTGGTTTCCTCCCACAGTCCAAAGATGTGCAGTTTAGGTGGATTGGCCATGCTAATTTGCCCGTAGTGTTCAGGGATGTGTAGATTAGGTGGGTTATAAGGGGATGGGTCTGGGTGGGATGCTCTGAAGGTCGGTGTGGACTTGTTGGGCTGAAGGGCATGTTTCCGCACTGTAGGGATTCTATGAACTTCTATGAACTTTCTTCATAATTCAAACCTTCCATATGCTGCAACATCCTGGTAAATCTTTTCTGAATCCCCTCTAGCTTAATAATATCCTTCCTATAATAGGGCCACCAGAACTGGATACAGTACTCTGGGACAGTACTCCTTAATATCTATTACAACCTCAATGTGGCATCCCAACTCCTATACTCAAAGGAGCATGTTGACCTGTTAGTATGGCATTATGCTTGTGTTCATTTTCTGGCAAGGTGTCAATGTCATACCCCTTTTTCTGGGCAGAAGATCTTTCCTGAAATCTTGGATTGGAGTAAAGGTGATTACCAACTTGATTCGGCTTTCCATGAGCTCTTCTTCAGTGAAATTGTACTTAAACCCTTTCCTGAGTATGGTGTCAAAGTATCAATAAACATCTGAGGTTTCTGCCCATGTAACATTCATTGGAGTTGGAGTCTATTAGTCTGGAAATTGATCTATACCTTGAGTTGATCCTCAAAAGCTTTCCATATCTTCTCTGAATATTTCTTTCCACAGATAGACTTGATGTATTCAGTCTGTGAAACCTCTCCTTGCCAATAGCAAGCATGATTTTCAAATGTCGCCTCTCAGAATTGTTTGCAACTTGATCTGCAAAGTGAAGATATATATGTTGTTTAAATTGCTGTATTTCATTGAAGCTGTCATTTGCTTGCCAATCCATGATCAAGTATTTGCCTTCTGTTTCTTGTTGGCGGTCTGTGGCTTTCTATTTCATTAAAGCTGAGTTCATGACTTGTTTGCTCTTTCCTTTTGCTTGGTTTGATGTTCTGTTCTTTCACTTTTTCTTCTATTTTGATATTTGTTACAGTTGAACCCTCTTTAACAAGCTTCAATGAGTGTGAGTCTGTACCTTTGATGGATATAAGTTGGTGTTCAGACCAACTAGGAAGTAATGATATCACAACAGCTTCAGCTTGAAATTCAAGGAAACAAAATGGCCGAGCCAACCAACCACTGCACAGAGGTAAGCTTCTTTATATTGGAAAAGCTTTTTTTTATTGCTTAAAACTCTGCTTTATTTCAAGGAGGAGAGCTATGCAGTTAAACTAGCTGTATCCTTTGACTTTGAGTATTAGTTTGAGACTGTAGAAAGACGTTTAGATCTGATTTTGCTTCTAAATCTGTAAGAAAGTTTAGCTGCTGTGTCTTAAATTTTATGTCAGTAAGGAGAAGACTGTAAATTTGTTTTTTACTTTTGAGATAGAGAGCTTCCAGCTTCACAGGTCATAAACTTTAAGTGAAAACTTGGGTAAGCTGCCTCCTAGCTATTTAAGATCTGTACTCATATAAACAAGCTATGGTTGGCCATCTGAATGTTTTATGATCAGCGGCTATTCAATCTTCAGTAATGATTCATGTATGAGATTCGGGTGTAACTGTTAACTATGCTGTCACCATGACATGATATGATATTCTAGGTGATGACCTTTAACTACCATAAGCCCTAATAGCAAATGAACAAAACACACAGGTCACATACCGCTGAAGAATTCAATGTCAGAAGTCACATGACAACAGGTTATAGTCCAACAGGTTTATTTGAAATCACAAGCTTTTGAAGCACTACCCCTTCATCAGGTGAAGTCAAGGAAACAAAATGGGAAGAATTAAATGAAACATTTATCACAGCACCTAATATCTACATATGTACATTACACCTTCAGGCATTTATGTGTCTGGGCTCAAACTAAGCTGTAATATGCTTCCCTCAGCATGTCATGCTGCAAGTAGGCTCAGAAAAATGGAGACTAGGAGTTTTATAGGTCACATGGCAATCATGATGTCTCTATGTCATATATCTGCTTTGAAATAGAACATAAGATTAAACTAAAATCTTCATGTCCAACTCATGCGTAAAGACATTTCACTGTTGTTAGTGAAACTTTACCATCCTTCCTATAAGCTAGATCCACATTTTCTACATTATAACAATGACTGTATATCAACGTACTTACTTGGCTGTAAAATAACTCTGGCAACACCCTGAGGATGCTAAAGGGACTATTTAAATACAAGCATTTTTTTTCTTTGAAGATGTGATCTATACTGCTGTTTCTGTGCAATACTGAGGGAACTCTACACCATCAGAGAAGATGTA
This sequence comes from Ginglymostoma cirratum, assembly GCA_024137785.1. Taxonomy (NCBI): domain Eukaryota; kingdom Metazoa; phylum Chordata; class Chondrichthyes; order Orectolobiformes; family Ginglymostomatidae; genus Ginglymostoma; species Ginglymostoma cirratum. Next base: position 10,452,959 of record JAHRHZ010000249.1, read on the forward strand.
TTTCAAATTCTAGTTTAAGAACACCATGGTCCTGGCAACAAATTCCAGCATCCACGTCAAATGCACCGAAGGACATTAAAAATGGGGTCTGTTTGAATGCAGCATTGAGCTATTTCTTTCAAATGGATAGACATCAGTTACAAGTCACCAGCACTTTTATTTTTGTGGTGTGTGTCTTGTAAAACTGACAGTGAGGCTATAGCTTTCCAAGAATATAATGAAGACCCCATCAGCATTAAGTTAGTGTTGCATGTTTTGAAGTAATAGTCCATGTTGTTAATTAGACCATCTCTTGAATATTATATTTTTGTTTGATCTACAGGTCTGGCGTATGAAATAGGAGCAGGAGTAGACCATCTGGCCCCTCTATCCTGCTCTGCCATTCAATGAGATCATGGCTAATCTTTTTGTGGGCTCAGCTCCACTCACCCGTCCACTCAGCGTAACCCTTAATCCCTTTACTGTTCAAAAATCTGTCTCTGTTTGCCCTAAAAACGTTCAACGAGGTAGCCTCAACTGCTTCATTGGGCAGGGAATTCCACAGATGTACAATTATTTGGTGAAGACTTTCCTCCTCAACTCAGTCCTAAATCTGCTCCCCTTATTTTGAGGTTATACCCCCTAGTTCTAGTTTCACCCCCCAGTGGAAACGGCTTCTCTGCTTCTATTTTATCTATTCCCTTCATAATTTTATTTGTTTCAATAAGATCCGCCTTCATTCTTCTAAATTACAATGAGGATGGTCCCATCAGACCAACATCTCCTTGCCATCTCTTTCTATCCTTCCCAGACTATCTGGCTAGGCTTCACCTAGAGAAGTGAAAATGTAAGCAGCCAGCATTTTCTATCCTAAAAGTAAAATGTGCTGACAGGTATTCTAATGCCGTTATGGCTCTGTTTTCACCACTTTTAAGAAACAGACTTCCAAAGACAAACTATAAGACAGATGGTAGTCCCGACACTAACCAGAAAGAGGGAACTCAACACCCTCAACACATGGGAAAGACAAGCCCTGGACAGATTAAAGAAGGACAAGAACATCACGATACCACCTGCAGACAAAGGGCGCATGACAGTGATAATGACTAAAAAGGACGACATCTCCAAAGCACAAACACTGCTCGCCAACGAGAACACATACCGGCCAGTACAGAATGGCCCGACACCACAACTAGGCAACAAAATCCTATACACGCTACAAAGACTTAGACAAACAGGACAGATCAACAAAGCAGACTTCTTAAGAATGAAACCCGAAGGAAACAACACACCCCGATTCTACGGCCTCCCTAAAGTGCACAAGCCGGAAGTCCCCCTCAGACCCATAGTCTCCCTACCAGGCACTCCATCACACAGATTAGCCAGAGAACTACAAAAACTCAAGCACCTAGTCAACAAATCACCCCACTCCATCCACTCAGCCCAAGAATTCCTCAAGTCCATCAAAGACATAAAGATAGAGGACGAAGAGACCATGGTATCATTTGATGTCACCACCCTATTCATGTCAATAGACATACCACGAGCAAGGGATACAATGATAACACTACTTGAACAAGAACACGACCCCAGTGAAACCATCTCCAAGGACAACATGCTTAAACTACTGGACCTATGCCTGACCACCCACTTCACCTTCAACGGTCAAACATACAAGCAAATCAACGGGACACCCATGGGATCGCCTATCTCCGGACTCATAGCAGAAGCAGTGATGAAAAGACTGGAAAGGACTGCCCTTCCGCAAATCCAACCTAAACTACGGATACGCTACGTAGACGACACCTTTGTCATCATTAAACGGACCAAATTAGAAGAGACACACAAACTCATGAACAACACCCTCACCGGAATAAAATTCACGAGAGAGGAGGAGAAGAACAAACAGCTCCTATTCCTGGATGTCATGGTAGAGCACAAGACAAATAGGGAACTGCAAACGAAAGTACACAGAAAAGCTACCCACACAGACCAGGCATTGAACTTCAACAGTAACCATCCCAGCAACACACAAACGAAGCTGTGTGCGAACACTATTTAAAAGGGCAACAACACACTGCAGCAACACGGAACTACACTAAGAGGAGGAGTAATACCTCTTCCAAGTGTTCAAGGATAATGGATATCCAAAGAACTGGGTCAGGAGGTACCTACAGGAACAGCATCAGAAATATTCTACATGCCCCAACACACTCATCACACTACCCTACATCAGGAACACGTCAGAACTCACCACAAGACTTCTACGACCGCTGGGCATCAGAGTGGCACACAAACCCACATCAACCCTATGACAAGGGCTCACCTGAACTAAAGACCCACTTCCCACCATAGACAGGACCAATGTCATCTACAAGATGCCCTGCAGAGACTGTGAGAAACATTACATCGGACAAACAGGAAGGAAACTAACAACAAGAGTACATGAACACCACTGGCTACAAAAAGACGCGACCAATACTCCCTCATCTCAATCCACATGGACAAGGAGAACCACAACTTCGACTGGGACAACACCAAGATCCTGGGACAGGCTAGGCAGAGACAGGCATGAGAATTCCCGGAAGCATGGCACTCCACGAAGCAGGCTATTAATAAACACATTGAACTCAACCTCATATACATTCCACTATGGAGGAAACCCGGAAGTGAGGCAATCCATCGCAACGGACCCCAGAGTTTAAAAGCCAGGCAGGAAAACACACCGACACTTCATCAGAGGCTGCACTGAGGATGTTACCAAGCATGGTAATGAAACGTCTGCGGAATAACAAACCAGCTCGGCGAGCCAACCATCCTCAACACCCACGACCCAAGCTACCGATCTACTCCAAAACCTTAGACACTTCCAAAGACTCACAACAGAGAAAGTGAATTGGACTAACAGTATAAACACAGTGACTGTAAGAGTAGGGCAGGGGCTAGGAATACTGCAGTGAGTAACTCACCTTTTGACTCCCCAAAGCCTGTCCACCATCGAAAAGGCACAAATCAGGAGTGTGATGGAATACTCCCCACATGCCTGGATGGGAACAGCTCGAACAACTCTCACGATGCTTCGCAGCATTCAGGACAAAGCAGCCCACTTGATTGGCACCACTAACATTTACTTACCCCATCACTGACACATAGTTGCAGCAATGTGAACTATCTATAAGAAACTTTGCAAAAAATTCACTGAGGGTCCATAGACATCACCTTCCAAACTCATGACCATGCCACCTAGGAGGACAAAGGCAGCAAATACATACAAATACACACTACCTGCAAGTTCATCTCTACCACTCATCATCCTGACTTAGAAATATATCACAATTGCTTCAGTATCATTATGTCAAAATCCTGAAACTGTTGTGGCCAAATCAGGCAGGTAGTGAGGGAATCCCCTGAGTGCGTCTCACATGGAATCTATTTTTTGACATTGGAAAAATGGTGGGAGTGAAGGCTTCTCTGTAGAGGCCACCCAGAGCTTGGCTGTGACCCTGTATGTGGTCCAACTGCTTAAGGAGGGATGAAGAAGTGTGGAAGGGCAATAGCAGTAGGGGGATTCATTCGGGAAGGGAGTGAACAGATGATTTTGCAGCCATAGACGTGACTCCAGGTATTTTGCTCCTGAGTGCCAGGATGAAGGATATCATGAACGGCTGTAGGGGGAGGGTGAAAAGCAAGAGGTCGGGATCCAATGACGCGGGAAGAGAGACAATTGAGGTGCCGCAAGCTGACTTTAGGGAGCTAAGTAGGAAATTAAAAAAGTGAATGTTCAAAGGTAGTAATCGCTTGATAACTCCAACGGTCACACAGCAGTGAGTTATAGAGTCATGGAACTGTACAGCACAGAATCAAGTCCCTTTAGTCCAACTTATAAGACTAGAAGGAAGGAACAGAAGAATTAGTGGCTGGAAAGGTGGTGCAGGATTCCTGAGGTATTGGGACCATTTTTGGGGGAGGCAGGACCAGCACATTTGTTACAACTGAACAGAATCAGGACCAACATCCTTAAGCAAGGTTTGCTAAACCCAGTTTTAAACAATATTGACAGGGGAATGGGATCCTGACAGCGAGATAGAATTAGGAATTAAAACGTGAGTAACTTCACTTGAAGGCAGAAGAAATTTAGACTAGATTTTTAAAAAAAGTGAGTTTAGCGAAGGTAAATTGAATGAATTTTAATCAGGGAACCTAAGGGACAAGGCAGATGAGCTGAGGGCACAAATAGATGCATGGGAGTATGATATCATATCTATGCCCAGGATTTAGCTGAAGGTGGGCAGAATTGGCAGATCATCATTCTGAGTTATAGAATATTCAGATGAGATAGAGGCCAAGATAGAAGAAGAGGGCTTCCTTTTCAGGAAGCCTGTAAACAGAGATACAGGATCAAATATGTAATGAGATTTCAGAAAACTGTAAGAATATTAAGGCAGTAGAAGATTTTAACTAACCAAAAATTAATTGGGAGCATTTTAGTGTGCAAGGAGGGAAGGAACAAATTCTCTTTTTTCTATTCATTTGTGGGATGTGGGCTGGCCAGCATTTCTTGCCCATCCCTAGTTGCCCTTGAGAAGATGGTGGTGAGCTGCCTTCTTGAGCCACTGCAGTCCTCCTGCTGTGGGTTGAGCCACAATGCTATTAGGGAGGGAATTCCAGGATATTGACCCAGTGACAGTGAAGCAACAGTGATATATTTCCAATTCAGGATGGTGAGTGGCTTGGAGGGGAGTTTGGAGGTGGTGGCGTTCTTAAGTTGCATTCAGGAGAAATTCTTAACCCGTGCATAGAAATCCCATGAACGGGGTAGGGAGGTGCAGTTCTGGACTAAACGTTCAGAAATGAGCCTTGGCTAATCAAGGCAAACATCCCATATACTTTCTTAACCACCGGATCTACCTGTGCTCTTAGACCACGACTGGAGTACTGTGAGCAGTTTTGGTCACCACATTACAGGAAAGATTTGGGTGTACTAGAGTAGTTGCCGAGGAAATTGACCAGGATGCTGCTCGGGCTGGAGTGTCTGTGCTGAGAGGAAAGATTGGATTAGCTGGGATGGTTTTCCTTGGAGTAGGCAGGTTGAGAAAGGACCTGATAGAGGTGTGTAAGATTATGAGGGGCATAAATAGGGTGGATAGAAGGCACTTTTTCCATTGGTAGAGGGATCAATAACTGGGCATAGATTTAAGGTAAGATGTTGAAAGTCAAGATGAAAGCTGAGGAGGCATTCTTCTCACTCAGAGGATGGTGGGAGTCTGGAACTCACTGCCTGCAAGTGTAGTTGAGTCAGAAAGTTTCATAGCATAGAAACAATATTTAGCTATCCACTTGTGTTGCCCTAGCCTCCAGGGCTAAGGGTCAAAAGCCGAAAAATGGGATTAGTGTACTCAGGTTTTTGTTGAATGAACACAATGAGCCGAATGTCATTCATTTTTAGATGGGGAAGTAGAGAAAGGTATCCACATATAGTGAATGAACCTGCTCATCAAGTCAGGGTAAAGTGCTTACAAACTTCAATGCAGCTGTATCAGCATTTTGCAAATGAACCTTTATTTATACAAAATGAACATGTGCTACATATAACACGAAGGACTTAAGACCAACATCCACAGACTGGGTAAACAATTAAACGGAAACTAACCAGCTTAGGATATTACAAACAAGTAAGCACTTGTTTCCATGAAGCAGCCATATTCCATGATGGACATTCATGAGATTCATGGTTCCCCAATGATACACTGGAACTACTACCTGATTCAGCACCCGAAGAAGGCATAAGGCTCCAAAAGCTTGTGTTTTCAAATAAACCTGTGGGCATATAACCTGGTGTCATGTGATATTTGACCTTGTCCATCCCAATCCAACACCAACACCTCCACATCATTTATTCAGCAGAGAAAGTTCTTCTGTGAAAGGAATTCGGGAGATTAACTTTCTTCCATGTAGGATAATGGATCAATTACCAGGTTTATCAGGAATGACATCCTCCATGAAGGACATCCAAAAGATCAAAGACCCCCCAGTACAGAAATAATTTACCAACCAATCAAGGTCAAAATCAGAATCAAGGTCAATAGTTCTCAAACCAAAGACTTACCAATCTTCCAAGCCTAAAGGGAGTATTTGCTAGAAAAATTGTGAAACTTCCAGTCTTTCTGCATTCTGACATCAGAAACTTGAAGGAGATGGGGTCGAGATAAATGTGAGCTAATTATTGGCTACTTTCTACCAATGTTAACTAAGAGGAGAATATGTTTCAGGGGGATACTGTCAAATGTAGAATTTCTGAAAAAGTTAATTTTGGAGATTGCCTTAAGCTGTACCAGATCTGATGATGTCCTTGGGTGGTAAAAAGAGAGACAAGCTGGAAAAAGACATGTCATCATTATCTCCTTTTATTTATTCATTTGTGGGATGTGGGCATCGCTGCCTGACCAGCATTTCTTCCCCTTCCCTAGTTGATCTTGAGAAGGTGGTGGTGAGCTGCCTTCTCCACTGTTGCAGTCCCTGTGCTGTGGGTTGACCCACAATGACATTAGGGAGGGAATTCCAGAATATTGTCCCAGTGACAGTGAAGTTACAGTGAAATATTCCTAAGTCAGGATAGTGAATAGCTTGAAGGGGCGTTTGCAGATGATGGTGTTCCCATGTATCTGCAGCCCTTGCCCTTCTAGATGGAAGTGGTTATGGATTTGGAAGATGCTGTCTGAGAATCTTTGGTGAATTTCTGCAGTGCATCTTGTAAATAGGACATATTGATGTTACTGAGATTCAGTGGTAGGGGGAGTGGATGCTTTTGGATGTAATGCAAATCAAGTGGGCTGCTTTGTCCTGGATGCTCCTGATAGTCTTAGTTATTATTTTTAACTAGCCAATATGACACACTGTTATCAAGCAACTCTTTTGTTAAGATGAGTGCCTCTTCTCCTTAAGTTTAATTAGTGATTCATCCTCACTCACTGATAAACAAATAGGCCTTTCAACCCAGTACAGAAAGGAAGATTGGTGGCAAATCTCTACCAATTATTGTCTGATAGTGTTTGATTGCATGGCACATTAAACATATAGGAAATGGAGTAGGTCAGTCGATCTGTAGAACCTGGGACAAAGCACATGGTGTAGTCAGAGGTAATGTACTGGCATGGACTGATGATTGGTTAACAGATGGAATAAAAAGAATAGGAATAAATGGGTCATTCTTATGTTGGTAACCTGTAACAAGTGGGGTACAGTACTTGGGCCCCTGCTGCTCACAATATTTTTCAAGGATCTGGACGTGGGGAGCAAATCTGATATTACCAAATTTAAAAGATTGCGTGTTGTGAGGAAAATGTAAAACATTTTCAGGAGGATTTGGACAGGCACGGGGAAAGATCATTGGTGAATGGAACATAATATGGAAATATGTGAGATTATCCACTCTTCCAAATCTGCAGAGTATTTTTTGAATGGTAATAGGCTGAAAGGTGTTGTACAAAGTGACCTAGATGCTCTTGTCAATAAGTCACTAAAGGCTGAACATGCATGTGCAGCAAGCTATTAAGGCTGATGGAATGTTATCATTTGTTGTCAAACAATTTGAGTACAAGAACAGTGAAGCCTTGCTTCAATTGTACAGAAGTGTAGTTAGACCACATCTGGAGTACTGTGCACAGTTTTGGACTGCCAATCTCAGGAAAGTTATTATTCTTATTGAAGGAGTTTCACAAATATTCAGCAGACTGGTTCCCAGGACTGTCCTATGAAGAGAGATTGGGCAAACTGGGCCTGTATTCTCTATGTTGCTCCCTCTAGGCTGCATGGCTAGAAGCCCAAACAGCCATTTCCATGGTCTGCACATGGTCACCAGTGTGCCAGTGCTACTTACAGCATTGACTTCCAATTCTGGAAGTTACTTCTGTGCACGGACCTTGAAGATCTGCACAGAAGAGAAAAACATTAACAGGCATAGAGATAACAAGGTGTAGAACTGGATGAACACAGCAGGCCAACCAGAGTCAGAGGAGCAGGAAGGCTAACGTTTTGGGCCTAGACCCTTCTTCAGAAGGTCTAGGCCAGAAATGTCAGCCTTCCTGCTCCTCTGCTGCAGCTTGGCCTGCTGTGTTCATTCAGTTCTACACCTTGTTATCTCAGATTCTCCAGCATCTGCAGTTCCTACTATCTCTGAAACAACATTAGCAGGAATGTGGATTCTCTAAAGTTTCATAGATTGAGATATGATCTCTTTCAAGATTACAAAATACTGAAAGAGAAGGACAGGGTAGATGCAGAAAGATGTTCTCCCCTGGCTGTGGTGTCTAGAATGGGTGGGCCGGGACACAATCGGAAGTCTCATATATTAGAGCTGATCTTTCTCTGCACCTTCACTGTCGCTGTTACACTATATTCTACATTATGTTCTATTACCCTGATGTATTTCTATAAGGTATGATTTGCCTGGATAGCATTAAAAACAACAGTTTTCACTGCCTCTTGGTGCATGGAACAATAATAATACAAAGCAAATCAAATTAAGCAATTTAAAATAAGGGGGCCTGCCATGTAGGTTTGAGATTAGGCTTTTGTACTTACTTAGGGGCTTGTGAATCTTTAGAATTCTCTACTCCACGGGATTGTGGAATTTTGATCTTTGAGTAGGTTTAAGGTAGAGATTGATAGATTTCTGATCAGCAGTGGCGTTTAGGGTTATAGGGATGGAGGTGAGGAACTGGCATCGAGGTTGGTAATGATGATCATAATTGTATTTGTAGTCCATGGCAAAATGCATAGACCAATACATTGTTTAAAACACACTTGTACCTTGTAGTTTCAAAGCTAACAAACAGACACAAGTCAAATACCGATAAAACAGTCACAACTTTATTAAACCAAGAATCAAAAATAAGCATGCTTTTCAAAAGTAACTCTTTCTAACTACCCAAGGTTTCCAGAAATACTTGGAATGCACACTCAAACTTGGAGAGAGGCTGGTAAAGTTCATGGAGCTGAATGGTGTGTCTGCAGATGTGAGTCTTGGGCTGTAGTTAAACTCTCTAGGTAGAGCATCCTTTCAACGTGAGTGTCTTCAGTCTTTCAGTGGAGTCTTTGCTGCTTTTTCAAGGCCAAATCCAGGTTTATATATCTATATCTTTTTGGTACATTCCTTATCAGAGGATAGTCCTTAATCATCAGAGGTAGTTTCAATGTTCCATTCCATGGGTAACTAATCAGATGCCATTCTGTCCCAGAGAAGGGCCCAAATACAAATGTCCCCTTTATTTCTATTGATACTAGGTAATAGTTGTGCCCACCAGCACTCTGTTAGGCTCAGATTTTCTTGGGCACACCCCGGTGTTGTGGCCTGATTGTGTTTGGGCAGTTTATTTGAAAAAATTCTTTAATCAGATCCCACAATTCTATTTGGTTGGTGAATCCTTAGGCCTCAGAGCTCAGCAGCCTCCTGGCTACATATTGAATGATGGGCAGGTATGATGGGCTGAATGGTCTACTCTTGTATGTCCCTAACTAGATATGCCATTCACATGTATGTCTCACTCTTTCACAGATAAGGGAGTGAAAATATGAAATTCTTTCCCTCAAAGTTAAGGATCAATTGAAATTTCCACAACTGAAATTGTGATTTATATAGGTGTGGGCTGCAGTCAGGTCAACTGACTGTGGTCTGTCAGATGTCATGGCAAGCTAGTTAAAATTAAAACCATCTACATGTGAGATCCTTCATGTACACCCAGCCTCTCTCCTTCACCACACTCTGCCCTCAGAGTAGCTGTGGGCGAGTGAAGAAACCTTCACACATCTCCTTCTGAAACACATCTTTGCAAAGAAGGTCTTAAGAGAGAAGTGCAGTGGTGCACTTGGCAACAGCTCCTCCGCAAACCACCTTCTGGAAGCAGTGACTGCACTGATGCAGATCTTCCCCACATCAGCCAATCAGCATCACCACTCTGCTGCCCTCTTCAAGGGCATTAGACTCAAAATTGGCTTGAGAGGCAGGAAGCAGAGGGTGATGGTAGAATGATGTTTCAGTGACTGGAACATAGAACACAGAACATAGAACATTACAGTGCAGTACAGACCCTTTGGCCCTCGATGTTGCGCCAACCTGTGAAACCAATCTGAAGCCCATCTAACCTATACTATTCCATTATTACTTATATGTTTATCCAACGGCAACTTAAATGCCCTTAAAGTTGGCGAGTCTACAACTGCTGCAGGCAAGGCATTCCATGCCCTTACTACTCTCTGAGTAAAGAATCTATCTCTGACATCTGTCCTATATCTATCACCCTTCAATTTAAAGCTATGTCCCCTCATGCCAGCCATCACCATCCGAGGAGAAAGGCTCTCACTGTCCACCCTATCTAATCCTCTGATCATCTTGTATGTCTCTATTAAGTCACCTCTTAACCTTCTTCTCTCTAATGAAAACAGCTTCAAGTCCCTCAGCCTTTCCTCATAAGACCTTCCCTCCATACCAGGCAACATCCTGGTAAATCTCCTCTGCACCCTTTCCAATGCTTCCACATCCTTCCTATAATGCGGTGACCAGAACTGTACGCAATACTCCAAGTGCGGCCGCACCAGAGTTTTGTACAGCTGCAACATGACCTCATGGCTCCAAAATTCAATCCCTCTTCCAATAAAACCTAGCACACCGTATGCCTTCTTCGCAAACCTATCAACCTGGGTGGGAACTTTCAGGGATCTATGTACATGGACACCGAGTTCTCTCTACTCATCCACACTACCAAGAATCTTACCATTAACCCAATACTCTGTATTCCTGTTACTCCTTCCAAAGTGAATCACCTCACACTTTTCCGCATTAAACTCCATTTGCCACCTCTCAGCCCAGCTCTGCAGCTTATCTATATCCCTCTGTAACCAGCAACATTCTTCCGCACTATCCACAACTCCACTGACTTTAGTGTCATCCGCAAATTTACTAACCCATCCTTCTATGCCCTCATCCAGGTCATTTATAAAAATGACAAACAGCAGTGGCCCCAAAACAGATCCTTGCGGTACACCACTAGTAACTGAACTCCAGGATGAACTTTTCCCATCAACCACCACTCTCTGTCTTCTTCCAGCTAGCCAATTTCTGATCCAAACCGCTAAATCACCCTCAATCCCATGCCTCTGTATTTTCTGCAATAGCCTACTGTGGGAAACCTTATCAAACGCTTTACTGAACTCCATATACACCGCATCAACCGCTTTACCCTCACCCACCTGTTTAGTCACCTTCTCAAAGAACTCAATAAGGTTTGTGAGGCACGACCTACCCTTCACAAAACCGTGTTGACTATCCCTAATCAAATTATTCTTTTCTAGATGATTATAAATCCTATCTCTTATAATCCTTTCTAACACTTTACCCACAACCGAAGTAAGGCTCACTGGTCTATAATTACCAGGGTTGTCTCTACTCCCCTTCTTGAACAAGGGGACAACATTTGCTATCCTCCAGTCTTCTGGCACTATTCCTGTAGACAATGATGACATAAAGATCAAAGCCAAAGGCTCTGCAATCTCCTCCCTAGCTTTCCAGAGAATCCTAGGATGGATCCCGTCTGGCCCAGGGGACTTACCTATTTTCACACTTTCCAGAATTGCTAACAGCTCCTCCTTATGAACCTCAATCCCGTCTAGTCTAATAGCCTGTATCTCAGTATTCTCCTCGACATCAAGTCTGTTTCCAGTGGGATTCTGCAGAACTTGGTGCTGGGGCACTTGCTGTTTGTGATGTATGTTAATGATTTGGACTTAATGTAAAGATCAGAAAAGATTTACAAGGATGTTGCTGGGATTGGGGGGTTTGAGCTTGAGGGAGAGGCTGAACAGCCGTAAGCTATTTTCCCTGGAATGTCAGAGGCTGAGGGGTGACCTTATGGAGGTTTATAAAATCATGAGGGGCATGGATAGGGTGAATAGCCAACGCCTTTCCCTGGAATAGGAGAGTCCAAAACTAGAGAGCATAGGTTTAAGATGAGAGCGGAAAGATTTAAAAGGGACCTGTGGAGCAACTCTTTCATCCAGAGAGTGGTGCTTGTATGGAATGAGCTGCCAGATGAAGTGGTGGAGGCTGGTACAATTACAACATTTAAAATGCATCTGAATGGGTATATGAATAGGGAGGGTTCAGAGGGATATGGGCCAACTACTGGCCAATGGGGCCAGATCAGTTTAGGATCTCTGGTCGACACGGACAAGTTGGACCAAAGTATCTGATTCCATGCTGTACATCTCTGACTCTATGAAAACATTCCCAACTTGTCCAATCTCTTCACAAAATTGAAGTTTTTCATCTTACAACCGTTCTGGTGAATCATTTCTCCATTCTCCAATGTCTTCATAGCTTTCCTTAAGTGTGGTATTCCTGCTGGACTATAACCTGGTGTTATGTAACTTCTGACTTCATCAATTTCCTTATTTCAAGTTCACTTGTTAAGTGTAGCTTTCAAGTTCACTTACAGCTTTGGTGTAGTTGAATAATGAGGAGTCCACTCCCGAGATTTGAAAGTACAAACTGGCATAGCTAGAAGTTGACTACTCCAATTGCAACAAATACAAAAAGCTGATTATGCAGAGCATAATTTTGAAGTTTACAGATGACATGTAACGCACAAAAAACAAACAGCTCTGAAGAAGGATCCAGACCCAAAACGTCAGCTTTCCTGCTCCTCTGATGCTGCTTGGCCTGCTGTGTTCCTCTAGCTCTACACCTTGTTATCTCAGCTGTGAATGTTACTTGGTATGAGTCCTGTTCATTGAAAAGCTAGAGGAAGTTGTGTTTGTTTGCCTTACAATGAAGATGTTTAAGAGGAGATTTGGTAGAGATGTTCAAAATCATAAATGGCTTCGATAGCATAAATGCAAAGAAACTTCTTCCAGTGGCGGAAGAGTCAATATCCAAAGGAAACGAACCAAAAGTGATTTGCTTTTTTATTCATTCACAACAACGAAGTTTTAAAAAATAGCACAGCAAAAGCCTACCACGAGAGTTCACCTCTGCCATCCTGACAGCAGTCCACACACCACCCCACGCGGATGTGAAGTATGCCCCTACGTGTGATTTACACCGCCACAGACACGCTCGAGACAATATTCCCCAAGGCCCTACTCACTGTGGCCGGCATCTTCAGCCAAGCCAACCTCAAGCAGGTGATGCCGAAGTACCACCAGCACATCTCCTGCCCCACCTCGAGACTGAACATTCTGGACCACTGCTACACAACCATCAAAGACAACTACTGCTCAATCCCCCCTCCCACACTTCGGAAATTCTGACCACAGCGCTGTGTTCCTCCTCCCTGATCACAAGCAGAAGATGAAATGGGGGAATCCTCGATGAAAAGAAGGACAGTGCCGGTCCGAGGTGGTCCAAGGCAGCAGAAGACCGTTTCTTGGACTACTTGGACAGTTTCCTCCCGGCTGTTATCAGACTGATGAATGGTCTCTTTAGCATCAAATAACGCTGATCTTGCTAACCTTGATATCATCTGGCGCACGCCCTGTCCAATGTAACCTGTATGCCTCTGTTTAAATCTTTTTGATCTGTACATCATCTTTTGCTTCCATGATCTGCCTGTACCGCTTGTAAACAGACCTTTTCACTGTATTTCAGTACATGTGACACTCAGTCATGGGATGCAGATGTCGCTGGTGAGGGCAGCATTTGTTGCCCATCCCTAATTGCCCTTGAAGGTGGCGGTGAGCTGCCTTCTCGAACCGTCCCATCCTTGAGCTGTAAGTACACCCAAAGCGCTGTTCTGATTCAGTGATGGTGAAGGAATGGTGATCTATTTCCAAGTCGGTACGTTGAGTGAATTGGAGGGGAATTTGTAGGGGGTGGTGTTATCATGTATCTACAGATCTTGTCCTTCTAGGTGGTACGGATCATGGGTTTGGAAGTGCTGTTGAAGGAACCTTGATGAATTGCAAAGGAATGAGAGGCACCATTACATAGCAGGCTGTTTGCTACTGAAATGCCTGAAAGAATGATCGATGTAGATCAAGTCATAATTTTAAAAATAGAAAAAAGAACCATGATCTGGAGATTAAGATTTATTTGGCTAAATTTTTAAAGAGAATGTACAAATGTGTTGGAGTGGATGCTTACCTTTTGTATGTTATCAAGTGAAAAACTTCATTGTAAAAGTCTTGTAAAATAGCATTGAAACATACAGTGGCATTTAAAACTAAGATATTATAAAGATTTGTTTAGATATCGCTCGGCCAGACTTCAATAGTTAGCCTTCTTTGTGTTATAAAATTTTGCCCACAAGGGTGCTGGAGGTATAAAGGACAAAGAACAAAGAAAATTACAGCACAGGAACAGGCCCTTCAGCCCTCCAAGCCTGCACCAATCCAGATCCTCTATCTAAACTTGTCACCTATTTTCCAAGGATCTGTATCTCTCTGCTGCCTGCCCATTCATGTTTCTGTCTAGATACATCTTAAATGACGCTAACGTAGCCACCTCTACCACCTCTGCTGGCAACGCATTTCAGGCACCCACCACCCTCTGTGTAAAGAACTTTCCACGCATATCTCCCTTAAACTTTTCCCCTCTCACCTTGAAATCGTGACCGCTAGTAATTGAGTCCCCTACTCTGGGACAAAGCTTCTTGCTATCCACCCTGTCTACACTTGTCATGATTTTGTAGACCTCAATCAGGTCCCCCCTCAACCTCCGTCGTTTTAATGTAAATAATCCTAATCTACTCAACCTCTCTTCATAGCTAGTGCTCTCCATACCAGGCAACATCCTGGTGAACCTCCTCTGCACCCTCTCCAAAGCATCCACATCCTTTTGGTAATGTGGCGAACAGAACTGTACGCAGTATTCCAAATGTGGTTGAACCAAAGTCCTATACAACTGTAACATGACCTGCCAACTCTTGTACTCAATGCCCATCCGATGAATGAAAGCATGTCGTATGCCTTCTTGACCACTGTATCGACCTGCATTGCCACCTTCAGGGTACAATGGACCTGAACACCCAGATGTCTCTGTACATCAATTTTCCCCAGGCCTTTTCCATTTACCGTATAGTTCACTCTTGAATTGGATCTTCCAAAATGCATCATCTCACATTTGCCTGGATTGAACTCCATCTGCCATTTCTCCGCCCAACTCTCCAATCTATATATATTCTGCTGCATTCTCCGACAGTCCCCTTCACAATCTGCTCCTCCACCAATCTTAGTGTCATCTGCAAACGTGCTAATCAGACCATCTATACCTTGCTTCAGATCATTTATGTATATCACAAACAACAGTGGTCCCAACACAGATCCCTGTGTAACACCACTGGTCACAGTTCTCCATTTTGAGAAACTCCCTTCCACTACAACTCTCTGTCTCCTGTTGCCCAGCCAGTTCTCTATCCAACTAGCTAGTACACCCTGGACCCCATGCGACTTCACTTTCTCCATCAGCCTACCATGGGAAACCTTATCAAATGCCTTACTGAAGTCCATGTATATGACATCTACAGCCCTTCCCTCATCTATCAACTTTGTCATTTCCCTTCCCTCATCTATCAACTTTGTCACATGTGTGAGCCAATAGTAGTACAATGAGACTGATGGTGCATATTCTTTTCCCTTTATTTGTTCGTGGGATGTGGGCATTGCTGGCTAGGCAGTGCCCAACCCTAATTGACCAGAATGCAGTTAAGAGCCAGCCACAATTCTGTGGGTCTGGAACCACATATAGGCCAGAACAGGTAAGGGCATTAGTGAAGCAGATGCATTTCTCCTGACAATCAATGATACACAGTCATCATTACACTTTTATTCCCAGATTTTTTTTTATTGAATTCACATTCCACCATCAGCCACGGCAGGATTTGAACCAGGTCCCCAGAACGTTATCTGGGTCTTTGGATTAACAGTCCAGCAATAGTACATCTCGACCATCGCCTCCCCTAAACCTGAATGAACAATGGAACAAATGTTGTTACCTCCTTAATATTGAGAAGAAAACGGTAGAAGGACTAAGAAGGACAGTAAGTCAAAGGGCTCAATATTCAATTGAGCGAGAAAAGTAAATAAAGAATGGAATGTAGATTGGTTGAAGAGAAGAAAGCAAAAATAAGAAGGTTGGAACATTTTGGATTGACGCATTGATTATCTTCAAACTAAAAAGTTCACAACTAAAGGAATGAGCCTCCATACTTACAATTGATATTTTTTTTTAAAAATTGATGTATTGTTAATTATTGATTTGGCTTTATGGAACATGCAAATTCAGAAACTGAATCAAGCTCCCATGGAGGTTAAGAACGAGTTCAAACTGATCAACCACTAGCGATGATCTGCAATCCTTAAGCTACTTAAAGTTGCTGCTCCAATAGCACTTGGGTCATTGTGTGTTGATAAACTCCCCTACAAATCTCTGCGATTCAGCTCAGTCAGAGCTCAGATGGTAGCACTCTCACCTCTGAGTTAGAAGCTGGTGGAATCACAGTCTCACTCCAGCGACTTGCGTTGAAGACTTGAGGCTAAGACTCCAATGCAGGAGATAAGCAGGAGCATTCCCTCACTGCTGTGTCGGGAAGATCAGGTGGACACTGAGCTCGATTCACTAAACCCTGTGATAATCTGAGTTAAAGTTTGGGTTCTGTCTACTGAGCTACATATGGAGATCTGATACACACATGGTGACTGTGCTTTGTCTCAAATCTAATGGTATTTTTATGAGTGCCAAATGATTAACAATTGAAATGGGATTTAATAACCAGTTGTATTTAACTGGTATCTTTGTAGTGTGAAGGAGGTTACAGCTGCATTTGCTGTAAATGTTTGGTACCGTTGAATGGAAGCCAGTAAGCCTCGGCTGACACTTAATAGCTTTATGGTTATCCTCAGTGTTTGTGATGGAAACACATCCACACACTGTGGACCTCCCACTGATTTCACCTGTTCCTTCAACTTTTCAATGCTTGCAATTAGGCTGGCTGCATTGGGGTTTGACTGTGGGAATGGTGCAGCTTCTGTTACAACCTCTTGTGCACATGGCTTGCAGGAGAAAGAAATGACTCTCCCCATCCCCACCCACCAAGGCCCCCCATCAGTAGAGTGATAGATCCTGAATGAAAACATGCTAATGAGACATTCGCCACATCTTTTGTTCATTCAGATGCATTGTTCATCTTAAGAGGACCATGCATGGCAGGATTTGGCCCACCGTGTGTCAATGCTTGCTCTTTGAAAGCGTCATCCAATTTCATCCCCTCCCCCTGCTTTTGCTCTGCAAATTTCTCCTTTTGACACTTATACTGGTCATTTTCATTTCCATTGCAAAGTCCCTTTGAATGTCTTTTTCTAAAAAGATTTCATTAGATCTGAAATTATTTGCACTTAAGGCCTCATGTGTTATCATTCGAAGGGCTGGTCATTTTCTTGTCAAACAGCAAGGCTACGTTGGCCCTGAAAATTTGCAGTTTTTAGCCACCAGCACCAACCTTGTGTTTTCGCTGGTCTCCTGTGATAACTACAGCAGTGGACTCCACTGGTGGACCCCATCAAATTTAAGGGCCTTCATCTCTACCATTAGGGGGAATCTTGCTGGTGTTAATTGAGGTAGTGTTCCACTAGCCAGAGTAAAAACACCAAGTGATATTTTGATGTAAGTCACACAACATCTCTAATTCACCGGGAATGAAATAAAGACTTGTTTTTCTGTAAATGTCAGTGTATCCCAAAGCCATGCATGGTACAGAAGCCATGTGTCTGCACCAGCTCCCTGCTCTTTTTAACTAAGAGTTAATCTTCTGCCTTTACCCCATAGCTGTATATCGTTTCAATTTAGCTACTTATCTAAAGCCTTCAATTGATCTTGCCTCCACCACACTCCCAGGATGTGTGAAAAAGATTTCTCCAATCTTACACATGCTTCTTTTCCAAAACACTGGCTATGCCCTCTGATTCTCAATATGTTCATGAGTGGGAATGGTTTATGCCAATCCATAATGTCCAGATCCTACATGACTTTGAATGCTTCCACCAGATCTCGGCTGAACTTTCTCCTCTCCAAGGAAAAACAATTCCAGCTTTTCTAATTTATTCTCAAAATTGAAGTTTTTCTTTCCTGCTGTCTTTCTCATAAAGCTTTGCTGCATTCTCTCAAATTCATTCACATCCTTCCGAAAATCTGGCACCCAGAACTCCACACAATACTTTAGCTGAGGTCTAATGTGTGACCTATATAAGTGTAGCATAACCTCCCTCCCCTTGTATTCTATGCCTCTATTAATGAAGCCTTGATTACTGTCTGCTTCATTAACTGGTCTCCGCCTGTCATGCCACTTTTAATAACTAATGCATGTATACACTCAGGTCAATCTGCTCCTGCTCTTTAGAAGAGTACGTATTATTTTATTTTGTCTCTCCATGTCCCTTGTACAAAAAGGTATCACATCAATCTTCTCCACATTGAACTTCATCTGCCACATATCTGCCCCCTCCTCCAACCCGTCAGTGCCCTTTTGTAGTTTCATGGTCAAGTCACCACCTGCTATCATTTAAAAGTTACTTGTGACAAGTTTGAATCTGTGATCCTTCTCAGGTACCTAGGAAATTTTAACTTGCACTATTTTGCTGGATTTATACGTTCCATAATAGATACGATCCTAATTAAGATCATCTTTTAGGTATAGTAGGAACTACAGATGCTGGAGAATCTGAGATAACAAGGTGTAGAGCTGAATGAACAAAGCAGGCCAAGCAGCACCAGAGGAGCAGGAAAGCTGACGTTTCAGGCCTAGACCCTTCTTCAGAAACAGGGGAGGAGAAGGGGGTTCTGAAATAAATAGGGAGGGGGGGAGGCGGATAGAAGATGGATAAAAGATAAGCTAGGTGGAGAGGAGACAGACAGATCAAAGAGGCGGGGATGGAGTTGCAGTGGGAGAGAGATCCACTGAGGTCTTTCCGGAGGGAGAAGGGTAACTTCTTCAAGGTGGACATCCTTAGAAGAGGCTTCGCAGTGGGGTTAAAATTGTTTCGGAGATAGTAGGAACTGCAGATGCTGGAGAATCTGAGATAACAAGATGTAGAGCTGGATGAACACAGCAGGCCAAGCAGCATCAGAGGAGCAGGAAAGCTGACGTTTCAGGCCTAGACCCTTCTTCAGAAATGGGGGAGGGGAAGGGGGTTCTGAAACAAATAGGGAGGGGGGATTGCGGATAGAAGATGGATAAAGGATAAGCTAGGTGGAGAGGAGACAGACAGATCAAAGAGGCGGGGATGGAATTGCAGTGGGAGGGACGTCCTCCCTTGTTCCTTGTTACAGCATTAGATTTCATCTGCCATTTTTCTGTCCACTTGCACATCTTGCAGTTCAACCTTCATCATTGCTTCAAAACCTCTGATTTAGTTTGAATTCATCTGTTCAGTTAGGCCCAGACCAGTTGCTTCTCCTAGAATATTTTATTAACAGGATATAAGTGACAACTTCGACCATGAGACCATAAGAAATAGGAACAGGAGTAGGCCATTTGGCCCCTCAAGCCTACTCTGCCATTCAATGGAATCATGGCTGATCCAAAATTCCTCATATTTGCTTTTTTGCCCTGGTAATGCTTTTTTCCTTCAAAATAGATAAAAATACACAGGAGCTGCACCCACAGCCCTCTCTGGCAAGGAATTCCAAAGAGACTCAACCCTCTGAGAGAAGAAATTCCTCCTTATCTCAGTCTCAAATTGTTGGCCCTTTATACTGAGACTATACCCTCTGGGTATAGTCCAGTCCTCATCATGGTCATCATAATAAGGTAAAACATAAAAGTAAAATGAGTTGCTCAGCTCAATCAGTCTGTACTGGCATTTTTCTTTCCCATAACTCACTCTCTCTTCCTTCCTTTTCCATTGGGAAGAAGATGCAAAAGTTTGAAACACATACCAACAGACTCAAGAATAGATTCTTCCCCATTGCTATCAGACTTATGAATGGACCTCTCATATATTAGAGTTGATCTTTCTCTACACCTTCTCTGTGATAGTAACACTATATTCTGCATTCTGTTCTATTACTCTGATATATTTATTTAAGGTATGATTTGTCTGGTTAGCACGCAATGCAATACTTTTCACTGTACCTCGAAACATGTGACAATAATAGATTGAATCAAATTAAATCAAAAATCTGTCTAACACCACTTTCCATAACTCTCCACCACCAGCACTTTCCAGCACCCTGTCAATGAGGACAGAGGAATCTTCCCTTTCTCAGCCATCTTTGGGGCAATTCATCACAAGTACAAACTGTAATGAGCAGTTCCTGGATGACAGGGCTTGACCTGGAGCACAGCTCTGTTTTAAGTAAGGTGTCAACGTCTGGAATGCCAGAAGATATTGGCAGTGGAGGGTGTGTCCATCCAACATTGGTGATCACACGCCAAGTGGGTGCCATAGAGTGTAATGCATAGAAAAAAAGGATACACAGTGGAGAATTGCATGAGAAAACTCACTAGAAGTCACAGAAAAACCTTCCATGGAACACCTGAAATTGACTCTTAGCCAGTTTTTCTTAAAATTTAGCCCATTGTCTCTTCTTGCCAAAGAAGACAATGATGCACATGACATGGTGAAAGTGAACGGATGTCAGACACTGAGGCTTTAAAGCTGACGAGGTGAAGGTATTGGTTAGGCCATCCTTCAAGTTGGCGTGATACGAGGACCAGATACGGATGCATTCAAGGATACTGAGGGAAGTGAGTGTGGATATTGAAACGCATTGGATATAATTTCCCAGAGGATAGGAGAGATGAAATGCCACACCCTGGTTAAAAGGGTGTAAAGATAAACTCAGCTAAACTCAGCCAACTCAGATAAACTAAGCCCAGTTTAATGTCAGTGATTGGGAAATATTTTTGGGATGATGATTCACGACATTTGGGAAATTAATTTCAAGGACCGTAGCTTCTCCCCTTTGGTGGTTGAAAATGCTATCGACTGCATCTCTTGCGTTTCCCGCACCTCTGCCCTCACATCCCCTCCCTCCAACAAAAACAAAGACAGAATTCCCCTTGTCCTCACATATCATCCCACTAACCTCCGGATTCAACGCATCATTCTCCGCCACTTCCACCACCTGCAATCTGACCCCGCAACTAAGGATATATTTCCCTCCCCATCCCTATCTGCCTTTCGTAGGGACCGCTCTCTCTGCAACCCCCTCATCCGCTTCACACTCCCCACTAACCCCACGACCCCCAGCACCTTTCCCTGCAACCACAGGAAGTGCTACACCAGCCCCTACACACACCACCCCCCCGACATCCCCCCAACAACTCACCTTCGTTCAAGGCACCAAACAAACATTCCACATCAGACAGAGGTTCACCTGCACATCCATCAACTTGGTCTACTGCATCCGCTGCTCCCAAGGTGGCCTCCTCTACATCAGTGAGACCAAGCGGAGGCTCGAAGACTGTTTTGTAGAAAACCTGCGCTCTGTTCACGACAAACGACTACACCTTCTGGTCGCAAACCATTTCAATTCATGGCCCCTCTCCCCCTGCAACTCCCTGGGTGGCATGTCCATCCTGAGCCTCCTCCAGTGTCACAATGACGCTACCCAGAAACTGGAGGAGCAGTACCTCATATTCCACCTTGGGACCCTACAGCCCAATGGTCTCAATGTGCATTTTACCAGTTTCAAAATCTCCACAACCCTAGTCTCATCCCATGCCCAACCCTCCCACTCATCTCCACCTCCTTGACCTGACACAACCTGTCCATCTTTTCTCCCACCTATCCGCCCCACCCATCCCACTGACCAATCCCCGCTACTGCCTGCCTGCACTCACCTATCACCATCCCATCTACCTTCCCCATCCCCACACCTCTTCTCTCTATTTATTTCCCAGCTCCTTTCCCCCTCCCCATTTCTGAAGAAGGGTCCCAACCCGAAACGTCGGCTTTCCTGTTCCTCGGATGCTGCCTGGCCTGCTGTGTTCCTCCAGCTCCACACATTGTTATCTCTGACTCCAGCATCGGCAGTTCTTGCTATCCCTTTATAAAGGAATGTTAGGATGAATTTGTTTCGGGCCAATCTTGTTTAACTAACTTGCTTCAATCCTTTGATAAAGAATTATAAAGGGTTACATGGAATTTCAAAAGGTTTTTATTAAAATGCTGCTCAGCAGGCTTATGAGCAATGTTAGGGCCCGCAAAATAAAGGTACAGTAACAACATAGACAGAAAATTGATTTAATGAGAAGAAACAAAGTGTCATTGTTAATGGGGAAAGGTTTATGGAGGAGTTCTGCTGGGACAAGTGTTAGGACTGCTGTTCTGCCTGATATAGGTTAACAATCTGGATCTTGGATTACACAGCACAACTTCACAATTTGCAGATGATATGACATTTGGAAGTTTTGCAAACCATGAGAGGGGTAGTGTAGAAATTGAGATGGGTACAAACAAGTTAGTGGAACGGATGGCAGACAGGATTTATTGAAAATGGCAGGGCCGGAGAGAGCGGTTAATAAAGTAGGAGAGAGACAAGGCTGATATGTCGCACCCACCTCCAGTCAGAAGTGAATGATGGGTCTTAGCTTCCTCCAAAGGTCCACTCCATCACAGAAATCAGTGTCAAACTAATTTTTATTCACTCCACATGATATGAAGAAACCGATAATTTTTAACGAATAAAGTACTTTTTTTGAAAAAAAAATGTTGTTCTCCTAACCAGACCCTCCTAGTGCCTCAAATGTATGTAAATATGGTCTTGTATGTATAAGCCAAGCCTTTGGAACTTGCTCAATCACCTCAGACCCAGGATATCACTGCAGCAGATCCTAATGGCTAGGCCCAAACCCCTCCAACCGATTCATCGATGATCGTCCTTCCTTCATAACATTAGAAGTGGAGACTAATGATTACACACTGTTCAGCACATCTCATGACTCTTCAGACACTGAAGCAGCCTGTGCCTGTATGCAGGAAGAGCTGGGCAATAGCTAGGCTTGGATTGATAAATGCCAAAAATATTCACCTCTCACAAGTACAGGCAATAGTCATCTCAATCAAAAATGATGCAAACCCACTTCCTGGACATTCCATTGAGTCATCATTGAATTTTCCACTATCACCATCCTAAGGGTTAGCCTTGATCAGAAAATATCCAGGGCCAATCACATAAGTGCTACAGGATCACTTCCAAGGCTGGGAATTTTATGGTAAAAGACGGGATGCTTTTTCTACATACCTGGATTAGTGCCGCTCCAACAATACACGAGAAGATCAACAATATCCAGTATAAAGCAGCCTACTCAATTGGCTCCCTCATCTAACACCTTTAACATTCACTCCCTTGGTACAGTCTCACTTGGTGTGTTCCATCCAGCTTTGGGCAGCTCCTTTCAGGAAGGACATGAAGCTATCAGAGAAAAGATTAGCCAAAATGGTCCTGGGGACCAGAGGAACTTGTATTTCAATGATAGATTGGAGAAACCGGGACTGTTCCCCTTGGATGGTTGAGTGGTGTTTGACGTAGGTGTTTGTGTTTGGACAGGGTAGACATGGAGAATCTGCTTTCCATTGATGGAAGGGAATTGGCAAAAGCCAAAATGATGACAGTGAATGGTCAGGATCAGGTACACACTGCCAGAACGTATGGTGAAGCCTTCAAACTTAAACTGCTTTGGGACAAAAAGCAGGAGATTGATTGGAGGCAGGTTGCACTTTCAGCAGGCCAGCACAGACATGGTAGGATGAATGGCCTTCAGTGTGTTGTAACTGTTTTGTGATTTTAGGATAATAGAGGGAGGGCACCTTGTTCCTGGTGGGCTGACCACATGAATAGGCCAGGTTCATAAACAGCAGTAAAAAAGTAGAATTCCTGAGAGTTCCTGACTGGAACAAATTTTCATGACAATTGTAAAAATGCTCATCTGCCTTTAATTGTTTTTCTAAATTTTCTGGGTTTGGGCAGAAAGTGATTGCATGGGTAGGAAGTGAAATAAATTGAAATGCTTTTTAAAAGCAGTTTTTCTGTTACATTTAAATCCATACACATGTTTTATTTGGTCATGGATTGAAGCAGAATGGATTTTTATTTTAAGAAAATGCAATAAACTGCTTGTTTACAGTTGTGCCAGAATCACCAATGGCTGGTGCAACTGGGAGTAGATGAATGTTCCAGCTTTGTTGCTGTCCTCACCTACTCACTCACGCATCCTCACCATAACTCAGTGACAAAAGAACAGTTTTGCAACAAATAGTCCCAGTCTCTGTGGAGTGCCTTTCTCTTTCTACTTTCTTTTTCTCTCTCTTCTATTCACTCAAACTCATGCCGCAAAAGGGTTGTCCAATGTTCCTGAGAATGTTTGCTTTAAACAGTCTACTTAAAAAACAGCTTAGGGTTGAGATGGGAAGGGGTGATATAGATATATATGTAGCTATAATGAAAGCACCTTCAGGGAGGTGAAGGTTGGTACTTTACACAGAACATTGCAATGGTGCCGTTGCGTTGTTACTTTTCTGATCATTGAGCTTGTTTACCAATGGTACAGAATCTGACATATATCTTTAAGTCGATGGCAGAGTTTGCAATTCCAAAGTCAAATTTTAATAAGCTTGGAATGGCTTTACTGGAACAATACGCCAGTGTTGGAAGGTGAATAATGGAGGAGCATCAGCAAAGCATTTGAACTTTACATGGTGGTGGGTAGAAACATGGAAACAAAGAAGATAGGAGCTGGAGGAGGCCATTCGGCCCTTTGACCCTACTCTGCCATTCTTCATGATCATGGCTGATTGTCCAACTCAACAGCCTAATCCTGCTTTCTCCCAATAACTTTTGATCCCATTCGCCCCACGTGCTATATCTAGTCGCCTCTTGAATACATTCAATATTTTGTCATCAACTACTTCCTGTGGTAATGAATTCCACAGGCTCACCACTTTTTGGTTGAAGAAACGTCTCTTCATCTCCATTCTAAATGGTCCAGCCCGAATCCTCATACTGTGAGTAGGGTGGGGGTAGTTTGCAGGAAACTGCGGCGGGCTCTTGCGTCTGGGAAATAATTGAATGTGAGGCAAACATGTTTCAGATATGAAAGGATGTGGCTGCTGGAAACAGACTCTCAAAACCAGATATTGCAACCAATCTATTTCATGAGATCAAAACAGGAATGAAAAGTTCAGGTGGAATCAGAATGAGCAAATGGACACACATTTGACACACACAACCCACAGCAGTGGGAGCTCAAGAGTGATCTTGAGTGGAGGTGAAGGCCTAGTGGTATTATCGCTGGACTGTTAATCCAGAGACCAAGATAACATTCTGGGGACCTGGGTTCAAATCAGGCCATGGCAGATGGTGGAATTCGAATTCAATAAATATCTGGAATTAAGAATCTAACGATGACCGTGAATCCATTGTCGATTGTCAGGAAAAACCCATCTGGTTCACTAATGTCCTTTAGGGAAGGAAACTGCCATCCTGACCTGGTCTGGCCTACATGTGACTCAAGACCCACAGAAATGTGGTTGACTCTTAACTGCCCTCTGGGCAATTAGGGATGGGCAATAAATGCTGCCTGGTCAGCAATGCCCTCAGCCCTTGAATGAAAAAGAAGAAATTGTCTAACTTATGCCCTTTAACTTCCTCTTCTGTGCTGAATATTCTTTATTGTCACATATATTCAAAATAAAATGCGGTGAAACATGTGCACCGTTGCTCATACATAAGTGCCATTTACTGAATAAAATAAAGAAAGGTAACTTAAAGAGTGTCCAACTTTCCTTTATCACTGCCAGAGACCCACTGTGGGCTTTTCTGCCCACACTATGCTGCCAAGAGTTTCTTCATAGAATCCCCACAGTGTGGTAACAGGCCATTTGGCCCAGCAAACCTACACTGGCTCTCTGAAGAGCATCCCACCCAGATTCAAACCCCTACCCTAACCCTGCATTTCTCATGGCCAATCCACCTAACCTACACATCTCAAGATACTATGGGCAATTTCCCTTGGCCAATCCACGTACCCTGCACATCTTTGGACTGCGGGAGGAAACTGGAGGAAACCCATGCAGACACAGGGAGAATATGCAAACTCCACACAGACAGTCGCCCAAGGCTGGAATCGAACTTGGGTCTCTGGCGCAATGAGGCAGCAGTGCTAACCACTGAGCCACTGTGCCACCCTGAGTGCCCTGCTCCGGGCTACACCAGTCCATGCCATGCTATGCCATGCCATCCCATGCCATGCCACGCCATGCCACTGTAGGGAGCTTACTCCATGTAGAAATCAAGAGCCCAACTCCAGGTCTCACAGGCCAGCCGACTGGCTCAGCAGCTGCCTCTGAAAACGCTTCCGCCGCTCCAGAGCCGATGCAAGCCGCTTCCTGCCGAAGGACTCTCCCGGCCACCCGTTACCCCAGGAGTTGGCCCCCACTATGCCCCTGTACGCTGCCTCACCATCGCTCCGGGGACCCGGCCCCTCCGGGACTCAGTCTGACCCATGTCCAATCTACCGACATCACTCTGACGCTCGCTCACTCCAGTGCCGCTGCAGGACATGGCCCGTGCACTCAGCTCCCACCCGGTCACCAGAAGCGATCCCTTTCCTTCAGGTTAAATAGTTGAAGTTAAAAATAGTTAAAGTTTGTGGGGGAACGGGGTGGTTTGGAGGAGTTGGGGGTGTGGAATACTACAAAGGGCAAAGGGAGAGAGAAAGAAAAAAAAGAAATAAGAAAGAAAGGAAAAGGAAAAAGGACCTGGAGAGCAGACGAGCACCAACTGGAGTATCTTACCCTGTCACCATCCTTCCAGAGAGGTGTTTCTCCAGTACTTATTTAACAGACTGGAGGACAGCCAGGTAGCCTAACCACATCTAAATGAGTATTGTGGCAGATACATATGATGGGAAAAACCTGGTTTAGAACATAAGACATAAAAACAGAAGTAGGCCATTCAGCCCATCATATCTACTCTGCCACTCAGTGAGATCATGATATGGTAAACTTCAGCTTCAGTTTCCTGCCTTTCCCCTGATTTGCTTACTGCCTCAGCCTTGAATATTGTTTATATATAATATTATCTGTAAAAGTTGTGGCATCACTCATCCCATCCTGCTAATTAGACATTATTAGCAACAGTAAGGAATCTGACCTATACCTATTTGCATACTCTTTGTTTTCTGTCAGCTAGCCAACCTTCTAACCATTATAACCCTCTATATCACGACCTACTACTTTTCACAATAACCTTTAATGTGGCACCTTAACAAGTGCCTTCTGGAAACTAAAGTATAGTTTAACTACCAGCTCCCTCTATTCACAACAAATATTAATCCTTCAAAAGAACTCTAGAAAGTTGGTTTAAATATTATTTGCCTTTCATTAAACCATGCTGAATCTTCAGAATTACCTTGAGATTTTCCACATGCGCAACAATGACCTCTTTTAAGATTGATTTTGACACTTTCCCCATGCCAGACATCAAGCTAACTGGCCTATAGTTTTCTGTCTGCTCTCCATCTTGAATAGAAGGGTAATGTTTTCTATTTTCCAGCCTGATACAACTTTTCCTGAGTCTAGGGATTTTGGGAAAATATTCGTTTTCTCAAAGTATCCACCAGTCCTTAGCCAACTCTTTTAAATGCTGGGATGAAGGCCAAAACTTGTGAGCTGGTAGTTCCACCATCCTGTTCATTACTGCTTCTTTTGTGAATGCAATTTCACTAAATTCCTCTCTCTCCTTCCATCTCCTAATTTACAGCTATTATTAGAAACTTTTTTGTATCTTTTATAGTGAAAATGGAAGCAAAATATGTTGTTCATTTGATCTACCATTTCCTTACTTTCTGCTGTGCTACATTCTCAATCCCTTGAAAGCAAACACACACGTTACTTATTCTTTTCCACTTTAAATACTAGTGAAGCACTTGCTATCTGTTTTTACATTTCTAACTAGTTTCCTCTCCCACCTTATCTCTTTTCCTCCTGGTGAACCTTTTAGTCACTCTTTGCTGCTCTTTATATTCTAACCAACCAACTGACCTGTTAGTCATCTTTGCTCAGTTATCAGATTTTTCATTAAGTTTGATGCTTTCCATGACTTCTTAAGATAACAACAGATGGTGGGTCCTCCCTTAAGAAGTTTTCATTATAGTAAGAACAGGATTATTCTGTGTAACATATCTGCCATTCCATTGATATCGATGTATCCCACAGTCTTGTATGCCAGTTCTCTTCAGCTAGCTCATCTGTCATGCTCACCTGGTTGCAATAGGTTAAATTAAAAATATTAGCCTCACAGCCAATCTTCTACCTTTCAAACTGGATGTGAAATTCAATCACATTATCATCATTTTTGTATCTTTGTATCTTCACTGTCCCAGAGATTGGAGAATAGCCAATGTTGTTCCTTTGTTTCAGAAGGGTGGTAGGGATAATCCAGCTAATTATAGGTAGGTGAGCCTTATGTCAGTGGTAGGGAAATTGTTGGAGAGGATTCTTCAAGACAGGATTTACTCCCACTTGGAAATAAGTGAGCGTATTAGCAAGAAGCAACATGGTTTTGCGAAGGGAAGGTTGTGTCTCACTAAGTTGATTGAGTTTTTTGAGGAAATGATGAAGATGATTGAGGGTAGAGCATAACACAGTGTGGAGCTGAAGGAACACAGAAGGCCAGGCAGCATCAGAGGAGCAGGAAAGCTGATGTTTCAGGTTGGGACCCTTCTTCAGAACATTTCTGAAGAAGCATTCCGACCCGAAACATCAGCTTTCCTGCTCCTTTGATGCTGCCTGGCCTGCTGTGCTCCTCCAGCTCCATACTTTGTTATCTCTAACTCCAGCATCAGTAGTTCTTACTATCACTGAGGGTAGGGTACTGGATGTGGTCTACATGGACTTCAGTAAGGCCTTTGACAAAGTCCCTCATGGCAGGCTGATACTGAAGGTAAAGTTGAAGGGTTTAGGCCCGAAACGTCAAGTTTTCCTGCTCCTGTGATGCTGCTTGACCTGCTGTGTTCATCCAGCCCCATGCTTGTTATCTCGGATTCTCCAGCATCTGCAGTACCTTTTATCTCGGGATCAGAGGTAAATTTGCAAGATGGATGAAAAACTGGCTTGGTCATGGAAGACAGACAGTAGCATTGACAGGGTGTGTTTCTGAATGGAGGGCTGTGACTAGTGGCGTTCCTCAGGAATCAGTGTTGGGGCCTTCGCTATTTGTAATATGTATAAATGATTTGGAGGAAAATGTAACTAGTCTGTTAGTAAGTTTACCGATGACACAAAGGTTGGTGGAATGAGGACCGTCAAAGGATACAGCAGGATATAGATCGGTTGGTGACTTGGGCAGAGAGATAGCAGATGGAGTTTAATCCGGAAAAATGTGGGGTAATGTATTTCGGACGGTCTAATCCAGATGGAAAATATACAGTAAATGGCAGAACCCTTAACAGTACTGATAGGCAGAGGGATCTGGGTGTAAAGGAACAAAGGTCACTGAAAGTGGCAATGCAGGTGGAGAAGGTAATCAACAAGGCGTATGGCATACTTGCCTTCATCAGCTGGAGCACTGAGTTTAAAAATTGGCAAGTTATGTTGCAGCTATCTAGAACCTTAGTTAGGCTGCATTCGGAATATTGTGTTCAGTTCTGTTCGCCACACTACCAGAAGGATATAGTGGTTTTGGAGAGGGTACAGAAAAGATTTACCAGGATGTTGCCTGGTATGGAGGGAATTAGCTAGGAGGAGAGGTTGGAAAAACTTGAGTTGTTCTTACTAGAACGATGGAGGTTGAGGTGCGACTTGATAGAGGTCTACAAGATTATGAAGGGCATGGACAGAGTGGACAGTCAGAAGCTTTTTCCTACACTGGAAAAGTCAGTTACCAGGGTCCATGGGTTTAAGGTGCGAGGGGCAAGGTTTAAAGTGGTGTATGAGGCAAGTATTTTTACACGGAGTGGTGGGTGTCTGGAACTCGCTGCTGGAGGGGGTAGTGGAAGCAGATACTATAGAGACTTCTAAAGGGGGTCTTGACAAATACATGAATAGGATGGGAATAGTGGGATACGTTCCCCAGAAGGGTAGGGGATTTTAGTTGTGATGGGCAGCATGTCGATGCTGGCTTGGAGGGCTGAAGGGCCTGTTCCTTTGCTGTAATTTTCTTTGTTTTTTTTGTTCTTTGTTCATTACTACTTAGGGGTGAATTTAATATGAGGTCAAAGAACAAAGAACAAAACAGCACAGGAACAGGCCCTTCGGCCCTCCAAGCCTGTGCCAATACATTTTGCCCTTCCATACTAAAACTGTCTTCATTTAAAGGATCCGTATCCCTCTGTTCCCTTCCTATTCATCGATTTGTCCAGGTGTTTCTTCAATGCTGCTATTGTGTCTGCTTCCACCACCTCCTCTGGCAGCACATTCCAGGCACTCATCACCCTTTGTGTGAAAAATTTGCCTCGTACATCACATCATTTATCTAATTCATATAATTAATGTGTAGTACCAAGTTTAATATAACCTGCTAGATAACAAGCATGGGGCTGGATGAACACAGCAGGTCAAGCAGCATCATAGGAGCAGGAAAACTTGACGTTTCGGGCCTA
>JAHRHZ010000249.1:10488527-10568836 GCA_024137785.1 Ginglymostoma cirratum
GGGCCGTGTCCCGCAGGAGAGAGAGATGAGCACGGGCCGTGTCCCGCAGGAGAGAGAGAGAGATGAGCACGGGCCGTGTCCCGCAGGAGAGAGAGAGAGATGAGCACGGGCCGTGTCCCGCAGGGGAGAGAGAGAGATGAGCACGGGCCGTGTCCCGCAGGGGAGAGAGAGAGATGAGCACGGGCCGTGTCCCGCAGGAGAGAGAGAGAGATGAGCATGGGCTGTGTGCCACGGGAGAGAGAGAGACGAGCACAGGCCGTGTCCCGTAGGAGAGAGAGATGAGCACAGGCGGTGTCCCACGGGAGACAGAAAGAGAGACAAAGACGGGCCATGTCCTGCGGGAGAGAGAGATAAGGACGGTCTGTGTCCTGTAGGAGAGAGAGACGAGCACGGGCCGTGTCCCACGGGAGAGAGAAAGAGAGACAAGGATGTGCCGTGTCCTGCGGGACAGAGAGACGATCACGGGCCATGTCCCATAGGAGAGAGAGCAATGAGCACAGGCCATGTCCCGCGGGAGAGAGAGACGAGCACGGGCCGTGTACCATAGGAGGGAGAGAGAGACGAGCATGGGCCATGTCCTGCGGGAGAGAGAGAGAGATGAGCATGGGCCATGTCCTGCGGGAGAGAGAGAGAGACGAGCATGGGCCATGCCCGCGGGAGAGAGACTCAAGGATGGGCCATGCCCGCGGGAGAGAGAGACGAGCACAGGCCGTGTCCCGTAGAAGAGAGAGGTGAGCACGGGCCATGTCCCGTGGGGGAGAGAGAGAGAGAGGGACGAGGATGGGCCTGTCCTGCGGAGGAGCGAACAGCTGATTCCTGGAGTGGTAGTGGAGTGAGTCCTGGACGGAGGCCAGCATGCGGTGCCAACATGTTCTCGTGCTCTTGGGTCTTCAGACATGGACTGGAACTTAAATATTATTATTGTCACCTATTATTGTTCTGGACTTTTTCACTTTTTCATGCTAATTGATATTCTTTATTACTCTGTAGCAACACCATTATTTTTATTCTGTAAGATTAGTACCTAGTTTCTTCTACCTAAGATAATGTCATTAAAGACAGCCATTGTAAAAACTTTTTACTGTACTCCTGTACCTCTGGACTGGAGTACCTGTGACAATAAAGGAGATTCTATTCTATTCCACGTGCTGTACATTGACCCACAATTCCCTTAGGGAGGTAATTCCAGGATTCTGACCCAGCAGCAGTGAAGGAATGACAATATATTTCCAAGTCAGGATGGTGAGTGGCTTGGAGGGGAACTTGCAGGTAGTGGTGTTCCTGTGTATCTGCTACCCTTGTCCTTCTAGGTGCAAGTGGTCCTAGGTTTGGAAGGTGCTGCCTAAGGGTCTTTGGTGCATCTTGTAGACAGTACACAGTGCTGTTACTGAGTTTCGGTGTTGGAGAGAGTGGATGTTTGTTGATGTAGTGCCAAGTAAGTGGGCTGTTTTGTCCTGGATGGTGTCAGGCTTCTTGAGGTTTGTTGGAGCTGCTCTCAATCAGGGAGAGTGGGCAGTATTCCACCACATTTGTGACTTGAGCCTTGTAGATGGGGAGTCAGGAGGTAAGTTTTTCAGCACTGTGTCCTAGCCTCGGACCTGCCCTTGTAGCCGCTGTGTTAATGTGGCGAGACCAGGTGGGAAATTTTTCACGTTGTCGGGCAGATGCTAATGTTGTAACCTGGAACTGGCCTGTTGTTTATCCTTTGTTGAGTTTGTAATTGTAGTGTACATATACTGACATCACACAGAATGCAGTGGATCCAGAAGCTCACCTCCAGCTTATCAAGGATGATTTGGGATGGGCAACAAAAAATTGGCTCATTTGGCCATGAAAGAATGAAAATAAATAAAATCAAAAATAAACTAGAAGGATTAAATGGCCAATCCATTAGAGCATAAGAACACAAGAAATTGGAGGAGGAATAGGCCATCTTGCCCCTCAAGTCTACTCTGCCATTCAACAAGATCATGGCTGATCTTTCCATGGACTCAGCTCTGCTGACACACCCGTTCACCATAACCCTTAAACTTACTGTTCAAAAATCTATCTATCTTTAACCACCTTAAAAATATTCAACAAGGTAGCCTCAACTGCTTCACTGGGCAGGGAACTTCATAGATTCACATGCCTTTGGGAGAAGAAGTTTCTCCTCAACTCAGTCCTAAATCCGTTTCCCCTCATTTTGAGGCTATATCCCCTAGTTCTAATTTTACCCACCATTGGAAACAACGTCCATGCTTCTATCTTATCTATTCCTGTAACTATTTAGATAGCTGAGTATCTGTTCTCTGGCAAAGAGCATATTTATTATCTCAGAAAGCAGTCACAGCCAAAATAGTACACAACTTCAAGAAGGAGTTGGATATAGCACTTGGAGCTAAAGGGATCAAAGGATATGGGGGGAAAAGCAGGAACATGCTATTGAGTTGGATGATGAGACATAATCATAATGAATGGCACAGCAGACTTGAAGCGCCAAATTTCTTATTTTCTACGTTGCGATATTAAATTATTGTCAGTCACATATTCACTTGTTAAATTTGATGTAACCACAAATCTTAACCCTGAACCACTTGTCTA
The DNA here is from genome assembly GCA_024137785.1 of Ginglymostoma cirratum. Taxonomy (NCBI): domain Eukaryota; kingdom Metazoa; phylum Chordata; class Chondrichthyes; order Orectolobiformes; family Ginglymostomatidae; genus Ginglymostoma; species Ginglymostoma cirratum. The sequence goes on from JAHRHZ010000249.1 coordinate 10,491,111, forward strand.
CACATTGAAATTTTAACTCAACATTTGGTTTTTTTTAATAAAGGACTGATACATCCAAGATGACTGCAGATATAAATTCAGTGGCTCTCTGGAGAGAAATTCTAGAAAGTCTAGAATCAGAAAAAACTTTAAACGGAAAAACTAAAAAGGGAGACGTTATGAGAGGTGACTAACGAACCCACTGTTGGCAGGAAACCATCTCCTGCTGACATGTTTGTGCTTTGCCCTTCCAGGAATATGTAAAAATGTGGTTTAACAGCAAGCTTCAACCTTATATACTTAACATAAGTACATCAGAGTAATAGAATGCAGAATACAGTGTTACAGCTACAGAGAAGGTGCAGAGAAAAAGCAACTCTCATATATGAGAGGTCTGTTCAGAACTCTGATAACAACAGGGACGAAGCAGTTCTTCAGTCTCTTGGTACGTGTTTTCAGACTTTTGTATCTTCTGTCTGATGGAAGAGGGTGGAAGAGAGTATAACCAGGGTGGGAGGGGTCTACAAGTATGTTGGCTGCTTTCTTAAAGCATTAGGAAATGTAGACAGAGTCAATGGAATAAAGGTTGGTTTGTGTGATGGACTGGGCTGTGTTCACAACTCTCTGTAATTCTTTGTGGTCTTGGACAGAGCAGTTGCCACACCAAGCTGTGATGTATCCAGATAGGGTGCTTTCTATGGTGCATCTGTAAAAATTGGTAAGAGTCATTGTGAACACGCCGAATTTCCTTAGCCTTCTGAGGAAGTAGAGGTGCCGATGTTCTTTCCTGATTGTAGCATCAATGTGGATGGACCAGGACATGAGATGGTATGAGGTTGAATACATTTTCCCCTTTTTTTGTTCCCTCAGACCCTGCTGAAGTGTGCAGTCAAACTCCTGAGGACTCAACCAGCTCCGTGAATGCAGGAGCCATTCTTGGTTCATCCTCCATCGAAGCTCATTCTGTGCCCTTCCATTCTCAGTGCTTCTCCTAAACAACTTTCATTCTAAGCTATGTGTACACCCAGCTATTCCAAGATTCTAGACATGGTGATCTGTGTTAGAGATAAAAGGTACTGCAGATGCTGGAGAATCCGAGATAACAAGCATGGGGCTAGATGAACACAGCAGGTCAAGCAGCATCATAGGAGCAGGAAAACTGGACGTTTCGGGCCTGGCACACCAGTCACTTTGTTGATTTCTGGTTTCCTTTAGCATGTTTCACAATAATTAGTATTGAGTAACCAGAGACCACTCACTGAAGATAAAAGTCCGCTTTGTTACCTCTCACCCTCTTTTCTTCTATTCAGCTCTCATCCTTCTGTGTTGTTATGTTATGCTATGCTCTGCATTGGAAAAGCAACTTCTGTTGCCTCTGCCATTAGATAGTGATTTAAGTTTGTGAAATGATACACCAGTAACAAAGATACGGGTTATGTTTCTTAGAAATGCTAATAACACTGCTGCCCACGTTAAGAAAAGTCTTTCATTTCTATAGACCTCTCACAACCTGTGAGTCAGGAGTCATTTGTAGGCTAGGACAAGTAAGGATGACAGATTTCCTTCCCTAAAGGGCATTAGTGAACCAGATGGGTTTTCCAACAATCAATAATGATCTTGTGATAATCATTAGACCCTTGATTCCAGATTCTTTACTGAATTAAAATGCCACCATCTGTCATGACAGGATTTGAACCTAGGTCCCCAGAAAATTGGCTGAGTTTTCTAGACTAATAGTCTAGTGCTGATAGCACTAAGCCATTGCCCCCCCCCAAAAATGTTTCTTGCTCTTGTATTTAAACACTGTTATAAGAAAACCAAAAACTATTTGCCTTCCTGTTTTTTTCCTATTCATTAACAAGGTGACGGCATTGCTGGCTAGGCAGCATTTATTGCTCATCCCTAATTGCCCAGACGGCAGTTCAGAGTCAACCACATTACTGTGGGACTGGAGTCACATGTAGACCAGACCAGGTAAGGATGGCAGTTTCCTTCCCTAAATGACATTAGTGAATCAGATGGGTTTTTCCAACAATATACAATGGATTCATGGTCATCATTAGATTTGTAATACCTTTTTTTTTAATTGAATTCAAATTCCACTAATCTGTCATGGCAGGATTTGAACCTGGGTCACCAGAACGTTATCTGGGTCTCTGAATTGACAGTCCAGCATTTATAACACTCGGCCACTGCCTTCCCATTTGGTGCACTTCTAGGCTTGCTTTCAATGACCAGCGTACAATGACAACCCACATCCTTTTGTGCATCAACCCTTCCCCATCTATCATCATTTAAATATTGCCACATATTTGTCCACTCATTCAACTTGGCTAAATTGACCAAAATCTTCTTTACACCATCATCACTATTCATACTCTCACCTGGTTGTATATTGTCGGCAAACTTGGAAAGGTCACATTTGATTCCATCGTCCAAATCATTGATCTTTATTTTGAATATCTGAGGCTCGAGAATTGATCCCAGAAGTATTCCACTTTTTCCACTTCCAATTTTTTAAAGTTCATTCATTCATTTATTGCCCATCCCTAATTGCGCAGAGGGCTGTTAAGAGTCAGCTACACTTATGTTGATTTGAAGTCAGATATAAGCCAGACCAGGTAATGATGGCAGATTTTCTACCCTGAAGAGCAGGAGAGAACCAAATTTTTTTAATATAACAATTGGCAATGGTTCCATGTCACCATTGGCTAACTTTTTATTGAATTCAAATATCACCATCTGCCACAGTGGGATTTGAAGCCATGTCCCCAGGACATTACCCTGGAGTCTGGATTACTCGTCCAGTGACATTACCACTCATGTCACCACCTCCCCAAAATGGCCCATTTATTCCTATTCTCCTATTTCCTGTCTGCTAACCAATTCTCAATCCATTCCTGTATAGTATTACCAGTTTCACATGCTTTGATTTTAACCTCTTATGTGGGACTTTATCAAAACCTTATTAAAAATCCAAATATATCACATCCACTGGTTTTCCTTTATCTATTCTACTGGTAACCTCCTCACAATACTCCTGCAGGTTCGTCAAACCCAATTTGCCTGTCATGAATGCACACTGTCTTTCTGTAATAGCGTGGTATTTTTTAAGTACCCTGTTATCACATTATTTTTCATGACCATCTGTGGGGCAGATAAAGCTTTGGCGTATTGTCCTACATGAGATGCAGCACCTCCAACATCGTACCACTGCCTCAGTTCTGGCACTGTCAGACTCGATTATGGAGCTCACGTCTTCAGAATGGGACTTGAACCTACAACCCTTATTACCTCAGAGGCACCCTCTAAGCAGCAGCAGGAGTCTCAGATTCACCAGATTGCAGTGGAGGGGGGATGCACTGTTCAGAACGTAATCTTCCGGAAGAGATGGAAGTTGGCAACGATAAAAAGTGAAAGGTTTTGGAAATTCCTTCTCCGCTCCAATGATTTATTTTCAAAGTAGGAGAAAAATGACACATTGGCCGAGATTAAAATTCCTTTGAACAATCTTCCATGAAGAACAGGGTTACAAGTTCATTGTTAACATGAAGGATATATCCCTTCAACTCAGTATTGTTTCCAGACTGTCCTAGCAGCTAAAAAAATGAGAAATGATTTAAATTCACTGGATTCTTCTATTATACACATAGAGTCTGCAGATGTGTTCAGTGCCCCTAATATTGTTTAAGTTGCACATGGATACTCTTCTCTGCTGTATTTGTAATTTGGGAACAGCCTGCATTGGCCTCATACTATACAGGGGAAAAGACCTCATAATTGAATGTTTTATAACAGGGCAACTGTGTTTCTTTGCTTTAAAAAGACAACAATGTCCTGTCCTGTTTTGTTAATGTGAAACAATCTCAACTGATGGAAGAGCCAACAATAGCAGCTTATTACGCAGCGTAAGTGACAGTGTGATCTGGCAGGATGCCAAAGTCATTCCAACAGTGTCAGGAGCAATTAGGAGAAATTTGGTGAAATTCCTTTTAAGGAGCCATGCTAATGAATTGGACTTTTCTCTCAACTGAGAGGCTTCCTCTGTGTCCTAAAGCACCTTGGGCAAGCAACTGGCAATGTTTCTGGGGACCCTCTGGAACGAGGGGTCATAGTGTTAGCATAAGGGTTTTAGCAGATTCAAACAGAGCTGAGGTGAAATGACTTTACTGAAAGGGTCATGAATCTGTGGAATTACCACCCCAAAGTGCAATTGAGGGAATTGACAGATTTTTCATTAGTAATGGGTTGAAGCATTATGGGAAGCAGGCAGGAAAGTGCAGTAGAGGCCAAGATGAGATCAGCCATGATCATATCAAGTGGCAGAGCAGGCTCGAGGGGCTGGATTGCTTACTCCTGCTCCCAGTTCTTATATTCTTTCCAAAGGCTTGGTGGATCTTCCTGACAGTGTTGTTATTGCCAGATACAATCCCAAACTATAGCAATGGAAATTCAAATTGAATTAACTCTTCAGAGGCTGGCATCCCACCACCAACCACCCTCTATTTCCAAGTGCATAACCTTTGGCAATAGCACTGCCTCTCACTGAGTCAGGTATTCAGGGGCTCAATATCCCTGACATGCACCCTTTTATGACAGCCAGGTCTCCCTGATTGGACCAGATTAACAGCTCCAATCAGGGAACATATTCTATGAGGTAAACAAACAGGGGGTTGGAAGAACTGGACTGAAGAAGGGTAATACCCAAAACGTTGACTGCTCCTTTCCTCCAGATGCTGCCTGGTTTGTGTGTTCTTCCAGCCTCCTGTTTGTCTACCTTAGATTCCAGCATCTGCAGTTTTTTTGTCTCATATTCTAGGCGGTTCAGCTGGCTGAACTTGTTACAATTACTATACAGATATTTCCTTATCAACTTGTTCAGAGATGTTACTACATACCCCTAGAGAAGTTGGAACCCCAGGCCTCCTAACTCAAAGATAGGAACATTGCAAGACTTCTTGTGGTACAATAGTAATGGAGCCATGTCATTGTTCAATGTGGGAGCATCAGATGGTAAAAAGCCTTTAATTTGTTGACATTATTATTAAACAGACAAGCAAGATATATTTGTTTTTGGAACTGAACAGTGGTTGCTTGTCTTTTGGGCAACAACCCAACTTACCTTCAATAAATGATGACTTCACCCAACTCAAATCTATTGGAAGCAGGTGTCAATGAAATCCTGTCTGGCTTGTTCTGTTCAATGTAGGTAACACAGTGTGGAGCTGGAGGAGCACAGCAGGCCGGGCACCATCAGAAGGGCAGGAAAGTTGACGTCTCGTGTCGGGACCTTTCTTCAGAAAATGACCCAAAATGTCAACTTTCCTGCTCCTCTGATGCTGCCTCACCTGTTGTGTTCCTCCAGCTCCATATTGTATTATCTCTGACTCCAGCATCTGCAGTTCTTACTATCTCTCTGTTCAATGTTGTTGTGCTCTATTATGGTGAAGGTAATGTTCCTGCTGTTCAATGCCCTCACCTTCCTCGTAGAAACATTATTGCCCTTCTTCCAGCTCTTCAGCATCCATCACATCCCCCTATTGTCTGCAGTAATGCAGAGACCAGCATGCAAGGATTATGCAGCACACACTGTCTGGAGTGTACAGTAATGACTGTAATATTCAATCCTAACATTGTCTTCAGGAAACTTATCATCTGCTCTGTAATGGCCTTGATGGAAGAATGCTCTGCATTGTACCTACACTCAGACTCATCAGCTATGGTTGCTGAGGGTAGCCCTCACCTTCCAATAACCATCTTTGTGTAATGCATCTGGTTCCTGAAATGAAGCTGGAAATTGAGAATTCTCAAGGATATAAGAGTCATGGCAGCTCCCAGAATACCTGGCACAGATTTCTAACAATTGGTACTGACGATACAAATGATTTGGAGATTGATGGAATTTGTTATGATTAAAGTTGTTATGTTTTCATATGATGCCCCCAATTTGACGTGTATACAGATGATGCCATCCTCTACCTGGATATATCCAGCCATGTTTCCAAAAACTATTGCTTGTGTGATAGCATTGCTCATATCATGGAGAATCAAGATGAAGTGGCGTGATCTGTCACAAACTGCATTGGTGACAGCTTTGATGTATTTGAGTGTCGAGGGTTGTGTGATCCCACACAGGTCCCTGGAAGCTCCCAGTCATATCAGAATTTAGGGCAGCTGTCACATTGATGGCCACTGGAGCAGGACCCAGCCCTTCAGGTGGCAGGTCTGTCTCCAGCAGTTGACATAGTTTTCTGAGAATGTCCCAGGACACCTTCAGACCGCAACAACACTGTGCCTCACTCACCTGGTAGGAAATGGTGTCAAGGGCAATTGACTGGCCACATCACCTAGGAAAGGCAGCATTGTATTTTGGGGCAAAAACAAAGTTGCTGGAAAAGCTCAGCAGGTCTGGCAGCATCTGTGGAGGAAAAAACAGAGTTAACCTTTCGGGTCACCGGACCAGAAACGTTAACTCTGTTTTCTCCTCCACTGATGCTGCCAGACCTGCTGAGCATTTCCAGCAACTTTGTTTTTGTTCCTGATTTACAGCATCCGCAGTTCTTTTGGTTTTTATTGTATTTTGGAGCATGTTGTCAAATAAGTGCAGTCGAAAGTGAGAGGGAATCAGCTCTACTGTCTTGTTTAGTGTATGAGATTTTGGATTGTCTTTGTGAGTTATGGACCACAGGGAGCTTTTTAAAGGTTACCATTGATCTCTTCTGCTTCATGGAATTGACTATTATCAATTTCTAATGGCCAATGGCATGGTCAAGAACTGCTGCAGTCAGGAGTTTTTTTAGACAGAGTTAGTTTCTGCACGTGGTTCACATGCAAAATTTTGTGATTACGGATGTCTTTAACCCATACTGTGTAAGTGCTTGATGAATACAATTGACTGTTGAAGGGTTGCACATCATTCGAAAATAGATCCAGTGCGTTCATTTTAACAAAAAGCACTGACTCAAAAGCACAACCGTTTCAATTGTGGTCACAGCTATTTTATGTTTCCCTTGTACATTTGTGTTTCGGATGATGATGATGGAAGATAGAACAAGCTCAATCAAGGTATCTTCCAAAACCTCAATGTTCCTTTCTTCCCTGCACTCACTGTAGACTCCATCAGTTTGAGCGGCCACAGGTTCCCATCCAACTCTTTATGTTAAGTCTCCATCTCTCCACATTATCCCTGAGCCTTAAGTCTACATCCTAGTCATGCCAAACATTGTGATGCATTGTCAAATTGAAGGAAATGATCCCCGTTGAGGATCTCTGTCTTGCAGTAGAACCTGCCCTCCCGTGCTCTATTATCTCCCACCTTTATATGCTGCATTCTTCACAATTATCATCCCCTCTGCATCCAAGTACGATAATCCAATCCCCATAATCGACTTCCCCACTGCAGCCATGGCACAGTGATAATGCCCCTTGACTTTCAGTGAACACATCCAAATGACTTACTGCTAATCCCCAGCCTGGTTGCTCTGAACGGGCAGGTCTGACTGTGGCCCATTTCCTCGAGTGTAATGATGCAGACTCCTGACCCTGATTAACCCAAGCAGCAGACTGACTACATCCAAGCCCATGGACTGTGATCAGGTGATTCCCTTGACTGACTGTGGTGGGAGCCCCTCACTGATGAAAGTCCCCCTTGACTGGGACTACTCACCTTACACCTTGAAACATTTATTTGAAGCACATGCAGGATGTTTACCAAGTAACCTACCGGTGTGAGGTTGGCGTAGCACACTGCCGTACGTCAACATGCTCATCCACCTGCTGGAAACCATGACAGGCTGTCTGGCTTCTGTCTGTGCTAAAAGACAAAGCCAGACAAAAGGACTACGAACCTGTAAGTTCTGAATGAGGCAGCAATGCGCAAAAAGGCAAAGCAAAGATACTGTGAACATTCAAGCAGGTGCAAGGTGAGTGTTTATTTTTTAATTTATTCAAAGGATGTCGGCATCACTGGCTAGGCCAGCACTTATTGTCCAATCCTAATTGTTCACAGGGCAGTTAAGAGTCAACCATTTTGTTTTAGGTTTGGAGTCACATGTAGGCCAGTAGTTTCCTTCCCTAAAGAACATTAGTGAGCTCAGTGGGTTTCCCCCTAAAAGTCCCCATTAGACTCTTAATTTCATATTCTTATTGAGTTCAAATTCCACCGTCTGCCATGTTGGGATTCAAACCTGGGAGTTTAGGTCCCTCCCTAATGGCATGTGGGTCAACCCACAGCAGGTGGATTGCAGTGGTTCAAGAAGGCAGATCACCACCAACTTCTCAAGGTCATCTAGGGACGGGTAGGAAATGCTGGCCATCCAGCAATGCTCCCATCCCGTAAAAAGAATAAATTTTAAAAAAAGGATATTATCTGGGTCCCTGGTTTAACAGCTGAGCAATAATACTACTATTCTCATAGAATCCCTACAGTGTGGAAACCGGCCCTTTGGTCCAACAAGTCCACACTGAACCTCAGAGCATCCCACCCAAACCCACACCTCCCTGAACACTACAGGCAATTTAGCATGGCCAATCCACCTAACCTGCACATCTTTGGACGGTGGGAGGAAACCGGAGCACCTGGAGGAAACCCACACAGACACAGGGAGAATGTGCAAACTCCACACAGACAGATGCCTGAGGCTGGAATCAAACCTGGGTCCCTGGCACTGTGAGGCAGCAGTGCTAACCACTGAGCCACCATGCCGGCACCTCGCCTAAGAAGGCAACCTACAAGCTCAGAGAAACACCCTGTTCCAATCAATGAGACGCATGTGTGACCCTGCACATAAGCGGCCTATCAGCAGGACTGTAATGTAAGGCATTAGTGACCTCCACTATTGTGAAATGGACTGTATCATAAAGGAGCCCAAGACAAGCCATGACAATGTGATGAGGCTGATGTTTCTCCCGATGTTAACCTCTGTGAGTGCAGTGTGCAGGCGACTGCCTGTGCAGTGTGTCCTGAGAAGTTGGCACAAGCTGGTCAAGATCGGCGCTCAGAGAAGGAGCGCTGTAGCTGCCCTCCAGGGATAACTGCTTGGTCTCTCATTTTGGGAACTGATTCCACGCTACTCTCCACTGCCTCGGAAACTAGCAAGCTTCTTTTAAAAAAGGTGACAAAATTCTCATCTAGCCATTAAAATCAGGAGGGTGAAATGGAACATTTTATTTTCGACATTGAGAATCCCATTTTTCCAATCTCATTGTGTTTTTTTCCAAATGAATCACAATTGCCGGGAAAATTCCGCCCGACATCGTTGACGTGCTTAATTGATTGTAAAGTACTATGGGCTACTGCGAAAGCTTTATGAACTGAAAGTTACGTAAACTGAGTTGGTATATTTGTAAAGTGATCTGGTATCTTTTCAGGTATCACTGAGTCCACTGTGTTTAAATTCATCTGGCTTCAGATCACATATAAACCAAGCAGAAACAGGTGAACTCCCAATAATTTGGACCGCTTAAAAACCCGGAACTGCTCTCAATGTAGAGAGAAGAAATACCAATCAGAACTGAGGATTTTGAAATGAGGGGACTGTTTTCCTTACATGCACATGTAATTTTAGAGTGAGGTAATGTACTATCTTCCCCAGTATCCCATGCATCTACCCATGACCATGGCCAATTTCCTGGAGTCCTACTCTGTCACATTTTGGGATGTCAAACAAAAGGATCGGGTGTGGCGTATGTTAAAACTGAGCCAAACGTAGATCACATGGGGGTCAATAGTATTGATTCAGTTTGAGGTGGGGATTCTGCATGACATTCCTCATAGCTTTCCTCTCATTGTTTCTGAGACAACCTAGTTCAAAAGAAAATACAAGCAAGTCAGAATCATGATTGATCTAACTTTCCTTGCGACATTGAGAATATAAACCCTCTGTCTCACACATCATAGCCTACCCTTGTCATACCTGTCCCATTGCTTTCACAATCAACTGGCAGTACAGCATAGGAACAGGCCCTTTGGCCCACCAAGACTGCTCCGGCACATGTTGCCTTTCTAAATTAAAAGTCTTCTGTCTCTATGCAGTCTGTATCCTTCAATTTCTGCCTATTCATATATCTGTCAAGTTGTTTTTGAAATGTTGCTTTTATATCTGATTCTACCACCTCCTCTGGCAGCACATTCTTCCCACTTACCCCGCTTTCTTCCCAAATCTCCTTTAAGCTTTCCTCCTTTTAGCTTAAACCTATGTTCCCCCGTGATTGGCATTTCCATCTTGGGGAAAAAGGCTCCAACTATCCAGTCTATCCATGCCTTTCAGAATTTTGTAAACTTCAATCAGGTCCTCGTCCTTTGGTGGTCAAGTGAAAACAATAGATATCTGTCAAAGATAACACAGTGTGGAGCTGGAGGAACATAGCAGACCAGGCAGCATCAAAGGAGCAGGAAAGTTGACCTTTCGGGTCAAGACCCTTCCTTCAGAAATGGGGCTTCGCTGTGGGGTTATAACTCACTCAGAGCTAGTAAGAACTGCCGATGCTGGAGTCATAGATAATGCAGTGTGGAGCTGGAGGAACACAGCAGCCAGGCAACATCAGAGGAGCAGGAAAGTTGACATTTTGGGTCAGACCCTTCTTCAGAAATGTTTGTCCAATCTCTCTTCATAGCTAATGCCCTCCAAACCAGGCAACCTCCTGGTAAAGCTTTTCTGTACCCTCTCAAAAGCTTCCACATCCATCTGGTAGTGGGGCGACCACAACTGGACACAATATTCCAAATGTCGCCTAACTAAAGTTCTGTACAGGTGTAACATGACTTGCCAATTTTTATATTTTATGCCCCGACCAATGAAGGCAACTTCAATTAACAAATTTGAACTCAAACAAGTCTCAGTAATGGTGGCTATTATCGATTGACAGAGAAGCCCATCTAGTTCAACACTATCCTTTAGGAAAGGAAATCTTACCAGATCTTTCCTACATCCACAGACCCACAGCTCCATGAAATGTTCAGGCAAGTGTCTCAATTCAAGAGCTATAGGGATAGACAATGATTGCTGGCACAGCCAGTGTTACCAGCATCCAGGAACGAATACAAACATCTGGGACAAGGGTAGTCTAGAGTTCCACATGGTCACTCCCTACCCAACCCTCCCATTTCTTACCCAACCCATTACTAAGCAGAAGAAGCTGATCCACAGAGCAATGCATCACTGTCAATAGTGGAGAGAATGACACTCAGCACAACTTGCATTTATGAATTAAAAGACATTAAGGTTCTCTTTAAGTGTACTAGTTCTAGACTGGAAAATGAGATTAGAATAGTTAGGTGATTGTTTGACTGACATAGGCTCCATGAGTTGAAGGGCCTTTTTTTGGGCTGTAGACTACTATGACTCATTGGCTAGAACTCAAGAATTTGCTTCACATCTCATTCTATCACCCATTCATGAAACCTGTAGCCTGTTCCTCAAATCACCTCTTGCAGTTATATTATTTTCAATAATGGGTTATTTGTGATTTTAATATGATTTAATGTGTGCAATTATAATTCGATTAGAACTTGCTTTCATAATGTTACTACAACATTATTTTACAACAATTCATTACTTCATTATAATTCAATATTTTTCATCATAATCATGTTATATTTTATCACAATTCCTCACCCTGCATTAACCAGCAATCAGGCACTATCCAAACACGCACAATCTCAAAGCAGAGATAACAAGCATGGGGCTGGATGAACACAGCAGGTCAAGCAGCATCATAGGAGCAGGAAAACTTGCTGTGTTCATCCAGCCCCATGCTTGTTATCTCGGATTCTCCAGCATCTGCAGTACCTTCTTTCTCTGATACAATCTCAAAGCATCTCACAATGCAAGCTTCAGTAAAGGAATACAACAAAACCACACAAATATCGCAACCCTACCACAGATCTTGCACTGTCACCAGCATGACAAACATAAATAAACATACTTTGTGAAAAATACCTCAGGGAGAAAGATATTACCCTCTAACTCACTCCCAGGGCATTTACGCTCAATGCAACAATAACACATAATGCCAACTTGTCACAACAAAACAATAAAAATCTGAGCCCTCTTCCATCAGGCAGAAGATACAGAAGCTTGAACACACGCACCAGCAGGTTCAGGAACAGCTTCTTCCCGGCTGTTATTAGACTGATGAATGGACTCTGTAACCTCAAATAATGTTGATCTTGCCTAGCACACACCCTGTGCAATGTAACCTGTATGTCTCTCAGCCTTTTTTTCACCCTATGATCTGTATGTCCTTGCTTACTGTGATCTGCCTGTACTGCTTGTAAACAAAGCTTTTCACTGTACGTAGGTACATGTGACAATAAATAAATATACCGAACAAATCACACAAAAAGGAACTTACTTAGCTTATGGTTTGTTTCATGTTTAATTATGTAAGTGCCACCATGTCAGTGGTCTGCAGGACATAATATTTTGTGGGTTCGAAGGAACTAAAACGGAATAAAATACAACTAGGGAGACAGTTGGTGGAGCAAAAGAGCAGAAACAAAATGATTTGGTTTGACAATGTGCCTGGTCAAATGCATAGATAAGTAAATTTTACGGAAGTAAACGTAAAGTATTAGAGAGGTTAAAAAGAAACCCAGCAGATCACCAGGAAGAATTTAGTGAATCAAGTTGGGATTACTATGTGAACATGAAAAGATATCTTGGCAGCAATTACAATCTTAAAAGTAATGGATGATCTGAATCCAGAATGATGTTCAATGTTAACAAAAATTTTTGTGGGCAAATCATTGGGAAAGATGTTACTCTTGAATTATTCCAATTTTTGGGAGTACTGGTCGGGTGTCCATCTGTCCTGGTATATGCGCATTGTCATAGTGTAAAGGTAAAAAGCCCAGCCCAAGAAATTCAATCTATGACACAACAATTGACATTTCCCTACTAACTGTACCCATCATAGCTAACTAGAGGAGGGCACCCCCTGTAACCTGTTATATGTCTCTATATTCTGCAGCAATAGGCATTTTCTTGACTTTCTAGCCCCAGCATAAGCTATGATTTCAACCTTTTATTTTGTGTTTGTTCATGGGATGTGGGATTTACCAGCAAGACTAGAATTTATTGCATCAGAAGCCAGCTAAGAGTCAGCCACATTGCTTTGGCTCTGGAGACACGTGTAGGCCAGGCCAGGTCAAGACGGTGGATTGCTTTCAACAAAGGACATTTGTGAACCATATGTTTTTTAACCACAGTAATTACATGGTCGCCATTAGACTCAAAAGCAGAAATAGCTGGGAAAACTCAGCAAGTCTGGCAGCATCTGTGGACAGAAAGCAGAGTTAACATTTCGGGTTCAGTGACCCTTCTTCAGAATCCTTCATTCTCTCCACAGACATTGCCAGACCTCCTGAGTTTTTCCAGCAATTTTTGTTTTGGTTCCTGATATCCAGCATTTGCAGTTCTTCATTTCCTCGCCACTAGACATAGATTTTTATCGCAGTTTTAATTTATTAAATTCAAATTTCACAATTGCTGTGATGGCATTTGGACCCATGCCCCCAGAACAGACACAAAACTTAGATCTAACTTCAGGCAGGAGGGTAGGTCTGAGCCTGGCCCCGACCTGTTTTCTTTTCATTTCTTTCTCTTTTAATTTACTTGACTCTGTTGAAGAGCTCAGTCACAACAATGGCAGTAAGTGAGTCCAGTGCAGGCTCAAGTGGGTTTATAGAATCCCTACAGTGTGGAAACAGGCCCTTTGGCCCAACAAGTCCACACCAAACCTTGGTGCATCCCACCCAGACCCATTCCCCTGTAACTCACCTAACCTAGACATCCCTGAACATTACAGGCCATTTAGCATGGCCAATCCACCTAGCCTGCACATCTTTGGATTGAGGGAGAAAACCAGAGCACCCATAGGGGACTCACATAGACACAGGGAGAATGTGCAAACTCCACACAGACAGTCAGCCAACAGTGGATTTGAACCCAGGGTCCTACTGCTACAGGCAGCAGTGCTAACCACTGAGCCACCATGCCACCCTTGCAAAGGAAGGTTAAAGATCCAGGCAAATTCATGACAGCAGTGTAGAAGGTGAGTTTGGGTTCCCGATGGCTTTGGCATCGATGCGGTGGTTCTAGCGCCTCACTCATAGCTGCGGCTGCATTGACGAGATGGGCCCAAATTGGTGGCGGCGGTGTGGGCCGGTGCGGTACCCAGTGACATCGGTCGCATCTGTGTTGGCGAAGTCCAGCAAGAACTCACAGTGGCGAGTGCATCAGTGAAGACACAATGGCACCAAAGTGTGGTGACCTTTGTTCCAGCAGTGGTGCGGCGAAGGAAACTCGTGACTAGCCATCAGATCCATGGCCCACGGCAGAGCACTTAACAGGAAGGACTGTAAAGTTGAACACTGTTTCTTCACTTTTTTTTATTTTTCTGCCTTTATATTCTACGTTTTGGTTTACTTTTCTGTGTTTGAAAATTGCGCTGGGGAGTGGCAACACTGTGCAATAATCTTCACTGCATTTTGCAACAAAATACATGTGACAATAAATAAATCAAATCAAATAAATAGAGAAGAGCCCAATTTGGGAATCAGTGGGAGCTGAGTCATGCTGAAGGGATGTGGCATACATACACCCAATGTCATGGAAGCTGATTGGCCCATTTGGGAAGGGGAGGCTGTGCAGCCATTTGGGAAAGGGCACTCAATGTGAGAAAACACTGCATGCAGCCGAATCAGTATTATCCTGATGTCACACAGTGCTACCACTCAGGTACAATCAGTTTGTTCATCACTCAACAAAAGATCAAGGTTTCAGCTTCACAAGGGGCCTGTGCGGTACAAAAAGGGCTTGGAACCCAAATTGCAGATGAGGCGAGTTTGAAAGGCTCCTGTTCTTGCGAGTGGCGCGAGATATTTCTGGAGGCTGTTGCAGTGAGTTTGCTGGATTTGACAGGGGGTGTCACTGCACCCCCAAAGGAAGGCTGGACGTCTTGAAAATCTGTCCCCACACTAGCTGCAATGTGTACAGGGACTACAGTTACAGAGCTTCTCAATCTATAACACCACAGTGCGGGGGCTATGCAAAGGGCAAAAGCTGTGCCTTTCCCATTGATGAGTTGGAGTTGGACTCCTCCCGGCATTCGCCTTGATGTTGAAGGGTGACTGTATGGTAGACCAGCTACTGCAGTTTGCAAACCCATCAGAGCCTTCACCCCAATCTCCTGTGGTCGAATAAGTGTGCAACTTATCCTCCAGTGAGCCAGCAAATATCCTTTATCCAGTCCTGAGGAAGGGTCACCGGACCCGAAATGTTAAGTCTGAGTTTTTCCTTCACAGATGCTGCCAGCCCTGCTGAGCTTTTCCAGCAACTTTGTTTTTGTTCCTGAGTTACAGCATCTGTAGTTCTTTCAGGTTTTATCCGTTATCCCTGGCCTGCCTGCAGCCCAATCATGCCCAGTGATTCTCCACCTACCAATCTCCACTTTATTTTAGCCTCAACAATACATTCAATACCTTTGTAGGTGCTGGTGGCTGCAAGTGTCAGATCCATTGAGGAAAGGTCTCTTCGTCAGTGCTATGCTATTCCTCTCTCCCTCCCTCCGGGCTGCTGTAGCTGAGCAGGGGACTGAAATCAGAATGGGAGGGATTGAGAGAAACAGGATGGGTTGGGATGAAAAGCAATGGATTCATGATCACATCATGTGCATATTGCCCTTCATGCCAGAAGGCAGGATGAGAGTGAGCTGAGAATTGACAAGGGGCATATGATAGGATTCCTCAATGTTCCCAAGAGCCATTGGATGTCATACAGTCATACAGTACAGAAACAAATGTTCTGTCCAACTCATCCAGGCCAACCAGGTGTCCTAAACTGAACTAGGCCCATTTGCCTACATTTGGCCCATATCTCTCTAAACCTTTCCTATTCATGTACTATGGCAGTGAGCTCATTGCTGCAGAAAACCACCTTCTCCATTACACTCAGGAGCTCAGTGCCAGCTTTGCCCTTCTCCTTCTGTTGCAGAGAAAGGACAGAGAGACAGTCATTCTGTTGCACACTGCTTGGGTGATTTGCCAAACCTTAAGTGAATCGCTGGAAGCATACGGAGATGCATTGAGATCTGTGGATCATTGAGGGGAGGCGAAGGTGAAACACCTAAATAATAGCCCTGAGTTGTATGCTGCATGAGTCTTTCTTTTCTTCATTCATGCGATGAAGACATCGCTGGCCAGGCAGCATTTGTTGCCCATCCCTAATTGCCCAGAGGGCAGTTCAGAGTCAACCACATTGCTGTTGGTCTGGAGTCACATGTAGGTCAGACAAGGTAAGGATGGCAATTTCCTTCCCTAAAGGACAGAGTGATGAGGGGCGTAATGCATTGAGCAGTGTGGGAGGCAAGTGGTGCCATAGGTAGCAGATGGCAGTGAAACTGCACTCACTAACCATCTACAACTGAGCAACAACTCACAAATCCACTTCAACAAATCCACAACTTATATTATCTCGATGGACAACAGATGTGTGGGAACACCACCAACTACAAATTCCCTTCCAAGCCACTCACCATCCTGACTTGGAAATATGTCACCATTCCTTCAGTGTCTCCAGGTCAAAATCCTGAAACTCCCTCCCCAAGAGCACATCTTCTGGCCAGTAGCATTACTGGTGCCCAGAGATGGAATGGTAGATGGTATTTCTGCCTGACACTTTATGGTATCCGCATTATCTGAGAATTCAGCTACCTCAGCCCCCTCTGCCCCTCTCTGTCACCTTTTCACTTCTCCAACCTTTATTCATTCACAGGACATGGTGTCACTGGCCAGGCTAGCATTCTTTTGCCCTAATTGCCCAGAGGGCAGCTAAGAGTCAACCACATTGCTGTAGGTCTGGAGTCACACATAGACCAGAGCAGGTAAGGATGGCAGTTTCCTCACTAAAGGGCATTGGTGAACCAGATAGTTAGTTAATTTCACACGAAAAAAAGGCAGATTTTTTTTAACCATCAACAACAGTTTCATGGTCATCAATAGACTGTGAATGCCAGACTTTTGCTGAATTCAAATCCCACTATCCGCTACGATGGAATTGGAACCGAGGTCCCCAGAACCTTTTGTGGGTGTCTGGATCTAACAATAATACCACTACGCCATCGCTTCTCCTGAAGTTTCATGGACACCATCAGTGAGACAAACTTTATAATTCAAGATTTTTAATAATTCGATATAAATTCCACCAGCTGCAGTAGGACTTAATCCCATGTGCTCAGACCATTAGCCTGGTCCTCTGTGACCCAACCACTGAACCAGCATTCAGGAACCATCTGCCATCCTCAATAGGCTATAACAGAAATGCGATTTAGGAGGCCCTTGATATCAGGATCTTGAAGCTTGTGGGAAATTGGCGTCTAATGATTCTTCCTGACTGGGGAGATCTGGGGAGGGTCGGAGAATCGCCAAAAATATTTTAAAACAAAAATGTCAGCTCTTCTCTTCGCTGTTGCATATTGCATTGTGATTGAACACAGGCGTTAAGCATCACTGCTCAAGTGATAAATCACCAATTAAACCAATTATTGACGGGTGGATCTGACTCAAGTAAGCCTAGAAAAGATTCTGTAGCAATATGTGCAATTAAGGGACTCGTGAAGTCAGGGTTTAATACTTCCTCTCTGAAAGACGAATCTTTTGTGATAGATCTAGCATGGCTATGAACTAGTGCAATTTATTTGTCATTCATTATCAAAGGCTTTCATGCGATCATTAAGGAGTGTCAGGAATAGATGGAAGAGCAAATTTTCTGAACACATAATCCTGAGATGGAGTTCATCTGAAAACAACATAAATCTCTTTACAATGGCAAACTCCTTAGCATTGCCTATCCGTTATGGTCATCCAGTAATTTTGCAGTATGGACCCACAGCCGATATATTTTCAGAAAAATAATTTTGTTGATTTTTTTTTCTCTCTAAACTTCCTCAACAACAACTTGTATTTGCATGGAACCTTTAACATTTTAAAATCACTGCATGGCACATTGCAAATTTCGGTGCATGTGTTTTGACAAGAGACCTAGGTGTTAAGGAGCGGTTTAAAGGAGGAGAGAAAGGTGGACAGCTTCAGGGAGGAAACTCAACAGTATAGGGTGCAATTGCAGAGCCACCACTGGGAAGCAGTGACACACACATGCGCAAATGGCCAGAAGAGATGGGGAGTGCAGTAATCTTAAAACGTTGCAGAGGTGGAGGAGGTTATCAAGAAAGAAAGAAAGACTTGCATTTATGTGGCAGCTTTCACAACCTTAAGGCCCAAAGAAGAGCTTTTAAGATTTGAATGTAAGGATGAGGATTTTAAAATCCAAGCATTGCCACACTGAGATCTAATGTAAGCACAGCAGTGATGAATGACCTGGAATTGGTACAAGCTTGGATTTGGGTAACATCCAAATACCTCCTTTGAAATAATGCATAGTGTATAAGCGAAACCTTGATGGTGTTTCCCTCATTTCAGTGCTCCCTCTCACCAGAGACTCTCACAAAATTGAGTTGTTTTAAAGATCACTCTGTTTCATTCATAGATGGACATTGCTGGCTGGTCCCACAGTTCTTGTCCATCCCTAACTCCCATGGGAGGATTTTGGTGATCTACCGTCTTTAATGGAGTTCCAGGGCTTTGACCTGTTGACAGAGAAAGAATAGCAATATAATTCCCAGTCAGGATGGCGTGATTTTTGGAAGGGAGCTGCAAGGTATTTTCCTTCAATTGTTATGGGCCAGACCAAAATCCCTTCAAATATATCAAGGAGTTAGGCTAGACCCGAATTTTTATCTTATTTAAAGGCAAGTGTAAGGTACTGTGTTCCAGATGTAATTAAATTGGTTATGTTATTAGGCTTTAAGCAAAACACACTTTATTCATACCCTATAGTTAAAATAGAAACAAAGAAAAGAATTGTTATAACTTTAACTCTATTGGAAAACTTAACAGGCTAATAGATTATTTAACTACTTAACAGCAACTGATCCAATATCATAATATCACAAAAACACACCCTTGGCAAAGGGAAATTCAGTAAAACAGATTGTCTCACAGAGGGAGAGAGCCTGAGCTTTTGGCTGTACCAGAGAGAGATTTAGCCACTTTCACAAACAAATTCAAAAACCCAACAACCGCTGAAAGCTAAACTAAAAACCTGATTCTGTGGGAGCCTGACTCTATCCATTCATGCTGCTTCTATTGTTTCAACTTTAAAACAAAACCCAAGCCACCATAAGCTGTTTACTTTATTAACTAGGAATAGACAGCTTATGGCCCAAAACCTCTCTTCATTTCAAAATATACCTCCCAAAGCCATAGTATTGTCACACAAATCAATCTTGGGATATAGTATCACTGACAATATTTATGGCTGTCCATAACTGCCCCTGAAAAGGTGGTGATATTCCTTTGTGTCCTCTTCCCCATGGGACATGTAATGGGTTTTGACCGTGCAGTCAAAGGAACCTTAGTGAATTGCTGGCACACACACTCCTACCATTTTATAGAATCCCTAAACTGTAGACAAAGGCCGTTCGGCCCATCGAGTCTACACCAACACCTACAAAAAAATCTCACCTAGACTTACCACCATATCCTATCCCTGTAACCCTGTATTTCCCATGATTAATCCACCTAGCTTGCACATCTTTGGACTGTGGGAGGAAAATGGCCCACCCAGCATAAACCTGCACAGACACGGGGATAGTGTGCAAACTCCAAAACGACAGTTACCCGAGGCTAGAATCAAATTCAGGTCACTGGCACTCTGAAGCAGCAGTGTTAACCATTTATCTGCCAGTAGTCAGTCGCTGTTGCAGAGAGTGAATGTTTCATGTGATAGTTGGGATGAAGATTAAGCAGGTTATTTTGTCCTGGATGATGCTGAGTCTCTTAAGTGTTGTTGGAGGTGCAGCCATCCGGACAAGTATTCGATAGCAGTCATTGCAAAAATTCCTAACTTGTGACCTGCTCTTGTTCGGATATGACAGATGGGGCTTGTAGAAAAACCAGCTTCCCAGAGTTAGGAACTCTACCAGCTGGTAGAGTTATATCACTGGTTTGGTTAAGTTGGGTTTATATTCATTGGAATTTAGAAGAACTAGAGGAGATCTTATTGAAACATAAAAGATCCTGAGGAAGTTGACAGAATAGAAGTGGAAAGGTTTCCCCTTGTGGGAGAATCTGGGACCAGAGAGCATAATCTCTGAATAAGGGGTCATAAGTTTATGACAGATATGAGGAGGAATTTCTTCTCTGAGGCTAGTGAATCTGTGGAATTCTTAACTGTAGAGGACTGTCGGGTTATTAAGTATATTCAGGACTGAGATAGAGAGATTTTTAATCAATAAGGGAATCAAGGGTTATGAGGAAAAGGCAGGAAAGTGGAGTCGAGGATTATCAGGCAGAAATCTTCATAAGTTTAGATACATCATCAAATCTCATGCTACACTTTTCTGCTTTCTGGAGAGTAGAAGACTGTTAGTGTTAAGCCATTCAGACCCTCAATCTGCTCTGCCATTCAGTAACATCACAGCTGATCAGCAGTAGACTTAGTCTCATTTTCCTACCTGACCTCCTTTGCATTGACTATTTTGTCAATCATAGAAGTCTAACTCAACACTGTACATGAGGTTACGCACTTTGGTAAGAAGAACAGAGGTGTGGACTACTTTCTAAATGGAAAATGGTTTCAGAAATCTGAAAAGTAAATGGACTTGGGAGTCTTAGTTCAGGGTTCTCTTAAGGTTGATGTGCAGTTTCAGTTGACACCTAGGAAGTTAAATGCAATGTTAGCGTTCATTTTGAGAGTTCTCAAATACAAGAGCAGAGATGTACTGCTGAGGCTGTATAAGGTCCTGGTCACGCTGCATCTGACATATTAGTCAGGGAATCAAGATTTATGGGGAGGAGACAGGAGAATTGGTTTGAGAAACATATCAGCCATGATTAAATGGTAGAGCAGACACATTGAGGCAAATGGCCTAATTCTGCTCCTATGGTCGGAGGGCTACAGAGATAGGGTTGGAAAGTGGGACTAATTAGGAAGCTCTTTCAAGAGCCAGTAGAGACACGACAGGTCAAATAGCCTCCTTCCGTACTGTAAATTCTATGATTCCGTGATTCTACATCTCTTGGCCTTTTGGTCTTATTGACTTTGTGTCATCCTTGTTCCTTGTCATCTCACCTATTTTTCTGTCATCTGCAAACCTGGCTAAAGTACATTCAATTTCCTCATCTAAGTCGTTCATAAATATTGTAAATAACTGTGGACCCAGAATTGACCCCTGTGGTACAACAGTAGTTACAAGGTACCATCCTGTCATCCTAAATCTCTGTCTTCTATTGGTTAACCAATTCTCTACCCATGCTAATATATTACACCAACACCAGGTACTCCTGTCTTATTAAGTATCGAGGTTGGATTGATAAAGTGGAAACCATAGATGGAATATATCTCAATTACCTTACTAAAGAACTCGAAAAAATTTACCAAGCATGATTTCCCTTTCATGAAGCCATCCTGACTATGATTAATCACATTATCTATTTCTGAATACCTTGCTATTAAATCCTATAGTTCCCATTGACAGATGTTAAGCCAACTTGTTTATATTTGTGTTTTCTTGCCTTTCTCATTTTTTGAATAAAGGGGTTACATTTGCATTTTTAAAATTTTCTGTACATTTGCAGAATCCAAGATTACTATCAGTGTGTCAACTATCTACACAGCTACTTCCTTCAAAATCCTAAATGACACCAGGTTACACACCAACTGGTTTATTTGAAATCACAAGCTTTCATAGTGCTGCTCCTTTGTCCTAGGATGCAACCCATCAAATCCTGGAGAATTAGCCTCATAATCTTCCCTCATACTTTTTCTCTATTGATAATCATTGTACTTATTTCCTACACCACTCCTGCTCCTCACATACACATACACCCTTTAGCTCCTTGACCATTTGATATTTTTGGATTGTGTCTTCTACTTTGAAAACTGGTGCAAAGTTTTCATTCAACTCCTCTGCCATTTCCTACGAGCCCATTGTTTTTTCTCCAGCCTTACACACTAAGAGGCCTTTCATCACTTTGGCCTCTCTCTTCCTTTTAACATATTCAGAGAAAACCTTCCCTACATTATACTACTTGGTAGTTTGCCCTCAAAGTTTATTTTCTCCTCCTTCACTTTTTTTTTCTCATCTTTTGCTGTTTTTCAAATCTTTCCCAAACACTGATCTTTGCCACATTCTGTGTTTTCTGTTTCAGTTTGATATTGTCCTTAACTTCTCTGGTGTATCCTCTACCAAGAAGCCTTCTTCCTCACTGGGGCATATATTTGCTGTGAGTCTTTAACTTTTTTCTCAAATATCTGCCATCATTCCTTAATCATCTTTCTGCTAAACCCTTTTCCCAGTTCACTCCAGCCAACTCTGCCCTCATCCCTTTGTAAATACCTTTCTTCCAATTCAGCACAGTTCTTTCTGATCCAGATTTCTCACTTGTAAACTGAATGCTAAATTTAACTATGATATAGCCATTGTTTCCCTGGGTATCTTTTGGTCTGAGATCATTTATTAAAGCTGCTACATGACCAGACCCGAGTAACCTGATCCCTGGTTGGATCCACAGCACATAGAGGCGCAAAGCCATACAGCACGGAAACAGACTCTCTGGTCCAACTCATCTGTACCAACCGGACATCCCAACCTAACCTCTTCCCATCTGCCAGCATTTGGCCCACATCTCTCTGAACCCTTCCCATTCATATACCCGTCCAGGTGCTTTTCAAATGTTGTAGTTGGACCTGCCTCCACCGCTTCCTCTGGCAGCTCATTCCATACACATACCATTCAGCCCAACTCATCCATGTTCACCAGGTTTCCAAAACTAAACTAGCCCAGCCATATTGATTCCACACCTTCCAAGCTAAGATCATTTCTTGCTATCATATATTTTCTCTTGCTTATACCATCCCATGGTTAAGAAGCTAATCCACCACCCTTCCCTTCCTGTCTGTCCTTTCAAAAGTCACATACCGCTCAACATTTCATTGCCAGTCTTGATCTCCTTGTAACCATGTCTCCGTAATGGCTGTACACTTTAACCTCTCCTTGTGCCATTAATTGTGTTTTAATTGGGGAGCTGTTGTCCTAGTGGTATTTTCATCAGGCTATTAAACCAGCGATCCAGGTAATGTTCTGGGGACCTGGGTTCAAATCCTGCTATGGTGAAATTTGAATTCAATAAAAATCCAGAGCTAAGAGTCTAATGATAATCTTGTAACTGATGTTAATTGTTAGAAAAAACCATCTAGTTCACTCATGTCCTTGAGGGAAGGAAGCTATGTCCTTACCTGGTCTCCCATGTGACTCCAGATCCACACCAATGCTGTTGACCCTTAACTGTCCTATGGACAACTAGAGAAGGGTAATAAATGCTGTCCCAGCCAGTGACATCCACATCCTGTAAATGAATTGAAAAAAATGGCTGTGTGCATGTAAGTGAATAGCCATTGTTATTGCCTTTTTGCCAATATTTCTCCCTTTGATCTTTTTTGCTGCTCTTTTTAAATCATCCCAGAGGTGTTGATAGTGGAGGATTCAGTGATTGAATGTCAAGTGATAGTTGTTAGATTGTTCTTATTGGAGTTGGTCATTGCCTGGCATTTGTGTGCAATAACTGTGACTTGCCACTTGTCATTCCAAGCCTTGCACATTCTCCCCATGACTGTATGGGTTTCTGCTAGGTGCTCTAGTTTCCACTCATGGTCCAAAAATGTGCAGTTAGCGGGTCTGGCCATGCTAAATTGTCCATAGTGCCCAGGGATGCTCAGTCTAGGTAGATTAGCCAGATCTTGCTGCATTTGAACATGGACAGCTTCACTACCTGAGGAGTCATGAAAGGTGCTGAACATTGTGCAATCAGCAGCGAACATCCCCACATCTGACCTTACGATGGACAGATTGTCATTGATGAAGCAGCTGAAGATGGTTTTAAAAGAGAGTACATTTAGTCTGTACTTGGTTTGTCATCCTGGGGACTACCATTAACCAGAAATTTCACTGGACCAGCTACATTTGGCTACAAAAGAAGGTCAGAGGCTGGGAATTCTATAGTCAGTACCTCACCACCTTAGTTTCCAAAGTTTATCATTGTTTTACAAGGCATGGATCGGGAGTGTGATGGAATATTCATAGAACTATAGAAAATTTTGGACCAGGAGTAAGCCGTTCAGCTCTATACCTTTAGTTTATTTAGCCCTAAGACTACATCTAATTCTTTCATGGAAACATTCTATGTTTTGGCCTCAACTGTTTTCTCAACTGCATCTTTCCTGTTCTAATTTTTGAGCTTCAATGAGATTCCCCTCATTCTTTTGGACTTCCATGAATCTAGTCCTAACAAATCATGTCTTTCTTCATAAATCAGCCCTGCCATCCCAGGAATGAGCCTGGTAAACCTTTGTTGCATTCCCTCCATAGCCAAAACATCCTTCTTCAGATAAGGAAAGCAAAACTGTGCGCAATGCTGAGACTGTGTACTTTTTCAGCAAGACATCACTGTTTCTGTATTTGAAACCTCTCACAATGAAGGCCAATATCATAGAATGCAGAAAGAGGCCATTTGGGCCATCGAGTCTGAACAGACCTGCTGAACAGTATTCCATCCAGGCCAACTCCTCTACCCTGTCTCTGTAACCGTGCATTTCTCATGGCTATTCCACCTAGACTGCACATCCCTGGACACTATGGGGAATTTAGCATGGCTAAGCCTGCTAACTGCACATTTTTGGACCATGAGACGAAACTCAAGCACATACAAAAACCCACACAGTGACGGGGAGAAAGTGGAAGCACCATACAGTCACCCAAGGCTGTAATTAAACCAGGGTCCCTAGGACTGAGTTAGCAGTGCTAACAACTGAGTGCCACTGAGCCACTGTGCCACCCAGCAACCGCATCCCAAAACCAGCCCAGCTCATCTCCACCTCCCTAACCTGTTTTTCCTCTCACCTATCCCCTCCTCCCACCTCAAACCCCACCACCATCTCCTATCTACTAACATCATCCCGCCCCCTTGACCTGTCCGTCGTCCCTGGACTGACCTATCTCCTCCCTACCCCCCCACATACACTCACCTTTACTGGCTCCATCCCCGCCTCTTCGACTTGTCTGCCTCCTCTCCACCTATCCTCTCCTCTATCCATCCTCTATTCGCCTCCCCCTCTCTCCCTATTTATTTCAGAACTCTCTTCCCCTCCCCCATTTCTGATGAAGTGTCTCGGCCCGAAACGTCAAGTTTTCCTGCTCCTATGATGCTGCTTGGCCTGCTGTGTTCATCCAGCTCCACACCTTGTTATCTCAGCCACTTTTTATGTTTGTTTTTGTTCATTCAGCTGACTAAAGCAGGCATTTATTACCAATCCCCAGGAGCGGTTAAGAATCAACCACATTGCTGTGGCACTGGAGTCACACGCTTGTAGTAGGAAAATGGCAGGCAGTTTGAATGGAAGAGCAGCCAGCAAATATCAGAGTCTCCACTTCCCTGATTGGGGGCAGCTCCAACAACACTCAAAAAGCTCAACACCAGCTAGGACAAAGAAATGCACTAGATGTTGTGCTGCACTTTGATTGTACAATCCCTCCATAACTTATGTGCAGTGTGTACCATCTATAAGATGCACTGCAGAAATTTGCCTGGGGTCCTTAGATAGTTCCTTCCAAACCTGTGATTTCTATCAGCTAGAAGGACAAAAGTAGTAAACATTTGGGATGATGATTTTCTGGTGTTTTTTGAAAGACTATGTGCAAACATGTACTTTGATGACTAACGTGCTACCTTTACCATCGAGAAAACTCATTCTATTCTACAACCGCTGGCAAGGAAAACGTAGGTGAGTTTCCCAGCCTATCACAACATTCAGCACTGATGTCCTGGGTGGCCAGAAGCTGCCAGTAACCTCTGAGTCCAAAAGACCTCCAGTTGAAACCTCCTTCTTGTCATTGGACATTGGAAGGGGTCATTGTCATGTGGCATTCGGTTGTGGTGAATCATCACTATCACCACCCTCCCCCCCCCGCCCCACTCCCCCTCCCCCTGCCCCCAACTTGTTATATGAAAGCACAATGTGGTGGCTTTCATATCCCACAAATATACCTTTGATTGCCTCTAGCTTGAGATAATTTGGAGGAGCCCAGCAGGGAGACCATCTTGGTTCCAATCTGGGGAACTGACTGCCTTTCTCACCCATCAGGAATGTAGATAACAAGGAGTTGGTGAAGTAAGGCCTTTAAGTGGCTTTTAATTTACCACTTAAGGGCCTTAATTAGTGACAAGTCAAGAAGGGAGCCGAGATAATCCCTCAGTGGACATAGGGTGCTGAGAAAGAAGCAAATATCTCTCAAGGTCCAACTGGCCATATTGCCTCCCTTCCCTCACCACCTCCAGGGAGTGAAAATCTCCCTTCCATGAGAATATCACCTCCTACATGTCACACACCATCCTGGCTTAGAAATATGTCTAATAAACTGTTCCATCGTTACCGCTGGATGAAAATCCTGGAACTGCCTCCTCTACGGTATTGTGGGTCCAGCAAATGGATTGCAGCAGTACAAAAAAGTAGTACAATGCAACTTTCCCCCAGAGCAGTTAGGAATGGGCAATAAATGCTGGTCCAACCAGCAACGTACATGACCCATGAATGAATAAAAGAAACGAACTAACTAATTCAGATCACAACAAAAAAAACCTACCAAATAAAAGCCCCAGAAATTACACCCATGCAGTATATTTTTAAAAAATTTCCCATCACTACCTGTTCAAGAAGAAAAATTGTGTCATAAATACAGCGCAACAAATAGACATATACATGTCTATTCTTCCGCGTTCTTGACAAGTAATTGATTTCTTTCAGTTTGATAGATCTCCATGCTGTTATCCTTTATAATATTTGTCTTTATAGGCAAGACTGTTAAAAATGTCCTGATTTCCTTATGGAGAGATGTGTAGTGTGGTGGGATGGGGGAGAAAGTTTATAGGCAACAGCCCATGTTCTTTGAACATGTTTCAAAGTTTTGCCTTGCTCAATGGACAGCCTCATCAAGTATCGGATAATATCATGAATAACGGGAGCCCCTGCTAACCAACCTTGTAGTGGGGAACTTAATTTATTAGATCCCCTCTTGGCATATTCAAACGGCAATATGTGTTTCAGGCATGGGGAATACTGCTGATATTTGGCTTTTCCTTAAATTGCAAGCAATACTCTTCCATTTTGTCGATGTACATTTATTTTCATCCCAGTATTGGAAGTTCCAGGTTTTTGAAGTTCACTTGGAGTCACAGTTCAATACATTGTGCATCATCACTGTGCCGCAAAATAACATCATTTCTTGTCAGAAATATGGCTTTATTCCCATCTCTTGAAGTTGTGTTTAAAGCTTCATGAACTCCCTTGGTTGTACAACAGAGCTGCTCCTTGTGCAATGTGGCAAAGTTGTCACAATCCTAATTTGTTCACTTTATAACAGGAGACACTTTTCACAGAGGCTGGCAGCACTGCCAGAACTGTGCATGCCAGTGGGAAGGTCTGTACAGACTGGCAATGTTAAAATCACACTGTTGGCACAAAACCAAATCAAACTGGCAGCCATCGTTGACGATTTGCCAACAGCAGCCATCCTCTTTCAGCAGCATCTTATCTCTGAAGACAAGGAATGAAATTTTCCCATCCACCATGGGATTTACTTCTGAATTGAGGTCCAAATTTAGCACTGCGAGTGTATGCTTTTTGCCAAAGCTGAAGTCCCACTTGGATTCTGCCTTTTTTGGACTGCGGTACTGATTATGAAATGATTCTGGCTGTTCAAGTAGATATTAAAGACCCCTTGGTATGTCTGGCACTTTCACAGCATGTGGGTCAACATTCCTCCCTCAATCTCTACAAACTACATTGGAGTAGATCGCAATTTGATGTGAAACCCTACGGTGGTGATTGCAAGTCAGTCGTTGATTTTGGAGAAAGATGTAGAATGAGCTGCTAACTCAGTGTCATTTGTTTCTCCCTGTTATACAAAGCTGAAACCTACCTACTGACTGCTCACTCATTGAATCATAAAAGCTTAATCCCATGAAAGGCCATTTGGCCCACGATATTTGTGCTAGTACTGGTTTCACAACAGAGGCACCAACTCCAATCCCCTTCCTCCCACTCTTCACATAAAATTAAACTGAATTCCTCTTCAATTATTTAGCAAGTTTCCTTGGTAGTAATGAACTAAATATATTTGTCTTATTTTTGCTCATATTTGATGTCCCACTGTTACTGATTCATTGACCATTGAGAAAGAAGGCTTTATTATTGATCTACTCCAATACATTAAAAACTTTACACAATTCAGTTAGATGTGTTTTCTTTAAAGACAAAGGGCTGAATCTTACATTTTTTGACTGAACTCAAGTTGTGGTGAGATTTGGGGGGATTTTCCATGGTGAGGCTTAGCCAGCTTTCTAACAATTTAGAATTGTAGAGTCATAGAGTCACACGGCATTGAAACAGAGCCTTCAGTCCAACTTGTCCATGGCAACCAAGTTTCCCAAACTGAGCTGGTCCCATTTGCCTGCATTTGGCCCATATGCCTCTAAACCTTTCCCATTCATGTACCTGTCCAAATCACTTTTAAATGTTGTAACTGTGCCTGATTCCACGACTCCTTCTGGTAGCCCATTCCACATATGGACCACCCTCTGTGTGAAAAAGGTGCCCTTCAGGTTCCTTTTAAATCTTTATCCTCTCTAGTTTTGAGCTCCCCTACCCTAGGGAAAAGACCTTTGCTATTCGCCTTATCTACGCCTCTCATGATTTTATAAACCTCTATGAGGCCACCCCTCAACCCCCTATGCTCCAGTGAAAAAGTCCCAGATTTCCACTCCTTCCATATAACTCAAACCCTTCAGTTGTGGTAACATCCTGGTTAAGCTTTTCTGCACCCTCTCCAATTTAATAATATCCTTCCTACAACAGGGCAATCAGAACAATACACATTACTCCAGAAGTAGCCTCACCAACATCCTGTACAACTGTACAATGATATGCCATCTCCTCTACTGAATGTTGAGATACATTACTGGTATAGGTGGGAATTGAATCCAGGGCTGCCTGACTTTGATGTAGGGATACGGTCAGTGCACCAGAGCTAACACAATCTGATATCTGAGGATTAATCACTGTCACCTGGCTCTATTTGTCTCATTGCTGTTCATGGTCCAGAATGATTGTGCATGTTTCTCCGTCACATCAGTCACAGAACCGCCAAACAAATAGTAGACTGAAAACTTGCTGCTAAGGTTCTGTCAGCTGCTCTGCACTGATGCACAAGTTGAAAAATGAATCCATTAGATTTAAAATTCTCACAAGTGTGTGAAAATGTTTCCATGGTCTGTCATCCTTCCATATATCTGTAACTTCCTTCAGCCCTGCAACCTGCCTTCCTGCCTTCCTCCAATTCCTTCCCCTATTGCATTCCTGGTTTCCTTCTCTCCACTGTCAGCAGCTGTGAGTTCAAGGTCTCAGGTTCCAGACATAGCTCTCGAAACTTCAGTACAGTCTAGCTCTGTCTCCCGCATTAAGATCTTAAGATCCACCTCTTCGGTCAAGTTTGACACTGTACAAAGCCTGACAACCAACTTACATCGATAAATGCTTCTAACTGTCAGTAAATCAAATGGTTATTTTAAAAAACCGTCTTGTCCCTGAATCAGAGGCAGATCAATTTTGTCCTTACACTTCTTCAGGTGACTCAGTGTCTTGGTAGCAGTCCTGTGATACAGCTTGGGGCACTTTACTCCATTAGCAGTGCTATGAAAATGCATGACATTGTCTTGAGAAGTTACAGTCCACTGGCCAATACAGCAATGCCGCAGAGCAAGGAAGGGTTAAAAAGCGGCACCAGTCACCCTCATTAGGCTGCAGAGAATGTGTCTGTAGCAATTTTTGTGGCCCCAGCAGTTTGCGATATGAATAGGGTGCAGGTGTAGGTTATGCTTTGTTGATCATAATCTTTTTCTCAACTCTCTCCCTCTGCGGAGGAAACTTTGAATATGTTTGACATAATTAGTTCACAGCCTTTGCCCACATTCTTTTCAAACACAGGCCAGTTTCACATTCTTTTCATGGGATCCGACAAGCGTAAAAATAATTAATGATATCTCACCCCAAAACTGACCTGCCTCCAATTCAGGGAGAAGACAGTTTTGAAAATAACCATTGAATTGACTGACAGTGAGAAGCACATATCGATGCAAATTCATTAACGGGCCTTGTATGGTTTCAGTGTTGTGGTTGCAGTTTATCATGTTTTCCCAAAATAGGAAGTTGCGCTAGAATTTTTTGAAAGTTTGGGATGGTCTTGAAAATAATTTGGAACTTCTTTTTTAAACAGTGTGTGTGAATAATCTAATACATGATAGGCTGCAATGCTAGGTGATCATCAATATAAATTCCAGTTGCTCCAAATAGACCAAGCATAGTAACAAATGTATGCTCTCGGGTACAGATATAGACCAGTTGGAGGCATAGGCAGAAAAATGACAGATGGAGTTTAATCCGGACAAATGTGAGGTGATGCATCTTAGAATGTTAAGTGCAGATGGAAAATATACAGTGAATGGCAGAATCCTTAGGAGTGTTGATATGCAGGGGGATCTGTGTGTGCAGGTCCACAGATCACTGAAGGTGGCAGTGCAGGTAGATAAGTTGTAAAAATGGCCTATGGCATGCTTGCCTTTATTGGAAGGGGCACTGAGTGTAAGGATAGACAAGTTATGCTGCAGCGTTATAGAACCTTAGTTAGGCCACATTTGGAATATTGCATACAGTTCTGGTCACCACTCTACCAGAAAGATGCAGCTGCTTTGGATAGGGTACAGAAAAGACTTACCAGGATGCTGCATCGTATGAGGGATTTTAGCTACAAAGAAAGGTTGGATAGACTGGGTTTGTTTTCACTGGAACACAGGAGGCTGAGGGGCGACCTAATACAAGTTTATAAGATTGTGAATGGCATGTATAGAGTGGAAAGTATGGGGCTTTTTCCCAGGGTAGTGAGGTCAATTACTAGCGGACACAGGTTCAAGGTGCGAGGGGGAACTTTAAAAGAGACGTGCGAGGCATGTTTTCACACAAAGGGTGGTGAGTACCTGGAACGCGTTGCCAGAGGAGGTGGTGGAAGCAGACACAATAGCAGCATTCAAGAAGCACCTGGACGAATACATGAATAGGAAGGGAACAGAGGGATACAGATCCTGTAAGTGAAGACAGTTTTAGTATGGAAGTGCAAAATGCGTCAGCACAGGCTTGGAGGGCTTGTTCCTGTGTTGGGATTGTTTTTTGTTCTTACAGGAATAGCACTTCTATTGCTCAAGTTAGAAGTTTAAGTCCCAATTAAGCAATCTGGACTCAAAAATTTAGGTTGACACATCTAGTACGTACACTCACCTTTGTTGGCCAGTGCATTGAGTGTAGGAGTTGGGAGGTCATGTTGTAGTTGTACAGGACATTGGTTAGGCCTCTTTTGGAATACTGCAATCAGTTCTTGTCTCCCTGGAATGAGAAAGATGTTGTGAAACTTGAAAACATTCAGAAAAACTTTATAAGGATGTTGCCAGGGTTGGAATGTTTGAGCTATAGGGAAAGGCTGAATAGGCTAGGGCTATCTTCCCTGGAGCATCCGAGGATGATGGCGACCTTATAGAAGTTTATAAAATAATGAGCGGCATGGATAGGGTGAATAGACAAGGTCGTTCCCCCAGGGTAGGGGAGTTCAAGGTTTCAGGTGAGAGGTGAAAGATTTAAAAGAGACTTAAGGAGTAACATTTTCACGCAGAGAGTGGTGCATGTATGGAAGGATCTTCCAGAGGAGGCGGTGAAGCTTGGTACAATTACGACATTTAAAATGCACCTGGATGCAATTATGAATAGGAAGCATTTAGCGGGATATGGGCCTAATGCTGGGACTAGATTAATGTAGAATACCTGGTCACCATGGATGAGTTGGACCGAAGGATCTATTTTTGTGCAGTACAACTGTATTGACGCTAAATGTGGCACAGTTGGCAGTTCTATCATCTGGCTAGCCTGCGAAGGCCAAGCTCCATCAAAAGCTTGATCTAATTTTTATGTTTTTGAGAGATTCAGCTGAAGAATAAAGGTTGGAATGAGTAGAATCAATAAGGATGCTGTTGCTGATTGTAGATAACATTTTTAGACAATCAGTAGATCTATTGATATTCATAATATGACTGATTCCAATGTTTTATTTAAAAGGAGAAATCTGTTACAGCTACATTATTTAGGTAAGGTTGACTTCAATGCAATGAAAGAGAGATTGTCGACAGCAAATTGAGGCAGTCTGTTAATGGGCAACACAACAGCTGGTCATTGGGAAATCTTAATACATAAATTGATATGGTTCAGAACTAGCCTACAACCCCAAGGGGCACTGACTTTCCTTGTAACAGAAATAGGCTGCGATTGTCTAAGAAGGTAAAAGACAAAATATTACGAAAACAGAATCATATAAAAATGCAAAGAAAACACACAAAGCCTACTGAATGGGAAAGATACAAGGAAGAGCAAACAGGTGACAAAATGGCTACTAAGAGCTATAAAAAAATGAGTTTGAAAGTAACTCTGCCAGCATTCATGAAATCAACTCCAAAACCTTTTAAAATTATATTAGAGACAAAAGGGTGGTCAGAAAAATTTTGGATCCCTTGATAACTGTTAACTGATAAAATAGGTGGTGTCATGGACAGTGAAGACGGTTATCTAAGAGTACTACAGGACCTGGATCAGATGGGCCAATGGGTCAAGAAGTGGCAAATGGAGTTTAATTTAGATAAATACAAAGTGTTGCATTTTGGTAAGGCAAATCATGGCAGGTATTATACAGTTGATAGTAGGGCCCTGGGGTGTGTTGTTGAACAAAGAGACCGAGGGGTGCAGGTGCATAATTAGTTGAAAGTGGAGTCATAAGTAGACAGGGTGGTGAAGAAGGCATTTGGCACACTTGCCTTCATTAGTCAGCGCATTGCGTAGAAACATCATGTTGCAGCTGTACACGACATTGGTTAGGCCATTTTTAGAATATTATGTTTAATTCTTGACACCCTGCTTTAGGAAAGATGTTGTTAAACTTGAAAGGGTTCAGAAAAGATTTACAAAGATGTTGTTGGGATTGGAAGGTTTGAGCTATAGGGAGAAGCTGAATAGGCTGGGGCCATTTTCTTTGGAGCGCCAGAAACTGACATGTGACCTTAGAGAGATTTATAAAATCATGAGGGGCATAGGTCTTTTTCCCAGGGTAGGGGAGTCCAAATCTACATGGCATAGGTTTAAGATGAATGGGGAATGATTTAAAAGGGACCTGAGGGACACATTTTCATGCAGTGGTGTGAATGGAATGAGCTGCCAGAGGAGGTGGTGGAGGCTGGTAGAATTACAACATTTAAAAGGCACCTGGATGTGATTGTGAATAGGAAGGATTTAGAAGGATTTGGGCCAAATGTTGGCAAATGGACCTAGATTAATTTAGATTATCTGGTCTGTTTCTGTGCTGTACAACACTATGACTCTGTATCAGTAACATTGGAAGATAAGGAACTGACAGACATATTCAATAATTCATTTGTGGCAGGGATGTGAATTAAACTAATTTTGAATCAGGGCTGCTCATTACAAATCAAGTCATCAAATTAACAGCAATAGGAAAATAATGGCTCTAAAGAGCGACAAAACCAACCCCAGGACCTGATCATTTCCATCCTGGTATTTTAAAGAAAAGTAGGTGGAAACAATGCAGATGCCCTAATTATATTCCATTCTCCCAAATTCTCTCAATCCAGAGACTGGTCCTTTCCAGTAGACAGATGCACGCACCACTCTACTATGTAAGAACGGGAAGACTGGGAAGCTACTGTTAGTGTGTCAACCATCAAACATCAGGAAATAGCTGCAGTTTTTACTTAAAGATGTAGTGTCCAGATAATTTGAAAATTTGTAGTAAGAGAGTACTGTATGGATTTGTAAGGCATAGATCATACCTGATAAAGTTAACTTCTTTAATTGCCTCTTCAAAAAATGTAGGGAATGACTGGATGCTATATTTATGCACTTACAGAACGCATTTGATAAAGTCATTTACGTTATGTTCTCCAGAATTAAAAAAAAGAACATAGAACATAGAACAGTGCAGCACAGTACAGCCCCTTTGGCCCACGATGTTGTGCCGATCTATTATCCTACTAAGATCAAAACAGATAAAAATAAGATAACATAAGATAAAATAAGATAAATATAGAAAAGCTTAAAAGTTATTATACTAACTCTGGTAACATGAACACTGAGATTGGGTTCTTACTGAGAACTCGTATCAGAAGATTTAGTCATATAGTAAATATACACATCGTCACTCCAACATTGACTACCTGATGGCTTTGGGTGATTTAATGACTTTGTTTACTGTTGCTATCGTTGCTGTGGAGTGAAGAGCTTGAAGTCTGCAAGAATGGTTATGAACATTCATCTGTCTTCTAAAAATGTGTCAGTAGTGCATCCTTTAGATTTAGGGGCATGGAATGCATTGCCGGAGAGGATAGTGGAGTCGGCCTCATTAGGGGCATTTAAGCGGCTATTAGATAGGCATATGGATGATAGTATACGGTAGGGCTGGAGGTTAGATAGACCTTAGGATTCGGGTATAAGTTCAGCGCAATATCGTGGGCTGAAGGGCCTTTACTGTGCTGTACTGTTCTATGTTCTATGTTCTATGTTCTATGTTCTATTTCTCTGCGAGTGTTTATTTCAGAATGACCTGATTGGTGTTGGATCTATTGCCAACTCTATGACTCTTTCAGCACGTTCTTCTTCACCGAAGTCAAAATCTGCACCTCTGCACCAACGTTTTTAACAACCTGGTAAATTGTTTCACTTGCTTGCTGCTTACAGGACAAAAATTCCAGTCTGTGAATTTTGAAGTTAACTCTAACTCTGGTAACTCTGGTAACTCAATGATCCTTTGTGAATTTAAGAATCACTTCAGGGGCTTTCTGGTTATTACCAGAGAAGCCTAAGCAATTAATTCTACTCAAACCTTCATTTCCCAGACTAATGTGGATTTTGACAAATTTATTTTCTGGGTCAAATATTTGTTATAAGGTTATAGAGTCATAGAAACATACAGCACAAAAACAGACCCTTCGGTCCAACTCATCCATGCTGACCAGATATTCTACATTAATCTAGTCCCATCTACCAGCATTTGGCCCATATCCTTCTAAACCCTTCCTATTCATATAACCATCCAAATGCCTTTTAAATGTTGTATTTGTACCAGCCTCCATCTACTTCCCCTTGCAGCTCATTCCATACATTCAGCATACTCTAGATGAAAAAGTTGCCCCTTGGGTCCCTTTAAAACCTTTCCCCTCTCACCTTAAACCTATGCCCTCTAATTTTGGACTCCCCTACCCTGGGGGAAAGACTTTAACTATTCAAGCTATCCATGCCCCTCATGATTTTTCAAATCTCGACAAGGTCACCCCTCAGCCTTCGACACTGCAGGGAAAATAGCCCCAGCCTATTCAACCTCTCCCTACAGCTCAAACGCTCCAAACCTGGCAGCATCTTTGTAAATCTTTTCTGCACCCTTTCAAGTTTCACAACATCTTTTCTGTAGCAGGGAGACCAGAATTGAACACAGTATTCCAAAAATGGCCTAACCGATGACCTCTCAGCTCCTTTGCTCAATGCGCTGATCAATGAAAGCAAGCGCACCAAACACCTTCTTCATTACCCTGTCCACCTGTCACTCCGCTTTCAAGAAACTATGAACCTGCACGCCAAAGACTCTTTGTTTGGCAACACTCCTCAATTAAGTGAAGGGCCATGCTTCGTTTGAATAAGTGGAACTCTGTGATGGGGTCAGTAGCTTGCCAAGTGACTTGTCCGTTACGTACTTAATTTATTTGCACTGTATTTGCAGAAATTTCTGCATGTCTCTGACTGAAATATGCTGTGTGCTTTACTTTACAGCTGAGGCAATTGTTTCTATTCATTTCACTGTGCTGGAAGAGAACTATTGTAAGTTGTTACAGTGTAGCAAATCATCGGTTGCTGTTGACTATGGATTGCAACCTCATTGAATTCAATCAGATGCAATTCACACCAAAACTAAGAAACAAAATGGAGTCTTGTGTGCCTTCCACATGTGTTGTGCCTATTCCTGAAAATTTAAGTGGTAGAATTAAATAGTTATTTGATGGTGGAGAGCCTTCAAAACAGCTAAGAATACTGCTCTTTATCCCATTCGCCCTTCAGTTGGCATCACCGCCTCGATGGACTAAGGTTGAACTGCTTATAACATGCTGTCAGCATTCTGCAATTAGATCTGGATCGATTCAGGTAATCTTAATCTTCTTTTAACTAGTGAACATATTCTATCAAAACACAATCAATCGAACTCCTTTCAAATGGGCGGCACGGTGGCTCAGTGGTTAGCACCACTGCCTCACAGCGCCAGGGACCCGATTTTGATTCCACCCTCAGGTGACTGTCTGTGTGGAGTTTGCACATTCTCCCAGTGTCTGTGTGGGTTTCTTCCACGTGCTCTGGTTTCCTCCCATAGTCCAAAGATGTGCAGGCTAGGTAGATTGGTCATGTTAAATTGCCCATAGTGTCCAGGGATGTGTAGATTAGGTGGGTTATAGGGGGAATGGGTCTGGGTGGGATGATCTGAGGGTCAGTGTGGACTTGTTGGGCTGAAGGGCCTGTTTCGACACTGTAGGGACTCTATAGAGTATATTCACAGACCTTTCTTTTCCGAAGGAAATAGCTGTGTTACAGAGTGAGTCACTTTGTCAAGTGAGTCGATCACCTTGAGATAACAAGGTGTAGAGCTGGATGAACACAGCAGGCCAAGCAGCATTATAGGAGCAGGAAAGCTGATGTTTCGGGAAGAAGGGTCTAGGCCCGAAACGTCAGCCGTCTTGCTCCTCTGATGCTGCTTGGTCTGCTGTATTCATCCAGCTCTACACCTTGTTATCTCAGATTCTCCAGCATCTGCAGTTCCTACTATCTCTGAATCAATCACCTTGAATTGATTTTGCTCATTTAGAAACTTCCATCCAGGGTTCAACAATGCAGTTCCCATGAAGATTAAGGTCTTCTAGAATCAATTAAACAGGCTCTTTTTGGAGTAATAGTCACTAAGCAATCTCCTAAAATATTCTTCCAATGTTACGCATTATCTGCCACCATGTTGTGTTCTCTAGAGTTATTGTGTAAACTCTTGGACACTGAGGCTGTGAGCTTACTATAAACAAGTATCAGAAGATTTATTCATACAGTATTATATTATACTTGTGTCTCAGACATTGGTGTGTTCTGGACTCAAGCTTTTTTTTAAAACTTTCTTGATGGATTACAAAATGCATCTGTAGCTATTCAAGGTGACTGATAACTTTACATGAGAATATCACATCACACTGATGTCATCACTTATCCCTCTTAAACATAAATGCTTGCCTGATCATAGTTACATGCAGCATCACAATACCTCACAAGAGATGACTAGTTAAATTTGAATCTTGAAGAACTGAGTGAAAATTGTTAACTTGATCGGGAGATTGGCTGAGCAGTAGCAGATACAGAGCAGGAATGTTCAAGTTGGCAGGAGGGGATGAGTTCATGATGAATATGTGGAGCATCTGCTATTCACAGTTTTATCAATGGAACAGATGACAAGATGGATTGCAAAGGATCGAAGTTTGTTGATGACGTAAAGTTAGGTGGCATTGTGAGCAGTTCAGATGAAACACTAAATTACAAAGAATAGGAGTATGCCATTGAGCAGGCCTTTGAGCCTGCTTTGCCACTCAGTATGATTATGGCTGATATTGATAGATTAAGTGAGTGGACAAAAAAGACTGTGTCAAATATAGGCAGGTGTGAAACAGCCGATCGGATGGGCAGATGGCAGGACTTCCTCACAATGAGGGACAGAGGTTTCAGTGTCAGCTTGTTTAATCAGCTTTTAGCGCCTTATGGCTTCAGGACAGGCTTTTAACTGACTAGTTGGCTGACCACTAACTTATCTTAGGGGAACAAGTGCAGATTGGGGCAGGGGTGATTGTGGTCAGGATTAGGTCACCAACTCATCAACTCAGAGGTTTTGGAGCATAATTGAACATACTTCAGTAAGGCGTTTGATAAGGTTCCCCATGGCAGGCTGATGGAGAAAGTGAAGTCGCATGGGGTCCAGGGTGTGCTAGCTGGATGGATAAAAAACTGGCCAGGCAATAGGAGACAGAGAGCAGTAGTGGAAGGGAGTTTCTCAAATTGGAGACCTGTGACCAGTGGTGTTCCTCGGGGATCTGTGCTGGGACCACTGTTGTTTGTGATATACGTAAATGATTTGGAGGAAGGTATAGGTGGTCTGATTATCAAGTTTGCAGATGACACGAAGATTGGTGGAGTGGCAGATAATGAAGGGGACTGTCAGAGATTACAGCAGAATATAGATAGATTGGAGAGTTGGGCAGATAAATGGCCGATGGAGTTCAATCCAGGCAAATGCGAGGTGATGCATTTTGGAAGATCTAATTCAAGAGCAAACTATACAGTAAATGGAAAAGTCCTGGGGAAAATTGATGTACAGAGGGATCTGGGTGTTCAGGTCCATTGTTCCTTGAAGGTGGCAACGCAGGTCAATAGAGTGGTCAAGAAGGCATACGGCATGCTTTCCTTCATTGGACAGGGTATTGAGTACAAGAGTTAGCAGGTCATGTTACAGTTGTATAAGACTTTGGTTCGGCCACATTTAGAGTACTGCGTACAGTTCTGGTCGCCACATTACCAAAAGGATGTGGATGCTTTGGAGAGGGTGCGGAGGAGGTTTACCAGGATGTTGCCTGGTATGGAGAGCGCTAGCTATGAAATGAGGTTGAGTAGATTAGGATTATTTACATTAAAAAGACGGAGGTTGAGGGGGGACCTGATTGAGGTCTACAAAATCATGACAGGTGTAGACAGGGTGGATAGCAAGAAGCTTTGTCCAGAGTGGGGGACTCAATTACTAGGGGTCACGATTTCAAGATGAGAGGGGAAAAGTTTAAGGGAAATATGCGTGGAAAGTTCTTTACGCAGAGGGTGGTGGGTGCCTGGAACACGTTGCCAGCGGAGGTGGTAGACGCAGACACATTAGTGTCTTTTAAGATGTATCTGGACAGATACATGGATGGACAGGGAGCAAAGGGATACAGACCCTTAGAAAATAGATGACAGGTTTAGACAGAGGATCTCGATCGGCGCAGACTTGGAGGGCCGAAGGGCCTGTTCCGGTGCTGTAATTTTCTTTGTTCTTTGTTCTATAATAATTCCATCAGAAAACACTCAATGCTAAGCCAATAACATCTGCACTGGCCCAGACCTATACATCAGATTGAATGACAATAACCAACCCACCTGTACGACAAATTAGCCAAAGAGTCACGACCTGCTGGGCATCCATAACCCCTGCACAAGGTCAGTAGTAATTGAGATGGTGAACATTAGCACAGACAATTGTGAGACAGTAGACAGTGGATGTGACCTTTACAGTCAGATAGTTTGGAAGAGTAGAACCATAGAAATGATACAGCATAGAAGGGGGCCATTCAACCCAAGATGTCCGTGCTGATGCATAGACACCTAGATACCCATCCTTATCCCATCTTCCTGCACTCAGCCCATAGCTCTGCAGCTTATAGCACTTAAGGTACTTTTAAAAGAGTTTAGTGTCTCTGCTTCCACCACCAATTCAAGCAGCGAATTCCACACACACACCCGCCTCTGCATAAACATGTTTTTCTTCACATCCCCCTTGATCCTTCAGCCATTTAGCTTGAATCAATGAACCCTGGTTTTTGAACTCTCTGTCAGGGAAATCAGGTTCCTCCTGTCTACTCTATCTCTACTCCTCACAACTGGGTAAACCTCAACCATGCCACCTCTCAGCCTTCTCTGTTCCAAGGAAAGCAATGCCAATATCTCCAATTTCTTCTCGTAGTTACAATTCTCCAGCCCTGAACAATTCTAGTAAATCTTCTCTGCACTCTCTCCAGAGCACTAACATCCCTCCTGTAATGTAGTGACCAGAACTGCACACAATACTCCAGCTGTGGCCTCTCCAGTATCTTACACAGTTTCCTCATTATATCCCTACTTCTAATATTTCATAGGGGGAGGCAATGGTCTTGTGTTATTACCACTGAACTGTTAATCCAGAGGCCCAATATTCAATAAAGACCTGGAATTAAGAGTCTTATGATGACAATGAATCCATTGTCGATTGGTGGAAAAACCCAACTAGTTCATTAATGTTTTTCAGGGAAGGAAGCTGCCATCCTTACCTGGTCCATCCTACGTGAGACTTCAGACTCACAGCAATGTGGATTCGACAATAAGTGCTGGCCTAGCCAGTGACGGTCACATCCCATGAATGAATTTTTTAAAAATTTGTGTATTGGAAGACATTAGGAAAAATGGGAAGTTCAGCTGATGGTGAGAAAACAGAATTCTGCGCCATCTTAGATCACTGTCTGTGACAGAGTGGGGTTCCAGGGTCACACCCAGGAGATATTTAACACTGAGTTGATCACCAAGGCACAAATCACCATCTCAAAAAAACAGAAGGCTGCCTGGAGAATGGGGATGGAGAGAAGACTTGAGGTAAAGCATTGAGTTCCACAGTGTTAAAGTCATGGGAACATAGGAGTTCAAATGGAAATTGGGAGATGATTTCAAAATAAGGGAAACAACTTGTAGGAGAAACAGATTTGGTGGACTAAGAGATATAATGTTATAATAATGGAGATCTCAAAGGTGAAATGCTTTCTTTATTTCTTTCATAGGATCTCAGCATCAGTGGTATGGTCAGCATTTATTACCTATCTCTAAATACCTTCAAACTGAGTGGTTTGCTCGGCTGTTTCAGAAGGCAATTGAGAGTCAACCACATTGCTGTGTGTCTGGGGTCACATGCAAACCAGATCCAACCAGAAAAAAACAAGAGGGGCTAATGTTTTACGCAGAATGTGGTTTGCGCTTGGAATGAACTTCCTGAGGAAGTGGTGGATGCAAGACATTTACGACATAATGAAGACACTTAGATAAGTAAATGAAATGGAAATGTTTGGAGGGATTTGGGCCAGGATCAGACAGGTGGGACTAGCTTAGGTTGGGATTATGCTCAGCATGGACTAATTGAACCGAAGGGTCTGTTCCCGTGCTGAATGACTCTACAAGTTTATGATAATCAATCACAGTTTCATGGTTGCCAAAACCAAGACTAGCTTTCACTTCCAGATTTAAATAATTGTATTTAAATTCCAGCAGCCTCAGCCATAGGATTTGAACCCATGTCTCCAACCTATTGTATCTGGATTACTTTTAACACTAGGTCAACATCTCTCTAAATTAGTTTATTAATTTTCAGGTTCTTAAAAAATAACAACAGCCAACAGCATGTATGTGGACAGATCATGATTTAATGAGGATCATTGCACAGGAAGCTACACTCGCCGAGAATTAAATGTAATTATGATTTTTAAAAAGTGCAATTGTGTTCAAAGAATTGACTTTTTCCAAGGTTTATTTCAGAAATTGTCATGATTCAAGCTGCCCAAATGTCAAAGTTAGGGCCATTAATCAAAATAATGTTCAAATCAAAAGCTTCATTCAAATCCAAATGTGCAGGTTTTGCTTGGAATGTTGTCCTAACAA
This sequence comes from Ginglymostoma cirratum, assembly GCA_024137785.1. NCBI lineage: Eukaryota > Metazoa > Chordata > Chondrichthyes > Orectolobiformes > Ginglymostomatidae > Ginglymostoma > Ginglymostoma cirratum. Next base: position 10,532,912 of record JAHRHZ010000249.1, read on the forward strand.
GAGATAATTATCAACACAAGCATAATGACCAGCTGGATTTCTCGGGGCAGAAATAATAGTGGATCTTGAAATACCTTCTGAGCAGACCAAGAGTATAGTGTAAAAAATTATTGATCTTTTCACTATCAGTTGAAATGAGCAATCATTTTTCAGGAAGCTGTGCCCATCAAATTTGTCAGTTTGGCCTTGTTGGCACAGTACTTCTCCATCAGTACCGCAAGCTATATATTGTAGTTTGAAACATCATTCCAGGATGGAGACACAAGATTTAGCTGATACAAAGTGAAGCTAGGCAATGGTGGTTGTTAGTGGTGTCTTCAGTTTCATGCAGTATTAAGTCTAGAATGCCTATTAACCCTGTCTATTCAAAATAGTCACAGACAAAACAGTCATATGGCCCATCGTTTGCTCTATGCAGGAGTAACTTCCCTGGTGCCACTCTGCTAAGTTTTATTTTTCTTTAGACAATTGTGCAATTCCTTTGAAAGCTATGCTTGGATCTGTCTCCATCACATGCTTGGCACATTCAGATCCTCCCCACTTGCTGTGTAGAAAAGCATTGGATCGCGTCCACCCACTCTAGTCAACTTTAAGGATCTGATGATACTATTTCAGTGCAGCAGGAGTGCCCTGAAAAACTGGGAGCCACTAGTCCAAAGGGAATCCTGTAACTCACAATAGCCAGTCCCTCTTTATACTGCACCACATTTGTAATATTGACAAAGTTTTACCTTAAAGATGAAGAGAAAGTTATCCCCAAGACTTATTCCTGTGATGAAGCTAACATAAGTAATATCAGTCATGGAAAGGTGCAAATTTTGAAACACTGCTCAGCAGAGAGGGTAAGTTCTCCAGCCTCCCACCTTATCCAGTAATCTCTGGTGGAGAGTACAAATGAGGGCAGAATGTGAATTGGCCATTCTATACCATAAGGTCAAATATCTTGCCAACACACTCAACAACTCAACGCATGCATTCCTGCTCCTTCAGGCAAAATAGTGCAGACGAAGGCAAAGAAGTTAGAGTGAGCAAAGAAAATTTTAGAAATGGAAACAAATTAATTGCCGGCATTTCTGCCAACACCAGAAAAGACCAGGCTCGGTGATGGCAGAAGCAACTAAGTAAAAAATAAATGATTTTTTTTTTCTGATGAAGGGTTTAGGCCCAAAACGTCAAGTTTTCCTGCTCCTATGATGCTGCTTGACCTGCTGTGTTCATCCAGCCCCATGCTTGTTATCTCTAAGTAAAAAATAAGTGTGACATACTACAAAGGGAGAAATACAAAAGGAGCAGAAATTAGTCTGTGTCTGTCTTCAGGCCCACATTTAGTACAACACTCTCAAGCAGCAAGGTCTAAGGCCCAATCTAGATATTAATGGTGAGTGTCCTGTCATCACACTATCGGCTGTCCTCAGTTAGCTGCCAGGAGTGATTGGGGTAGGAGAGTTAAACAAGTCAATATCAGTGGTGAAGATGTACAATTGATAAGATTGTAAAGTCAGGGGGTAATTCTATCTTTCTTTTCTTCACAGAAAGAGTTTTTAAAATCAAAAGCAATCTTACCTATAGTTGACTCTGAGGAATTGGTCCAGGTGCTTTTTAAAGAACCTCTGTGAATTTCAATATTTTGAATCTCGACTGCAGAGATTGAGGACTCACCGTGAATGGACATACTTTCCAAATAAGTTACCTCTTCAATGTAGTATTTTTGTACTGATACTTTTTGGTTCTCCTGTGCCCATCTAGCTCAATCAACCTGTTCAACTTCATAGAAACTTATCATTTTGCACCTAGTCTGATAGCTAAAAGCCTCAACATCAAGTATCATGACAGTGTTGCTCCAGATGACAGCAGCGGTCATCAGTGAGCTATAGGCTTTGATCATGACTAGTTTGACAGGACTGGGCAATAGAGTCATAGAGCTGTACAGCATGGAAACAGGCCCTTCAGTCCAACTCGTCCATGCCGACCAGATATTCTAAATTAATTTATTCCCATTTGCCAGCGTTTGGCCCATTTCCCTCTAAACCCTTCCTATTCATATACCCATCCTGAAATTTTTTTAAATGTTGTAATTGTACCAGCCTCCATTACCTCCCCTGGCAGCTCATTCCGTACACGCACCACCCACTGCATATCATCCAAAAACCATAGAATTGAACTTAAGGAACATAGAACTCAGGAACAGCTATAGGCCAATCGGCCCTTCAAGTCTGCTCTTCCATTTGATAAATCATGGCTGATCTGATTGTGGCTTCAAATCCACTTGTCTCCCAAAGTTGTTTCTCTCTTGTCTATCAGAATTCTATCTAAGTCAGCCTTAAGTAAATTAAAGATCCAGCACCCGCTGTGTTCAAGGTTGGAGAATTTCACAAAGTCACAACACCGGGCACTGGAGGATTTGAATTAGAGGGAGAGGTTGAATAGGCCAGGCTTCTTTTTCCCTGGACCGTCGGAGACTGAGGGGTGACCCTACAGAGATTTATAAAATCATGAGGGGCATGGATAGAATGAGTAGCCAAAGTCTTTTTCCTAGGAAGGAAGAGTCCAAAACTAAAAACATAGGTATAAGGTGAGAGGGGAAAAGTTTAAAAATGACCTGAGGGGATAACATTTTCATGCAGAGGGTGTTGCATTTATAGAAAGAGCTACCAGATGAAGTGGTAGAGGTGTGTACAAATACAACATTTAAAAGGAATCTGAAAGGGTACATGAATAGGAAGGGTCTGGAGGGATATGAGCCAAATGCTAGCAAGGTCAGCCTAGGTCAGATTGGGATGTCTGGTTAGCATGGATGAGTTGGGCTGAAGGGTCTGTTTCTATGTTGTATGACTCTATGGATCTTGGAGAAAAAAAAAATTTTCTTCACTTTTGTTTCAGAAGCAAGACTATTTTGTATGAACCTATGTCCTCTCTCTTCTACAAAGGGAGATATCCTTTTAGAATCCAGCCTGCCATGTGCCATTAGGATCTGAAACATTTCAGTAAGATCATCTCTCATTATTCCAAATCCCCCAGTTTAAAGGCCCAATCTCTTCCTCATAAACTAAACCAGGAACCATGCCAGGAATGAGTTCGATGAATCCTCTCTGAACTACTTTTGCACGCAGTATTCTAAATGTAGACTCACCCAGAGCCATCACCATCTTATTCACTGTCCTTTCTTTGAACACTCACGCTTTTGCGCTGGTCTTCACATGAACAGTCCAAGCTGGAGTTGTCCAAAGTACATACCTACATGAAGTATAAATAATTGCTGGTTTTATGATCTAAATGTAATGTTAATCTATCACTAGGCAGTGTGAGTAATACATACTCTACCCATCTGCACCAGGCACTGAGTGACCTAATTAGTGACCCTTTAAAGAGAAAATGTAACCCAAAAAAATGCTTATCTTGCCCCCACTGTAATCATCTAGCCCACTGTTGTCCCCCACTCCTACCTCATCATTGCCTCCCAGTACAAATAAAACTTTTAGTTGACATTGAGGAATCATTGGTATTCCCCAAAACTGATAGCTGCATGTGAGTACAGTTTCAAAACTCACAGCTTGCTGGCATTAAACAAATTGGGTTTTGCCCTTAAAAACAGACCTTCATGAGCTCGAGGTTGAGGAATTCATATTGAAAACCAAAAAATTCTGGGTAACTTACCCCTACATTATAGGATTTAATGTTATTCTATCAGTCTCCTTCCCTAAATTCCACCATCCAACCTGGTAGGATTTGAACCCAGGACCACTGGACGTTACCTGGGAATACTAGACTAACAGTCCAGCAATAATACCATGAGGCCATCATCTCCACTTGAGCAAAATGGTGGTATTTGAAATCAACTTTTAAAAATCTGGAATCAAGAGTCTAATGATGACCATGAAGTCATTGTCAATTGTCGGGAAAACCCATCTGGTTCACTAAGGTCCTTTAGGGAAGGAAACTGCTATCCTTACCTAGCCTGGCCTACGTGTGACTCCAGACCCACAGCTATGTGGTTGACTCTTAATGCCCTTCTGGAAAATTAGGAATGAGCATAAATGCTCGCCAAACCAGTGACACCCTTATCCCGTGAGTAAGTAGTAAAAAAAATTGTAGTTAAGGAGACCAAAACAGCAAGCAATACCCCAGCTGTGGTCTCAAAAAGACCCTGTGTAACTATATGTTATCCCTACTTCTAAACTAATCTTATTTTTAAGTGAATGATATTAAAAGGATTTTAAGAGCAGTTTTGACAAAATATCGCACAAAAGTCTGGTTACCAAGACAGAGGCCCACAACAGAGCAGTTTTAGTATCAGCCTGCATAAAAATTAGCATCGTGGCAACAAACTGCAAGTTATGCTAATTGGTTATTTTACAGACACTAAGATGGTAGACAGTGGTGATCTCCAGAGTCAATTGTAGGACCACTGCTTTTTGATATATATGTTTATAGATGGCTTGGACCTTGGAATACATTTCCAAGTAAGCCAATTATCCCAGATTTGAAAACATTGCAAAGAATGAGGATGATGTCAATAGACAGCAACAGTATCAATTGATTGGCAGAAATGTGATGGATAGAAATTAATGCAGAGAAGTTTGAGGTGATGCAACCTTGCAGAAGAATTAGGAAAAGATGATATAGAAGTAGTAATAGTTCAAAGTTGATTGCAGAAACAGTGGGACCTAGGGTTGCATGTACATCAGTCTTTGGAGATGCAGGACATATTGAAAGAGAAAGGCATGGGACAAAGGGTGTAGAATCCTGGGTTTTATAAATGGAGCAATGGATTGAGGTTAAGCTGAATTTATATACCGCGCTGGTACAACCACAACGTAAGGACAATTAAGCCTAATTCTGTTCATCACACTCGGGGAAAGAGTCCTGAGCGGGTCCATAGGAGTCTTACCACATTTGTTCCAGGTTTGAGGGAGCTTAGCTACAAGATTAGAACTGAGAAATTGGAACTGCTCTTTTTGGAGTGAAGGATGTTGCTCAGAATTTTTTTGATTCATCCATGGGATGTGGAAATCTCTGGCCACGTAAGCACTTATTGCCCATCTCAACAGAAGACAGCATTATTTTCATTCATTCATAGCATGCTGGCATCACTGGTTGGTTAGCATTTGTTGCTACCCTGCCTTTATGGAGGGAATTCCAGGATTTTAACCCAGCAACTGTGAAGGAATGGCAATATATTTCCAAGTCAGGATCATCAGTGACTTGGAGGGGAACTTGAAGGTGGTGGTGCTCCCATGTGTCTGCTGCCTTTGTCCTCCTAAATGGAAATGGCCTTGGGTTTCTCTATGTTGAGAGTCAATCACATTGCTGTCATCGTGAAGTCAATTGTAGGTGTGAGACCAGGCAAGGATTACTGATGTCCTTCTCTAAAGGAAATTGTGAAGTGGATGGATTTTTTCAACAATTGCCATTAGGCTGTCATTTTATTCCAGAGTTTTAACAAGTTCAATTTCACCATTGGGTGGCCTGGTGATTCTTCAGAGGGTGTGACTCAGTGTGGACTTGACCAGCTGAATGGTCAGTTTCTATGCAGTAGGGAATTCTATGATCTGCCCAAGTGTGATTCAGTTATAAACCCATGTCCCCAGAGCATTAATCTGGGGCTCTGGATTACTAGTCCAGTGATCATCGCTACTACCTCCCCCTAATTTGTTAAGAGTTATGCAATATTATGCAATACCTCATGTAAGTTTACATGAGGTATTATGACAAGTTTACATAAGGTAGACCAAAAGAAAAGCCATTCACATTTGTTGGTTTTACAAGGACTGTGGACGCAGATTTCCAGTTTAAAGGTGGGTGATGGAAAGAGGTTGTAAGGAAGAACTACTTTAAGCCACAGAGTGAGAATGCTGGAAATCACTGTCCATGAGAATGGCAAAGGAACAGCAGTCGAGTGGAATAGGTGTCTGAAGACGATGAATTTCCAGCACTATGGGAATAGGGTAGGTAATGGGACTGACTGGGTCGCTCAAAAGAAAATCAACATGGACATGATGTGGTAAATTATCTCTTCTGTGCCTCTTGACCACCTCTCGCTCTAGTAAAGACAGGGGAGTTCAGTCATTCTACTCAATGTCTCCTCAGCGGACAAACCTCTCAAATTCAGGAGTCAATCGCATGAATCTTCAACATTATCGCCTCGAAGTGGGTAGATCTTTCAGAAGCAGAAACTTCAGGGTGAATAATACACTGCGTCTTTCAGAAGGATCACCATTTTGGTTATATTTTGGCTGAGGTTACCAAGAATGACTCTCCTCTTAGTCACAGAGCTGTAGGGCATGGAAACATCAGTCCAAACTCCTCCATACTGATCCGGTATCCTAAATTAATCTATTTCTATGTGCCAGTTTCTAGTCATATCCCTCTAATTCTTCTTATTCATATACCCATTCAGAAGCCTTTTAAATGTTGTGTTTGTACCCACTTCCACCATATCCTCTGGCAGGTCCTTCCATATATACACCACCCTCTGTGTGAAAGAGGTCCCTGTTAATTCTTTGCCCTCTCAACTTAAACCTATGCCCCTCAGTTTTGGACTTACATACCTCAAGGAAAATAGCTTGGTTATTCATCCTGTCCATGCCCCTCATGATTTCATAAACCTCAGTCTTGCCTGAAGTGTGGTGACCCTCAGGCTAAATCACTATCATTTGTCTCTCTCTATAATGTGAGAGCAACTCTGTGGTCTGACAGCGACTTTACCTTAAATGTTGGAAATGTTTTCAGTCATGTTCTTGATGAAATATTTGTTCCTTCTTAAAGAATTTGAAGCACCAACAAAATTTGCAAAGGACAATTTTTGGTGCGAACGTTCGGCCCAATGTGGTTACACGATGATGCTCTATAATACCATTAGGCCAAAGTGGGAGCAGATCTCGAAATATAAAGCACCCTGAAGTAAATAAAGATTCTACAATGAATGTTTGGCATTCCGCGCTCTCGGGCTCTGACAACGTTTAATCAGTGTCTGAGGAGCCGCTTGTTTTGGGTCGTCTATCTGTTAAAGAGTTCCCCGAGGGAGCATTTAAATAGTTCCCAATTGTTGTGTAGATGATATCTAACGTTATTTAGTCTCTACCTGACGCCTGTCTAATAGCCTGGGCGGGTCCGATGGAGCCCATGCCATTGTTTCGGAACCTTTTCAAATTCAACAGTTCTTCTTACCCAAAAAAAACTTGGGGAACGGGGAGGGGAGCAACTTTATCTGTCACTGAAACGGCGTGGTCATGTAAAAAAAACGCTAATTTATTTTTCGTTCAGAAAGACATTTATTTAAAAAGAGCATGCTGACTTTTATTCCTGTCTTGACATGTTAAACTACACACAGACCAGTATACCAATTTCCTTGTCGATTTAACAAGCTTTCTTTTAAGTTTTTTAAAATCTCGGTTTCATGGGCTGCACCTTCCGGAAAGTTCCCTCTGTATTTTCATTTCACCAGAAGTGTTCTCTTCCTTCCCCGTGTGCCTTGTATGGTCTTACTTGGAGCGAAAGGCGCCACATAGTTGCATATTGCTGCAATTTAAATGAAGAACCCGCGGCCTCGTGAACCTGGATCTAATCTAATCATATCTTGCAAACAACTTGAATTATTTGGCCCTTTTCAACAAGGGGAATCAGACCAGCACTTTTTGTCTGAATAATGTGCTAATAAACTCCATTCAATGTTCAGTTTTGCACTGAAATCTAACTTGCCCTGTGTGTTGTGTGTTTGGGTGGGCCGTGGAGACAAAGACAAACTCGGGCAAATTTCTGTTCTTAAAGTATTTTTTTTCGAAATCTCACGATTCAAAATCTAGCTCGCAGGCCAAGTCACTGCACAGTATTTTTGATCATTTCAAAACAAGTTGCATTTTTAATACTTTGAAAGGCTGGCCACTTTTTGTCAATCTAAAACTGACGTCAATTAATTTCCAGAGATAGTCGGAACTGCAGATGCTGGAGAATCTGAGATAACAAGGTGTGGAGCTGGATGAACACAGCAGGCGTCAGCTTTCCTGCTCCTCTGATGCTGCTTGGCCTGCTGTGTTCATCCAGCTCTACACCTTGTTGTCTCAATTAATTTCCAGTCTTTTTTGTTAAAAAAAAGATATATAAATATAACTACCGACTTTCAGAAATATAATTTACACACAAATTGCTTATTTACATTTCCGTTCGTAAAGTCGTATTGTACACAGCTGTTTCTTCATCAAATATGTGCTAACTGTGTTTTTAAAAGCTTTAAGGCGGTCCCCAGTATCAGCGGGAGATGAAGAATTAACCCAGTAAGTCTGTTAATGACAGGCTGCTTACTAACGTAAAATCAGTCCCACCGTCAAACTCAAGCAACAGTCTCTGTTCACTTGACACAACATTGCAGCCAAATTATCTACTTCTTTATAAACGCAAAACACTGCAGATGATGTTAGAAATCTGAAGTGAAAACAGAAAATAATGGAGAAACTCAGCAAGTCTGTGGAGTGTTCACGTTTGGAGTCTGATGTGATTCCTCAGAGTGATTTAGAAATGTTTCTCTTTCCACGGAGACTGCTGAGTTTCACCAGCACGTTCTGTTTTTATATTTACTGGTTTTTTTACAGTCATTCACAGCCCAAAACAAATGCCCGATCTGACTATTGAACAAACAAACCCGTGGGTCCAAAGGTTATAAAAAGAACCATCACACTCTGAGACCAGCCGCTTCAGTTGGTTCAATCCACTTCAGTTCAAAATATTTTGGCTTCGGCATTATACCGATACGTCGCTACAAACCCTTCAATCGTTGCATTAGATAGAAAATAATGTCAATAAACAGAGTGTCCACACATGCGGGCATCTTTTCTTTCGAAAAGGAAGGTGAGGTGAATGCTGTGTGGGTAAATTGAAGATTCTGTGCCCTGAGCAGAGAATGAGAGAGGGAGACTGAAGAGTGAAGCTGAGGATGGAGAAAAAGTTTGAAGAAGAGAGCAAGACAGAGATTCAGGACGGAGGGAGTAAGATTGTAGGAGGAAACGGAAATGAAGCGAATAGATTGTACATGGAGAGAGGGACTGGAGGTGGAGAGTGAGGAATTGAAGATGGAGAGGAAAGGATTGAAGATGGAGGGAGAGACTGAAGTTGGCAAAAGAGGTATTAAAGTTGGGGAGAGAGAAATTGACGATGGGGAGAAAGGGATTGAAGATGCAGAGAGAGAGATTGAAGATAGAGAGCCAGATTGAAAATAGAGAGTGAGGTTGAAGATGGAGAGAGGGACTGAAGTTGGGGAGAGAGAAGTTGACAGATGGGGAGAGAGACATTAAAAACGGATTAAGAGAGTGAAGATAGAGAGAGGGATTGAAGAAGAGGAATTGAAGTTCGGGAGACAGGGGGATTGAGGTTGGGAAGGTAAGGATTAAAGACGGACTAAGAGATTGAAGATGGGGGTGGGGAGTGTGAAACTGGGGGTGGCGAGCTGAATTCTTCACTTTGCAGAGAGTCTACTGCTCATGTATTCTTCAGACCTCGGTTCCCTCTCGGGGATAAATCAAACTGTTGACACTGAAGGTGTTGTAGATGTGGCTGTTGAATTGGTTTGTTTGACTTCCCGAGAAAGTGTTGTAATAACCCGCGCGGTTGAAGTGAAAGGAGTCCGTCACCTCGCTGGCTTCCTGCGAGGATAAGCTGCTGTTGGACGAGTAGGAACCGAGTGCAGACGCATTCCTTTGGAAGAAGTCATTGGCAAGGCCCATAGACACTTGCCTACTGATGGTGCCACTGCCCACGCCGGCCATGCTGTTGAAGAAATTGTTCAGACAAGGGCTGGACGACGGCGTGGAAGGTTTCGGGTCGTCGCTGGAGCCCCGTGAATGCTCTGGCTCCGGCGAGGTGGCTTCCAGCAAGAGCGGCGGGCTCTCCGTTACCTTCATACCGAGAGCTGCTGCATTGTCCTGGGGCTTGCCAGTGAGCGAGCCGCCGAGGCCCGAGTTGGAGTCGGTTCTCCGCTTTCTCTTCCGGCGAAAGTTCCCATTGTCAAACATCTTCTCGCAGTTAGGATCCAGAGTCCAATAATTCCCTTTCCCTGATGGTGGATATATATAAAAATAAAATAAAGGTAACTCCACATTTACCAGCAGATTTTTAGCAATAAACCGAGTTAGATCGGAGATAACTTCCAACAGCAACGGGAAATATTTGGGGAAATTGGAGTGTTCTTTTTGGACTGTTGACAAATAAGTCCAACTCATCCATGCTGACCAAATATGCTAAATAAATCCAGTCCCATTTGCCAGCACACACAGAAGTTGCTGGAAAAGCTCAGCAGGTCTGGCAGCATCTGTGAAGAAAAAAAATCAGAGGTAATGTTTCAGTCCGGTGGCCCTTCCTAAGAACTGAGGAATATATCCACCGTCAGTTCTGAGGAAGGATCACCAGGCGCGAAACGTTAACTCTGATTTTTTTTTCTTCACAGATGCTGCCAGACCTGCTGAGCTTTTCCAGCAACTTCTGTTTTTGCTCCTGATTTAAGGCATCCGCAGTTCTTTCGGTTCCCATTTGGTCCATATCCCTATAAATCCTTCCTATTCATGTACTCATCCAGATGCCTTTTAAATGTTGTAATTGTGCCAGCCTCCACCACTTCCTCTGGCAGCTCGTTCTATACATGCACCACCCTCCGTGTGAAAAAGTTGCCCCTCAGGTCCCTTTTTTGTATGTTTCCCCTCTTACCTTAAACCTATGCCCGCTACTTTTGGACTCCTCAACCCCGGGAGAAAAGACCTTGCCTATTCACCCTATCCGTGTCCCTCGTAATTTTATAAACATCTATAAGGTCAGTCCTCAGCCTCGGACGCTGCAGGGAAAATAGCCCCAGCGTACTGAAAATGAAACGTTGTAATGTATCTGGGTGAAAGAGAAGAGTCCATGGGAGTTTTGTGAGCACAACACCAGCCAGCTACACTATCATTGCAAAGATCTAAGCTCCAATAGTGCTTCAAAGCACAGAAAGAGCCCACTATTAAACAAAGAACTGCTGGAGACCTGAAACAGAAATTGCTGAGCAATGGGAAGAAAGCAGAGTTAATGTTTCCAGTCTAAGTGACTCCTCTTCAGACTTTTGAACATTCATGTTAGCCCACTTCCCATAACCAGCAGGGCTTTTTCTTTAAACATATATTTCTTTTCCCATTATTGTCCCAAGCCCCTTCTGAAAGTTAATACAGAGGATGTAGCGTTCAACATTCCCTTCTTCACAAGACGAGTTTGTATTGAATGAAGCAGCATTTTTACTTCACCTAAGGGGTTTAACACAGGTGCATATTAAAACCGGCAATGGGTGTTTTGAAGGGAGAGAGCGCTTTCCCGGTGACAACTCGTCAAACCAAATCATTGCTCTGGCTAAAGTTCACGAGTTTTGCAAATACCTCGGTGTAAATATTTGCACAAGGTGGGATGCGGATTCGACTAAATTTTCATTGGACCATATTGTGATCCATCAGCATTCAGTTTGGTTTGCAAGATTTGAAAACTGTAGCCATAGCAGACCAACGAAATAATTTCAGAATTCATAGGTATATTTTTAGGGCCAACGAAATACTTTCCCAGTTCATAGATTTAGAGGACCAAAGAAATAATTTCAGAGTTCATAGATATAGGTAATAGAACCGGGACAGTCATTAGCGGAGGAATGGGATCCTTCTGCACTTCTGCCAAAAGTGTACCACAACCCATTTGTCCCACTTTCCAGCACTTGGTCCTTTAGCTCATCGAGTCTGTATGACTAAAAATATACCACTTCTAACAGTTTTCTGATGAAGGGTCTAGGCCCGAAACGTCAAGTTTTCCTGCTCCTATGATGCTGCTTGACCTGCTGTGTTCATCCAGCCCCATGCTTGTTATCTCGGATTCTCCAGCATCTGCAGTACCTTTTATCTCTCACTTCTAACAGTAGTCCCACTTTCTCGCACTAGATCCGTAAACTTGAAGTTTATGATATTTCAAGTGGTCATCCAAGCACTTGTTAAAGGCTGTGAGGATTCCCCCGCCCAACTCCAATCAGCTATCCTCCCAGGCAGCACATTTCAGACCCCCAACATCCCTCTGGATGAAAAAGGTTTTCCTCAAACCACCTTTAAACCGCCTGCTTTACACCTTAAGAGTTCTGCCCGCTTGCTATTGACTCTCCCACCCAAGGGGGACAAACAGCTGCCCCGGATCCACCCTGTCCATGCTCCTCATGATCTTATAAAACTCTACCAGGTAACCCCCAGCGCCTCCCCCCAACATCCACCCACCACAACCCCCAGCCTTCACTGCTGCAAAAGAAAACAACCCGAGCTGATCCCTTTCTTTTCAAAGGGCTGAACCTGAGAGGATGGGCGCAATGGCCTCTTTCTCCTCGAGCGGGGGAGTAGAAGCCCGACGTGCTGGAGAAACTCGGCAGCATCTCTTTTCTCTCCCTCTCTCTCTCACGAGTTTCTCCAGCAGGTCGGACTTCTACTCGTGAGAGAGAGAGAGAGAGAAAAGAGATGTTGCTGAGTTTCTCCAGCAGTGTCTGCCTTCATTTCTGATCCCCTGCGCTTCACAGGAGGGACAGAGGGAGGGAGAGACGGAGGGCGGGATGGAGGGAGAGACGGAGGATGGGAGGGAGGGAGTGATGGAAGGAGGGAAAGACTGAGGAAGGAAGAGACGGAGGAAGGGAGGGAGAGACAGAGGAATGGAGGGAGAGACGGAGGGACGGAGGGAGAGAGAGGGACGGAGGGAGAGACAGAGGGAGGAAGGGAGAGAAGGAGGGAGGAAAGGAGGGAGAGACAGAGGGAGGGAGGGAGAGGCGGAGGAAGCTCGCTCACCTGGATCGTCCTCGTCCCTGGGCACCTTCTTGAAGCAGTCGTTCAGGGAAAGGTTGTGGCGAATGGAGTTCTGCCAGCCAGCTTTGCTCTTCTTGTAGAACGGGAAGTTCTCGGCCACGTACTGGTAGATCTGGCTGAGGGTGAGCTTCTTGTCCGGGGCGTTCTGGATAGCCATGGCGATCAGGGCTGAGTAGGAGTAAGGAGGCCGGACCAGTTTGAGCAGCTCCTCCTGACTGGCGAAGGAAAGCCAGCTCAGCTCCCCAGCTCCGTGCGGCCCGCTGCCAGCTCCGAAAGCCGGGCAGGAGGTGCCCGAGGAGGGAGCAGCGGGCACGAACTGCGGAGGCGCCGGGAACGGCCCGGGGCTCTGGGTGTGCAGGTAAGGAGCCGGTGATCCCCCGGCAGCCCCGTTCAGCCACAGGTAAGAACTGGCAGTGCCCGGGTATTCCGCCAGCGGGTAGCCAGCCTGGTGCTGGTGGGGGTGGTAAATGTTGAAGTTGTCGCAGTAGACTGCCATCTCGGAGACTTGCGGAGCTGCCTTGGCACAGAGCGGCGGGGAGTTACAACGCTGAGAGTCCTGTAAACCAGCAGAGTTCATAATCCCAGCCCGGGCAGCTGGGGTGGGGGGAGGGGGGAAGGGGAGGGACGGGCAGAGAGAGAGAGAAAGAGAGAGAGAGGGAGGGGAGAAGTGGAGGTGGAGAGAGGGAGAATATAGAGAGACTGTTTCACAAGTTGCTCGAACGACAGGTGCGAAGGGAGATGCCAGAACCGCTTTATTTATAGACCTTATCTGGATTTCAGCAGCGCCTGGGGCCAGAGGGTGTTGTGTAGGCGACAGAGCGCTCTCTTTCCCTCTCTCCCACCCCCCTCCACCGCCCAAACACACCCCACCTTCTCTAACAGACTGTCGAAAGAGGGGAGGTGTTGAGAAAGAGAGAGAGAAACAATGACGGCTCACCAATCAGGTGTCTGGGAAAGGCATCACCCTGATTCTCATTGTGACCTGGCTACCAAAGTGGAGCAATGTGTTGAAAATCTTTTTAATAACCTCTCATAAAACAACCCCTTCCTATGTCTTTTCAACAACTTTCCGAAGCCGTTCATGGTCATTCATTTCCCCAGCTAGATCTTTTAATTTTTTTTCCAGCTTTCTTTAAGATCGGTGGTAACTTAGGGTTTCATTCTTGTCTTGCAATTTTCGTGTGTGTTTCCTTTGCTTAACTCGGCAACTCGCTCACTTCAAACCGGACAGGTGCTTTTATCCAGGGTGCCCAGGATGAGAGACTGCAGTTAGCAGGAAAGATTGGCGGAGAGAGGAGACAGGCTGAGGGGGGGGGGGGGGGGCCGGGGAATGGAGCTAAGTTTTCAAAATCAGGACAAATCTGGACAGAGTAGACAAGGTGATACCACAGGTAAAAAGATGACATCGAATTCTGGAGCAGTCATATAACCGGCGTTAACTCTTGTTAAAAAAACACAGAAATTGCTGGAAAACAAAACTCAGCAGACCTGGCAGCATTTGTGAAGAGAAAAAGCAGAGTAAAAGTTTCAGGTCCAGTGACCCTTCTTCAGTTCTGTTCAGATCTGTTAAGCTTTCCAGCAATTTCTTTTCTGATTCCCAGCATCTGCAGTTCTTTGATTTTTAGTATTTAACTCTCTTTTTGTCTCCACAGATGCTGCTAGATCTCATGAGTTTCTCCAGCACTTTCTATGGTTCGGATTTCCAGCATCCGCAGTATTTTGCATATAAGCAAGAACTGAACAGTTTCAGGTTTCAGTAAATGAATGTGTGGTGGGGGTTGGGGGCAGTTTCAATTGAGACATTCAAGATAGCATGGGCAATTGGGTAGAAATAATGTGCAAAGTTCTGTGGAAAAGGCGTTGGGCAATTGGATAGAAATAATGTGCATAGTTCTGTGGAAAAGGCGGCACAAAAATGTTCAGGGGGCCAGTACAGAAACGACGGGCCGAATGGCCTTCTTCGGCAATTCTGGGATCTTTGTAGATGTCGTTTAAGAGCGAGTTCACAATGCAGCCGTGGGGAGGAACTGTCAGTCATCTTTCCATGCAAACAGCACGTCTTTAGCCAGTAAACGAGGAAACGCCAGGGAATGCAGAAGTTGCTGCCAATTGGCCGGAAAGAGCACTCGATGAGTCCCCAAACAGAGGAGGGAATCACCCGGATCACATTACTCTCAGGGAATTCTTGGTGCAGGTTCCGTGGGCGAATTCCGCCACTCCCGACAGTGAAGCCGGTGTTTAACAGGCCAGAGGGCCAATTCGAATTAAAGCCGCAAGAACGGCAAATTGCCCAATATTATCCATACCAACAGATAGAGGGATTGGGTGGGGCGGAGGCTGAGGGGCTAATGGTGGGGGGAGGGGGGGGCGGATTGGGGAGCAGAGTTCTATCAGGGAGGTACTGTTTAAATAGGCCGGGACCATCCCAGGCTAACCATCCATTCGAACTCTCAATAGAAAGTGTAGAATTTCCCAGTACCGGCTCACCGTGCCCGTCCCCACTCTTGAAAAAGCTACCCGGCGAGAATCACTCTCCGGCTCCATCTCCCGAGTCTTCAGCAGGTCCGAAACGTTATTTCTGACTCTTTAAAAAAAACCCGAAAGAACTGCGGATACTGTAAATCAGAAACAAATTTGAAGTTGCTGGAAGTGCTCAGCAAGTCTGGCAGCATCTGTGAAAAAATCAGAGTTAATGTTTCGGGTCCGGTGACCCTTCTATGTGTGTGTGTGTATGCTATTTCTGACTTCCCCTCCACAGATGCTGCCAGACCCGTTGAGTTTCTCCAGGAATTTCGTTTTTTTTTGTTCTTTTGTTTTATTATAATTCTATTCCCATTCTCTTAATAGCCGGATCGATTTTTTTTGGATTTAGATTTTAGATTTGGGTTTTATTGTCATTTGTACTCAAGTAGGGGGCACAAGAGTACAGTGTAAATTGCACAACGTTGCCACACACGGCGCTATCTTAGATACAAAATACCTCGGTACAAAATCTTAGTTACAGAAATAGAGAAATAAAACAGTAAGTTCAAAAGTTCAGTACTACCGTCTCCTTAGATTTTATTTGGAAAGGAGGCAATTCTTTCTGGCAGAGAGGGAATGTTTACCATGAAGGATTCTCTCAATCTCTCCCCTCTCCCACGGTGTGGTGGCCCTCAGGTTAAACCACCACCAGTCATGTCTCTCCAACAAGAGACCAGTATGATAAAGGTGTAAAAGATTACGAAGGGTGAGGACAGAGGGGATAGAAAGTAGTTGTCCCCTTTTCTGGAAGGCTCAATCACAAGGGCATAATTGTAAGGTGAAAGGCGGAGATTTAGAGGGGGATTTGAGGGGAAAAAGTCTTTTCATCCAGATAGTGGTGAGGGTCTGGAATGCCCTGCCCGGGGGAGATAGTTGAGGTGGGAAACCTCACGACCTTTAAAAAATAGATGGATAAGCTCTTGAAGTGTCATAACGTTACAGTCTACAGGTTCGAGTGCGGCAAAGCCATTTCTGATGAAGGGTTTAGGCCCGAAACGTCGAGTTTTCCTGCTTCTATGATGCTGCTTGACCTGCTGTGTTCATCCAGCCCCATGCTTGTTATCTGGGACTAGTGTAGGGTAGTTTAGTTCTTTTTATTGATATAGATACAGGCTGAAGGACTTCTGTACTGGATATTGCCTGATTCCTTGATTCTAGCAGCCTAATGGCCCGGAAGGACGCGGTGGTGTATACCAGGACTACTGGCTTTGCAATTCTGTGGTTGAGATTATTTGGAAAAGCAGACCAAAAGATGACGTTAGCGCGGTGAAAATTTTAAGTTGCAGCAATATGCACATATTCCACCGCCTGATACCCTGCAATGTGGAAGCGTTCACTTCAAACGTGAAATATCTTCAACCAAAGACGTTCAGTTATCAATATTTAGTTTCCAATTTGGTTACCAATACCAATTCAGATTCAGTGGCGCCGAGAGCCCAACTGAAATAAATGAAAGTCGCCTTTTGTAAAAAGAAGTGTTGGTGAAAAATACTTTTGCTTGTACATTCTTTAAAAATGCACTAAATCACGGTCATGGATTTGGTTTTCAGTGTTAATTTGCAGAGGCTTTTCTTTATCACAGTCATGCCGTTTAACAAGGTTAACACGAATAGTCCTGACCAAATCACAGTTTTTCATTATCTTTTTAGTTGAAAGAACTGTATAAAGATTTGGCACGTTTGTTGTCACATACCCAGATCAAAGCAAAAGAGTTCATTCGTTACTATCGATGTACAGTTCGCATTAATTGGTAAGACAGTTAATCGGTAACTCTGTCCCATTTGTTTTTACTGAGGCTAACGGAGTTTTTCTGTATTTGACCACTACGGAGCGCCCTGACAAATGAAGTGGACTGTGGACTGTGGAGTTTAGCGAATCGGATCGTTAAGTAAAGTTTCCAGACAAACCGCTTTCTCTTCAACGGCGAAATTCGAGATTTCTTTTAAAAATCCGTTCATGAGATGTGGGATTCACTAAGCGGGCTAGCTAGACTTTATTGGCCAACCCTAGATGGAGCAGGGGATAACAAGCATGGGGCTGGATGAACACAGCAGGTCAAGCAGCATCATAGGAGCAGGAAAACTTGACGTTTCGGGCCTAAACCCTCCCTAGATGGAGCAGGTTCTGTAACTGCTGCGGTCCCTTTGGTTTATAAAATAAATTCAACTCCTGGAGCTAGATATCTTCACAGACAAGAATATAGCACGCAAAAACAGCTATCTTGACTCTGCAAAAGGGCACGTTTTCTTTCTACAAACAAGTTGTTACAATTCGTTACACGTTCAACAGTATTTTGCACGGGGACTGCTTTGAAAATGAATGATTCGCACACGTTCATGGCCTGCAAACATCTTGTGTATGTGCGCCTTAAGTCCGTATAGGGCTAGAAACAGGCTTTTGGGCCCTTCGAAGCTGCTCTGCCACTGGGCTCAGCCAGCGAGTCAGTGAAGTATCAACGCCCTCCTGGATCTGAACTGACTAACATCCCCTAAAACAAGGCAGTGTGAGATGCGACCTCTCCTAACCCATCACCCTCGCAGCAAAAAGCCACAGAAATACGGAGTTACAGAGAATAAAATGGCTATTTATCAGTGAAATGAACTCTGCTATATTACACCAAAAAGGACATAAGCAAATACCATCCATTGCACAATCCAGGGATCATTCATGTTGCAGGAACGAAACTAACCTAGGATTGAGAAATGTTCCTTGTCAATATTAGACTGTGTCCTGTGGACAACGCAACTTAAATAAATACTTTCACCCTGTCCCATTGGATGTGTATATACGTTCATCGGTGATATTTCACTTTGTAAACAGCCAAGACTGACCCAAAACATAGGATCGTCTAAAGACTTTTTAACTCAATACCACCGTGGCAAAATCGAGACGAAATCTGCCGTCGATTAATCGATGAGATTCTGGTAAAGTCGATCGGAATTAATGCGTCCCTTTTTACGAAAACAAAGTGGTACCGAGGATGCAGCCACCCACAACACCTCAGAATTGCAGCAAAGATAGTAGGAACTGCAGATGCTGGAGAATCTGAGATATCATCCAGCTCTAAACCTTGTTACCTCTGAATTGCAGGGAGTTTTTTAAACCTCACTCAGAGCGGCCACATGACAATTGTAATCAAATATTTCTCTTCATCGCCAGCTCAAATTTTATAAATTTGTCATGTTACACAAGCAAATTGTTATTTTGTTTTTAAAGTCGAGAGCTCTCAAGGTCTGGCTCTCTCTAATCTCTTTCTGAAATTTGAAATCTGCTGAATGCGCTGTTCAAATCCTGCGAATTAACCCGAGGCCCCTTCGTGTCCCTTTAACGCTTGCAGGCGCCTGCTTCCTTCGACACACAGTAACCTGAATCCACTTCGGCCTTATTTTCACACCCTTCCCAGTAACAGCATAGAAAGGCCCAGATATTACAACCGCCTGGTCCTAATTCGTTCTGGGACATCTCTAAGCGAAGACAAACGAACATTAAATACCTGTAACAGCGGCTGTTAGATGATTTATAACACCCATTTTCCTGATCTTACAGGTACTTGTTGAAACAAGTATGGATGGTGAAAATTTGCCACTTGCTTAAATTTGTCTCGTTTAAGAAAAAAATACAAATCAGAAACATGCGTTATATAACGTTTAATGTTCGAGAATTGTCAGTTTAAACAGCGACGAAGATTTTAAAAAGGCATACAGCTTACATTTGGTTAACAAGATTAATCATTAAATATCTAATTTAGAGAGACAGCCAGGAATGTGAACTGCAACTTTTAATTAGGATTTAAATAGATTTCGAACATGAAATTCCCTCTAAACAAACAGCGCAGTGTTATTAAAGGTTATGATAGGTGAGAATTTCCTCAGCTTTGGGAAGGGGGAGAAAGTTTTGTTACAGAGGTTATATCTTTTTCCTCCCTACAGCTTCCCTCGTTCAAAATCTCGTTCAAAAACTTACAAGATAATGCATGGCTTAGAAAGGGTGGACGCTGGGGAGTTGTTTCCGTTAGGTGGGGATATTAGAACCCGTGGGCACAGCCTTAGAATTAGAGGGGGTCAATTTAGAACGGAAATGAGGAGACATTTCTTCAGCCAGAGAGTGGTGGGCCTGTGGAACTCATTGCCACAGAGCGCAGTGGAGGCCGGGACGTTGAATGTCTTCAAGGCAGAGATTGATAAATTCTTGATCTCGCAAGGAATCAAGGGCTACGGGGAGAGTGCGGGTAGGTGGAGTTGAAATGCCCATCAGCCATGATTAAATAGCGGAGTGGACTCGATGGGCTGAATGGCCTTACTTCCACTTCTATGTCTTATGGTCTTATGGTCTAAAATCATTTACTGCTACGTGCGGCTTGGGCGGCTCAGTGATTAGCTCTACAAGCTTACAGCGCCGAGGATCTGGGTTCAATTCGCCTCCTCGGACGACTTTTTGTGTCTGCGTGGGTTTTCTCCCACAGCCCAAAGATGTGCAGGTTAGGTAGATTGGCCATGCTAAATTGCCCATAGTGTCCAGCGATGTGTAGGTTAGCCATGAAAATGCAGCGTTACAGGGATGGGTCTGGGTGGGATGCTGCAGGGATTCATGTAAAGGCTTTCTTTATCACAGTCACACCGTTGAACTAGGTTAACAACCTTCTATAATAAAAAACAGATGCTATATGATCCATTGAAGCCATACATTCAGCACATCTTACCCTATCCCTATCACCCTGCATTTCCCGTGGCTGATCGACCTAGGATAGCCAATCCACCTTACCTGCACCTTTTTGGACTGTAGGAGGAAACCCACACACTCACCCGGGATAACAAGGTGTGGGGCTGGATGAACACAGCAGGCCAAGCAGCATCCGATGAAGGGTCTTGGCCCGAAACGTCAAGCTTTCCTGCTCCTATGATGCTGCTTGGCCTGCTGTGTTCATCCAGCTCCACACCTTGTTATCGCAGATTCTCCAGCATCTGCAGTACCTACTATCTCTCAGACAGTCACCCAGGGCTGGAATTGAACCCGGGTCCTTGGTGCTGTAAAGCAGCTGTGCTAGCCAACGTGCCGCCAACATGGCAGTCTCAATCCCCGTAACAAGAACAGAACTAGAGATAACAAGGTGTAGAGCTGGATGAACACGGCAAGCCGAGGAGCAGGAAAGCTGATGTTTCGGGTCTGGACCCTTCTTCAGAAATGACAGAACTAGACATGGTTTAAGGCTTCAAACATCACCCGATTCTGCGGCTGTCAAATGTGTTGCGAAATGAGAATTAATCACAGAGTACGCGCAGAAACAGTCCCTTCGGTCCAGCCAGCCTATGCTGAACATAATCCCAAACCAAACTAGTCCCGCCTGCCTTGTCCTGGCCCATATCCCTCCAAACCTTTTTTATTCATGTACTTAACTAAATGTCTTTTAAACGGTATAACTGTGCCCTAATTCCACTCGTTCCGCAGGTAGTTTGTTCCACACGGGAATCACCCTCAGTTTAAAAAAAAAGCCACTCATGTCTTTTTTAAATCTCTCTCCTCTCACTTTAAAAATGCGTACCCTACTCTTGAAATCCCCCAACCTAAGGACAACTACTATTAACCATAGAGATAGTAAGAACTGCCGATGCTGGAGTCCGAGATAACACAGTGCGGAGCTGGAAAAAGCTGCAGTTTCCTGTCAGGACTATTAACCCTATCCATGCCCCTCATGATTTTATAAACATCTGTAAGGTCTCCTACCTTCAGTGAAAAAAAAATCCAAGCCTATCCAGCCTTTCCATGTTCAAACTTTTCTTTTTCCTTCGAATTAAACTGCACTAAAACAAATTGTACACTATTTCCTAACTCTCACTGAACAAGATTTGGGCATTTCAACTGACCACTAGGGATAATCAGCTGATTTCCTAGTTTCCTGCACGGGCCAAATGCAATGCCCGTTACGGAAGGAAACTGCTACCTCCATTCAGAGTAGTCTGCATGTGACTCCAGACCGACAGCAATGTGGTTGACTCAGTTATAGATGGGCAATAAATGCTGGCCTAGCCAGAGACACCTTCATCTTATAAATAAAGTAATACCTTCTGACGGCATAAATAGTTTAAACAGGACCTGCTAAAGTGGTTTCTGCTCAAGCAGAGCTCCTTAGACCCAGTTTCTAACCTGCCAAACAATTTGAATCTCTTACAGTGCAGTGGTAGTGTCTCTGCCTATGAGCTAGAAATGTCCGGCTCAAGTCCCACTTGATCCAGAGAAACATCAGAGCGTCTTTGGACAACTTGTTTAAAAATATGTTTAACCACACCCCCCTCTCCCATCCGGGTGCTTTCTCAACCCCTCTGGCATGAGATGTGGTGATTCTCATATTAAACCACCACCTGTCCCCGCCCCCCCTCCCCCTTCTTTCTCTCTCTGACCCCTATGGTCCTCTGGAACTATTCTGACCTTATCTTTATTGTTTGCATGATTACTACAATACATCAAGGTCAAGCTCCCTCAGTTGAGTGAGTGGAATCTTTTCATTCCTAATTTAAGGTTAATTTGCATTCATTCAGATTGATAGTTTCTCAAACATTAATATATTTCTATAGCACTTAAAACCCAAATGAAAAACATTTTTAAAAAATTATTGTATTAACAGGATTATGGTGAAAGCTGTAAGTCACTCACAAAACTATTACCTAATTGGGTGGTTGAGCTGACAATGTAAACTGGGACTGCCAAGCTTTTGTGGTTTATAAAATTCATCTGAACCCTGGGATTAAGTTACAAGAATCAGATCAGGTCCCTTTCTGAACATGCTGAACACAAACCATACACTTTGTGCTGAACTCAAAAGTTATCCAACTGTCTCCTAGCTCATCAATTGTCAGGATGTCAAACCTGAGAGGAGCATTGTTTTACGGCCAATTGAGATGAACTCAAATGGTCCTTCTGAAAAGACAGATTCAATAGTAACTTTTGAAATGGAATCAGATACAATACATGCATAAGTGGAGGGGAAATTGCAAAGCCATGAGTAAAGGGTGGGGTAGGAGTACCAATTGGATAACCCTTTCAAAGGGTGAGCATAATGGGCTGAATGCACGCCATTTGTGCTAGGTTTTTCCATGTATAGGCTGGACTTTGTGGTAACATTTGGCTGTGCATCAGAAGATTTTCCATTCAAATCCCATTTCGGCGACCTCAGTGCTGCATTCAATTACTTGCCACAGGTTGCTTTTCAGATAAAGTGTAAAACCAAGGCCTCTGTCTCCCTTTCAGGTAGAGGTTTAAAAAAAATCTCATGGTCTATTTCAAGATATTGTTCTGGTCAATACTTATCACACAGCTAACATCTGAAAAATATTTATCTGCTAATCATCATATTGCTTGCTGTTTAGACAAGGTTGAGTTTATATAGTGCTTTTTGATGACCTATCCTATAGTACTTTGAAGTTGATAAATGCACCCATTGTTGTAAGGTATGAAATGTCATAGCCACCTTTCCCACAGCCTGATCCCAAAATAAGCCGAAAATCTACCATAGCATATACAAAAGAAGATGATTGTGATGGTGGAAGGTCAGTCATCTCAGCTCCAAGGAACCTCTGAAGTAGGTTTGTATGGTAGATATTTTTAAAATCAACCTGTTTGGAGATTGTATTACACACCCCTGAAGCAGATAGGACAAACCGGGTTTTCTGGTTTGAAAAATAGGGACATTACCACTACACTTCGAGGACCCAGATCCTCAGGGTAGTGTCCTAGGCCCAACCATCTTTAGCTGCTTCTTCAATGACCTTCCCACCATCATAAGTTCAGATGTGGAGTCGTTCGTGAATAATGACACAGTGTTCAACACCTCAGATACTGAAGCAGTCCGTGTTCAGATACAAAAAAGCAATGACCATCTCCAGCAAGAGGCAATCTAACCACTGCCTCAACATTCAAAGGGGGTGCTATCACTGGATTCTCCATTATCAACATCCTTAGGGCTACCATTGATCTAAAACTCAACTGGACGAGTCATTTAAATACAGTGGTTACAACAGCAGGTCAGAAATGAGGAGCCTTGCAGTGAGTAACTCACCTCCTGACTCCCCAAACTCTGTCCACCATCTACAAGGCATAAGTCAGGAGTGTGATGGGATACTCCCAAGTTGCTGGATAGGCATGGCTTCAAGAACACTTGAGAAGCCAGATAGTGTTCAGGATGAAGCAGCCTGCTTGATTGGCACCGTATCCACAGCCATTCACTCCTTCCACCACTCCAGTAGCAGTAGTATGTACTACCTACAAGATGCACTGCAAAAATTCACCAAGGCTGCTTAGAAAGCACCTTCCAAACCCATAACCAATTCTATTTAGAAGGGCTAATCCATGGGAACACAAACACTTGAAGGTTCCCCTCCAAGCCACTCACCATCCTGAAGAGGAAATACATCGCTGTTTCTTCAGTGTCAAAATCTTGGAATTCCCTCCCTAAGGACATTGTGGTTCAACAAATGGACTGCAGCAGTTCAAGAAGGCAGCTCAACACCACCTTTCAAGGGCAACTAAGGATGGACAATAAATAGATGAAGGAATTGGGTTGTATTTCCACTTACTATTGCAATGTTAACATTGTGAAAGATGCTTTGTGAATGCAAGATCTACTTTAACTTGCTAGAGAAACAGCTACCACTGAGCCAATGACCAGAGGACACAAATTGAAGATAATTGCTATAAAACCTGAAGGGAAAGATAATGACCCCTTATTTCCTTAAATACAGCCAGCTACTGTCTGGAATGCATTGTCTGAAGGTATAAAGGAGGCAGATTCAACAGTAGTGTTCAAAAGAACGTCGTATAAAAAGGTAAAGACTATGCAGGAACAAGGGGAAAGTTGAGGGGGAGTTGAACCAATTGAATAACTGGCACAGGCTTTTTCTAAGCCACATTTTTCCAGGATTCTGGGGATGGACAATACAAACCCTTTCTCATTGTAGCTCGTGTGCCAAGAACAAATGGTGAGCTTTAAAGAATTCCTTCTACAGAAAGCAGCGCAGGCAATGATTCCCAGGGATTTGGTGCAGTCCTGAGGAGGGATGGGAGCATTCCCAGTCATCAGGGAACAGCTTCCCATCTGACGCTAGTGCATCAGGAGAGAGACATTGATTACCACACGGATTCATCGCCCAGCTAAAAGAGATGCAGTCACCAATGCAGATCAAATGATAAGGGCAAACACCGAATCACTCAGACCACCTCCGTTGTTTCAGGCAAATTGTGATTGATTGCTGTATTAGGTTGAAAGGGCCCCCCAGTCAGCAGCTAGCCCCAGGGAAACGCTCTGAAATAAATCTACCTGCCCCCGTTCAAACAGATTCTGCAGCAAGGTTTTCAGCAATTTGCATGTGTGCTGTAAAACCTTGCTGGTCACCAGTTACTTTTAGTTCCCCAACATTTAGGAACTTGTTTTTATTACAATTTGGGTTTCTGACACTCAGAAGGAAGGGACCTCCCACCTAATGTGGCTTCAATCTGTATCTAGCTGCTTTTATGCAGAACTGTGTTGTTAAGTGGAGTCATGTGGCTTCATACGGTCACTCATTCCTACTTAATCCAGCTGTGATCGAAGAATTCACTCAAGGTTGAACAGGGCACATGGTTTACAATTCAGGGAAGTGGGTATAACGTAACGAACATAGAAAATAGTGAGCAGAAGTAGGGCATTCGGCCCTTTGAGTGTGCTCCACTATTCATTACTTTTCATAAAATCTCTACAGTGTGGAAACAAGCCCTTCGACCCAACAAGTCCACACCGACCCTCAGAGAATCCCACCCAGATCCATCCCCCTATAACCCACCTAATCTACACATCCTTGAACACTATGGACAATTTAGCATGGCAGATCTACCTAGCCTACACATCTTTGGACTGTGGGAGGAAACCAGAGCACCCAGAGGAAACCCACGCAGACACGGGAAGAGTGTGCAAACTCCACGATCCTTTGGCTCAGCACCATATTCCTGCTTTCTCTGCATATGGCTTGACACCATTAATATCGAACCATATATTCAGTGACTAGGCCTCCACAGCATTCTGTGGTCGCAAATTCCACAAGTTGACCATCCACTGAGTGAGGAAATGTTTCTGCATTTCAGTCCTAAATGGTCTACCCCATATCCTGAGACTGTGACACCTTGTTATAGACTCTCCAACCAGAGGAAACACCTTCCTTCAATTAATCTGTCCAGGCCTGTTAGAATTTTATACATTTCAATCAACAACCCCCAACCCATTCTTCTAAACTCTAGAGAATACAGGCATAGTCAAACCAATCTTTCTTCATATAACAGTTTGCCCTCCCTGGTAACAGCCTAGTTAATCTCCACTGTGTTCTCTCTAGCACTGCCTCTATGGCAAGCATATCCCCTCTTTGGTAGGAAGACCAAAACTGCATACAATACTCCATGTGTGGTCTCATCAAGACCCTATATTATAGTCATACAGTCATACAGCACCAAAACAGACCCTTTGGTCCAACCAGTCCATGCTGACCATAATCCCAAACTAAACTAACCCCAGCCGGGCTGCTCCTGGTCCACACCGCTCCAAACATTTCTCATTCACATACTTATCCAAATGTCTTTTAAATGGTTGTAACTGTACCTGCATCCATCACCTCCACTGCAGGTTCATTCCACATACAAAGCACTCTGTGTAAAAAAATTTGCCTCTCGTGTCATTTTAAAATCTTTCTCCTCTCACCCTAAAAATATGTCCTCATTCTTGAAATCCGCAACCCTAAGGAAAAGACACCTGCCATTCACTTAATCATGATTTTGGAAACCTCCATGATGTCACCTCTCCACCTCCGAAGCTTTAGTCAAACAGTCCCAGTCTATCCAGCCTCTCCTCATGACTCAATCCCCGCATTCCCAGTAACATCCTGGTAAATCCCTTCTGACCCCTCTCCAGTTTAATAATATCCTTCCTATAACACGGCGACCTGAACTGGACACAGTACTCTGGAAGACACCTCATTAAGGTGCTGTAGAATCTCAGCATGATGTCCCAACGCCCATTTCCAAAAGTCTATACTATGAAGGCGAGCATGTTAAATGCCTTCTTAACCATCCTGTCCACATGTGATGCAAATTTCAAAGAATTATGTACATGAACCCCGAGGTCTTTCTGCTCTACAGCACTACCCAAGGTCTTAGTTTTACTTGTATACATTCTGCCCTTATTTGTTTTACCAAGATGTAATATTTCACTTTATCGGAATTAAACTCCATCTGCCACTCTACCGCCCATTGGCCAAGATCTGTTTGTAATCTTAGATAATCTTCTTCATTGTCCATTATACTATCAATTTTGGTGCATAAGTAACTAAAGGGAGCAGGTACAACAAAATAGGGAAGTAGTTAAGATTTTAAACTGAATAGTGAGGGCTAGGGATGAAATTTGGAAAGATTTGGTATTTCAACGAATAAAATCGAGGCCAAGATATTAAAATGGAAAATAATAAACAGATTTTGGTAGGGATTGATAGAGAATGTGACCAACAGATAAGACAAGATCTTGTAAAGAGGATGAAAGAATGAAACTAAAGGCTCTGTATCTGAATGCACATAACATTCAAAGAAAACAGATGAACAGAAATGCAAATAAAAATGAATATGCACAATCTGGTTGACATTATAGTGACATGAGTGTAGAATGACACGGATTTGGAAGGGTAGACCACATTTAGGAATGACTGAAAACTAAGTAAAGGTGGAACGGTGGCTCTGTTAATGGTATTAGCGCAAGAGAGGGATAAGCTAAGTTTAAGGAACCAAGATGTGGAAAGAGATTGGGTCAAGATGAGGAATGGTAAAGAAGTGAAGTTACTTGTGGGAGAAGTGTACAGACTCCCTAACTATAACAACACGTTAATTTACAGGGGTTATGATGAAGGGTTATGAACTCAAAAAGTAACTCAGTTTCTCACTCTGCAGATGCCACCAGATCTGCTGAGTTTCTCCAGCATTTTCTGTTTTTTTTTGCGAGGTGTTCAAAGAATGTTACGTTCCGCAATCAACCAGAGCGCATGTTATACTTGTCCTGGTATTGTGCAATGAGACAGGATTAATGAATGATCTCATAATGAAGGCACTCCTGGGCTTCAGAGATGATATTATGATTTCATTCTACATTCGGGTAGAAGGAGACACAAGTGGCTTCAAGACTCTTTTTAAAAATTTTAATAAGGGCAGGGGTGAGGACATGAAAGCAGACCTGGCTAAAGTGAGTTGGCAAATTAGTTAAAGAATAGGTTGTTTGTGGTTAAATAGAAATGTGAAGTATAAAATCAGACTGAAAAAAATGTCATTTGAGGAAAGACAGATTGGACAAAATATTTTTAAAAAATCAAAGAATAACTAAAATAAATAAAGTGGGAACAATTAGAATACAAGAGAAAGCTAGTCAGAAATATAAAAACAGATAACAAAATTTTCTATAAACATTTAAAAAAGAAAAGAGTGAACAAAATGAGAACTGGTTCCACTGAACATGAGCTCAGAGAATTAATAATGGAAAATAAGGAAATGGCAGAAGAGTTGAACAGGTTTTTTGCTGCAATCTTCACTGTATAGGATACAAATAACATCTCAGAAAAAGCCAAAATCCATGCAATGTAAGACAGGGAGGAACCCAGGAAAATTACAATCACTAGAGAATGGTACTGAGTAATTTTTTGGAGCTGCAGGCTGGCAAGTCTTTGAATCCTGGTAAACTTAATCCCAGGGTGTTAAAGAAGTGGCTAGTGAAATAGATGTCACATTGGTTTTAATTTTCCCAAAGCTCCCTTGATTCGGGGACAATCCTATCAGTTTAGAAATGTAGCAATTATAACTCCTTTATACAAAAGGGTTGGGGCAGTTGGGGAGACGGAGGAGACAGAAGACAGGAAGCAACAGGCCAATTAGCTTACCATTGGTCATATGTAAAATGACAGAAGGTATTACCAGGAAAAAGTTATAACAGAATACTTGAATAAGTTGATCAAGCTGGGTTAACATGGTTTTATGAAATGAAAATCATGTTTGATCAATCCATTGGAATTCTTTGAGAAGGTGACAAATGCTGTGGGTAAAGAGTGGATGTACTGTGCATAGGTTTCCAGAAGGCATTTGTCAAGGTTCTGCATCAAGGTTATTGTATAAAATAAAAACATATGGCATAGTGGTTAGTATTTTGATGATGAAAGAGGATTGGCTGGCTGACAGGAAGCATAAATGTGTCTTTGTCAGGTTGACAAGATGTGACAAGTAACATGTGCCAGAGGGACTGGTGTTGGAACCTCAACTGTTAACAATTCCTATAAATGCTATCAATGAAGGCACACAAGTAAGGTTTAAAAATTTGCAGGGGAAAGTTACAAAGTATGCCGTGAAGAGGACACAAATAGGTTACAAAAATGCGTAGAAAATTGAGGGGGCAAAGATGTGGCAAAGGAGTAACATCCGTGAAAATGTAATGTTGCCAATTTTGGCAGGAAGAATGAAAAAGAAGCAATTTATCTAAATGGTGAGAGATTGCAGACCTCTGAGATGCTTGAATTTCAAAAGGTTTCTTTGCACGTACAGCAAGTAATTATGAAAACTAAAAGACATTAAGCTCAAAAGGAGTTAAATACAAAAGTAAGGAGATTAAGCTTCAGTTTTACAAAGTGCTGATGAGACTGCACCTGGAATACCTTGCACAGTATTGGTCACCTTATTTAAGGGAGGATGTCAATGCAGTGGAAGCTGTTACAAGACTAATACCCCAAATGTGCAGATTGTAATATGAAGAAAGGCAAGACAGGGCAGGCCTGCATCTGTTTAGAAGTTTAGGCCAGTAAGAGGGAACTTGATTGAAATGTATAAAATCCTGAGGCATCTTCACAAGATAGATGTGGAGAGATTGTTTCTTCTTAAGGGAAAATCTAGAATGAGAGATTTAAAAATCAAGGGTCACCCATTTACAGCAGAGATATGATAAAATTTGCTCTTTCAGAGGATCACAAGTCTTTGTACCTCTCTCCCTAAAAAGTAGAGAAAGTACCCACTTGGAAAAATTTTAAGGCAGCAGATAGATTTTGTTAAGCAAGGGGGTGAAAGATTGTTAGTGGTAGGCAGGAAGGTGGATTTGAGTTTACAAATAGATCAGCCGTATTCCTATTGAATGTTGGATTAGAATTATGAGGCTGAACAGACTACACCTGCTCCTATGTTCGCATGAGCTGATGTGCCTGTACAGTTCGCAAAAGCCTTCAGTAATAATGCTCGACTGATAGTGTAACAAGAGTATGCTGGAGAAACTCAGCAAGTCTGGCAGCATCTGTGGAGAGAGAGAAACACAGCATTGAGTCCCAGAAGAACAAAGAACAGTCCAGCACAGCAACAGGCCCTTCAGCCCACCAAGACTGCGCCAACACATGATGCCTTTCTGAACTAAAAACTTTTTGCCTCTATGTGGTCCATATCCCCCTATTCCCTGCCTATTCATATATCTGTCAAGATGCTTCTTAAATTTTGCAATTGTATCTGCTTTTACCACCTCCCATGGCAGCGAATTACAGCAACTTACCACCGGCTATATAAAAAAACTTGCCTCTTACAACTCCTTTAAAAGTATGTTTCCTAGTAATTGACATTTCTACCCTAGGAAAAATGTCTCTGACTATCCATTCTATTGCACCTTTCATAATTTTGTGAACTTCTATCAGGTTGCCCTTTTAGTCTCTGACATTCAAGTGAAAACAACCGAATTTGTCCAATCTCTCCTTACAGGTAACACCTTACAAACCAGGCATCATCCTGGTAAACCTTTTCTGTATCCTTTCCAAAGCCTCCACATTCTTCTTGCGGTATGGCAACCAGAACTGTACGCAATAATCTAAATGTGGCCGAACTAAAATTCTATTGCAGCAACAGTTTTAACTCTAGGATGATCACTGACTCTCTTGTGCTGTACGCATTGATATGATTTTGGAGCGGTACAAATGCCAATGAAATGCATAGCCAACTGTATCTGCTGAATGGTGTCTAGGAAGTGGTGAGAAAATGATTGCTTTCACCCAGCTGCACTTACCACTAATCATTGTTTGCATTGACAGTACTTTTGCCTTAGCAAGATTTGGTGAAATATCTTCAATGGTTGGGGTAATAGTTGTCTTCAGAGATTGAGATTCTGTGTGTCTTACAGTGTATCCTTTCTGTGTGGGGGAAAGTTTAAGGGAGATATGCGTGGAAAGTTCTTTACGCAGAGGGTGGTGCCTGGAACGCGTTGCCAGTGGAGGTGGTAGAGGCAGGCACAATAACGTCATTTAAGATGTATCTAGACAGATATATGAATGGGCAGGGAGCAGAGGGATACAGATCCTTGGAAAATAGGCAATAAGTTTAGATAGAGGATCTGGATCGGCACAGGCTTGGAGGGCCAAAGGGCCTGTTCCTGTGCTGTCATTTTCTATGTTGTTCTTTGTTGTTGTTGTGTCTATGTATAAACAGGGAATTGGGAAATTTCCATGGAAGATGCTGTATTGATTTCACACACTCATCCAGTTTGAAATGATATTGATGAAGAAGACATCCAACACCTGTAAAAATGTCTTGAAATCTTCTAGAAGCTAGTCAGCAGTCAATGGCTTTACTAATCTGCAGAATGAGTCAGTTTGGGAAACAAAATGCCAGGTCACGCAAAATTCTCTCAGTTTTTGGACTGGACACAAATTGTTGAAGCGCAGTTTGTAAAGCAGGAAGCTCCGATAAACAATTCTGTGCCAAACACCATTACAGCGGTTATGGATTTCCAATATGTGTGAGATGCTTTGAGGTGTTTCTGAAAGACAGAATAAGTTGAGACTGTGAGTTCCTCCCTTTGAAACTTAAAGAGATGCTCACAGAAACAGTGGAAGAAAAGATAGAGAGAAAGTAAAGACGTTGCAGAACTCCATCTTTCTGGCAATCTTTTTTCAATCTCTCACTAAAGTGGGAACTTTGATAGCAATGACAAAAATTGCTTTGACTCATTCTGCACCCTCACAGCGCTGGGCAGCTGTCCTTCTGATATCTGTAAGTAAAAACTGGAGGGATAGATTTTCTCTTGTGACCTTTTAACCTGAAGTAAATATAAAGCCGAGAAGAGCTAATCTTGTCTTAGAACTCATTCAGTGTTTTTACTCCTTCCCGCAACTGATGACAGCTGCCTGCCAACCTGAGTTCTGTTCCTTTGATATCCTTGTAATTGCATCCCAGCACTTAGCAGGCTTGTGGGCTTTAATCCTACTCTGGCCCAGGATGAGTTGTGAAGTAAAAAGGGGTAAGTTGCTCAGCATTTTTGAATTACATCATTTCTTTCTCTAGATTTCTTTTACTGTTCCCCTCCCACACCTACCCCCATCCCCAGAAGCCCCTCTCTCCACAGCTTTCTGCTCAGATGAAAGTGGAATGGATAAGGGAGGAAAGGGAGACATTAGAACAGGTTTGACACTGAATACCCTTGTGCACCAAAACATACATACAAACTAGAAG
The DNA here is from genome assembly GCA_024137785.1 of Ginglymostoma cirratum. Lineage (NCBI taxonomy): Eukaryota > Metazoa > Chordata > Chondrichthyes > Orectolobiformes > Ginglymostomatidae > Ginglymostoma > Ginglymostoma cirratum. The sequence goes on from JAHRHZ010000249.1 coordinate 10,564,774, forward strand.
TAGGCCATTCTGCCTCTCAGGGCGGCCCCACCATTCAACAAGATCATGACATGTCCAATTGTATCCTCAACTCCACTTACTCACCTAACCCAATACTATTGGTCATCGAATGTTTGTAAGACAGAGGTAGATAGATTCTTGACTAATAAGGGAGTCAAAGGACATTGGCGGTAGTTGGGGAAAGTGGAATTGAGGGCATTAAAGGCAGGCCACAAGAGTGCTGGTTGAAAAACTTCAGAATTACCCATCCAGCTGTTGTTTCAGCAACACTGACTTTTCGGAAAATATAATATAATCCTTTGCATAATTGATATTTCCTGAAACCCACAATCCCCACAGTTTTTGCTCCTGAAACTGCTACAATTCCAGCTGGATCACAATCCCACCTGATGCCCATGAGCCATCCATTATATTGCCTGCATCACCATTCTTCCTGTGTTACCCCCAGCAATGTGGCTGCATTCTTTTCAACTAGAAAGGGCATCATCTCAACTTTGCAGGCATATATCTGCGTATGTGTTTCCTGTAGTTGTTCCAACAGCCTCACGTCTATCGTGTTTTTTTTAAATTCATTCACAGGATGAGGGCATCGCTGGTTAGGAAACATTTATTGCCCATCCCTAATTGCCTAGAGGTCAGTTAAAAATCAACTACACTGCTGTGGGTCTGGAGTCAGATGTAGGCCAGACCAGGTAAGGATGGCATAACAAGGTGTAGAGCTGGATGAACACAGCAGGCCAGACACCATCAGAGGAGCAGGAAAGCTGATGTTTCGGGTCTGGTCCCTTCTTCAGATCCTCTGATGCTGCCTGGCCTGCTGTGTTCATCCAGCTCTACACCTTGTTATCTCAGACTCCAGCATCTGCAGTTCCTACCACCTATCAGGTAAGGATGGCAGCTTCCTTCCCTAAAGGACATTAGTTAACCAGATGGGTTTTTCCTAACAATCGACAATGGATTCATGGTCATCATTGAACTCTTAATTCCAGAAATTTATTGAATTCAAATTCCACCATCTGCCGTGGCAGGATTCAAACATGGGTACCCAGAACATTATCTGGGTTGCTAGATTAACAGTGCTGTGATAATATCACTAGGCCCTCGCCTACCCCTGTTGGGACAGGGTTTACAGAGAGCTGGGCTAAAAGTTACCACTGGAGCTTGAGAATTCAAATTTAGTACAAGTTTATGTAGAAATAATCCACCAGGGCCTGTCAGCAATTAATCTCATTACAGTCTTGTCCATGCATGGACAACACAGCTTGACGCACAAGGTATTGAGAGCAACTTCCCTCGAGAACAAAGCAAAATTTGATGAAGGGAGGCATCAAGGAACAAAACCACATTCTATGAGAATCAGGAGGAAAACTGGTTGGAGCCATACTATTCACACAGGAAGGTGTTTGTGGTTGTTCAGGCCCAGTTAGCCATGTTTCTGGTTTCAGGTCAATGGTAAACCCCAGGAAGTTGATAGTAGAGATTTCAGTGACGGTGATACCATTGACAAAAAAGGGGCAATGGTGAGATTTTCTCTTGTTGGAGATGAGCATTGCATGGCACTTGTGTGGTCTGAATGTTATTTGCCACTTGTGAACCTAAACCGGGATATTACATTCTAAGCAAGGGTCCACTGGACCTGATATGTTAACTCTGATCTTTTCTTCACAGATGCTGCCTGACCTGCTGAGCTTTTCCAACAACTTCTCGTTTTTGTTCTGGATATTGTGTATGTTTTTGTCTCCTTACTTAAGAAAGGATAAAATTGCATCAGAAACACTTCAGACACAGTTTGTTCAACTGACTCCTGTGATGAGGGATATATCTTAGGAAGTAAGATTGGACGGATTGGGTCTGTGTTCATTGGAATTTAGAAGAATGAGAGATAATTAAATTGAAACATATCAGATCCCAGTGGACATTTACAGGGTAGATCCTGAAAGGATCCTCTTGCAGGAAAGACTAAAACTTAAAAATAAGGCAAATTCCTTTTATGTTTTTTCTCTTTCAGAAGGTAGTGAGTCTGTGGAATTCTCTTCATCAAACAATATCTGAAGCAGGATAATTTAATACTTTTAAGACAGAAGTAGATAGACTTTTAACTAACAAAACCAATTAGGCTATTGGAGGCAGTTTGAATAGTGGAGTGGAGGGAACAATTGGATCAGCCATGATCTTATTGAACAGTGGAGCAAGCTGAGGGGCTGAATGGCCTACTCATATGTATGTCTAAGGTCAACCAATGACCTTCCCTCCATCAATTGGTCAGTGGGGAGGTTTGCTGCTGATTACACAATGTTTAGTACCATTTGTGACTCATCAGATATTGGAATACTCTGTATCCATGTGCAACAAGACCTAGGCAACATTTTAGCTTGGGCTGAAAAGTGGCAAGTAAAATTCATACCCTATCAGGCACCAGGCAATGAATGTCTCCAACAAGAAACAACCTAACAATCTCATTCAGTGGCATTACCATCGCTGATTTCCCTACTGTCTACATTCTGTTGTTATGATTAAAGAGAAATTGTGTTGGACCAGCCATTTAAATACTGTATGTAAAGGATGTATAATGGGAATTTGGTGGCAAATAATTTAATTTCTGACTCCTCAAATTCTGGCCGGTATTTTCCAAGGCACAAGCCAGGAATACGTTCCACCTGCCTGGATGAGTGAAGCACCAACAATACTCTTTAAGCTCAACACCATCCATGATAAAACAGCCCATTAAATTGGTGCCCTATCTAACACATCCAGCATCCACTGCTTCCACTACCAACGCAGTGGCAGCAGGGTGCACCATCTATAAGATGCTTCTTTACAACCTTTTAGGTGTCCCAACACCAGAAAGACTGTGGCAGTTCGTGGTGATTCTCCACCACCTTCTCGAATGCTGTTTGGGATGGGCAATAAATGCTAGCAATATTGACTAGTTGTGAAAGAATAATAGAAAAACTGGCACCAGTCAAAGTGACCATGGATTGTGGTTAAAAGTCAAATTGGTTCATTTATGTCCCATAAGGAAGACTGCTTGCCATCCTTACCTAGTCTGGCCATCATTTGATGTTAATTCACACAACTAACCCTTCACTGCTTTTTGGAAGGGCCTAGCGAGCCACTCGGTTGTACAAAACCATAACAATGTTACCATATTCTCATGGCAACAATAGATGAGCAATAAATGCTGGACTTATCACCAATGCCCAAATCCTAAAAATGATTCAAAATAGTTAAGGCTTGTTGTCCTAGTTTTGATTTTACATCGTTGTTTCAGTGGAGGCTAATATAGAATCATAGATGTTTACAGCATGGAAACAGGCCCTTCGGCCCAACTTGTCCATGTTGCTCAGTTTTCACAAACTAGTCCCATTTGCCTGTGTCTGGTCCATATCCCTGCACATCTATCCCGCCCCCTTGACCTGTCCGTCCTCCCTGGATCAGACCCCACCACCAAAGACATCTTTCCCTCCCCACCCTTATCTGCCTTCCGGAGGGACCACTCCCTCCGCGACTCCCTTGTCCGCGCCACACTCCCCTCCAGCCCCACCACACCCGGCACTTTTCCTTGTAACCGCAGGAAGTGCTACACCTGCCCCCACACCTCCTCCCTCACCCCAATCCCAGGCCCCAAGAAGACATTCCACATCAGGCAGAGGTTCACCTGCACATCTGCCAATGTGGTATACTGCATCCGCTGCACCCGTTGTGGCTTCCTCTACATCGGGGAAACCAAGCGGAGGCTTGGGGACCGCTTTGCAGAACACCTGCGCTCAGTTCGCAACAAACAACTGCACCTCCCAGTCGCGAACCATTTCAACTCCCCCTCCCATTCCTCAGATGACATGTCCATCCTTGGCCTCCTACAATGCCACAGTGATGCCACCCGAAGGCTGCAGGAACAGCAAATCATATTCAGCCTGGGAACCCTGCAGCCCAATGGCATCAATGTGGATTTCACAAGTTTCAAAATCTCCCCTCCCCCAACCGCATCCCAAAACCAGCCCAGCTCATCTCCACCTCCCTAACCTGTTTTTCCTCTCACCTCAAGCCACACCCTCATCTCCTA
>JAHRHZ010000249.1:10576439-10593133 GCA_024137785.1 Ginglymostoma cirratum
CAGCCCCACACCTTGTTATCTCAGATTCTAAACCCCCTGATTATATTAGTCAGCCAAGGATTCCTGACTGGCCCAGGTTAACAATCTTAATCAAGGACCTCTTAGTCAACAAGATCCACCTAGTTGCAATCACTACACATCCTCTCAGTATTTACCCTGTCAATCCCATTAAGAACCTTAAATATTTCAATGGATCACCTCTCATTCTTGTAAATTCCAGTGAGTAGACTCCCAACTTGTTTAGCCTTTACTCATAAGACAACCCCTCCATACCAATGACAGTAAACCCACTCCATACTGCCTCCAAAGAAATTATGTCTTTCCTTGAATAAGGGGATCAAAACTGCTCATCGTATTCCCAAAGTGGCCTCAGTTATTTTGTACACCACAAGATTTCAAATGTAAAGAGGTGCAAATAAAAAGGGTCACAAACCTGAAATATTCAACAAGTGTCTTTCTCTGCAGATAATGCCTGACCTGCTGAGTATTTCCAGTACATTCCAGTACATATTTTTATTTTAGATTTCCAGCATTTCACCAGTGATGAAACATTCTCTTAAGCAAGGGATGAGTTTTCTAGGACAGCAAAGGAAAGCTGAGAGCTCAACAAAAACAGCCCAGATAGTATAATGAAATGCACATTTCAAGATTAAACTGAGCCCAGTTGACATGTGCAACAAAGGATATGAAGTGAGGTATTAAGGGCACATTCAAAAGTTTATGCTTACAAATCTGATTCTTGTGTTATAAAGTTTTCCATTGAATTCAGCAAAGTGTTCACACTTTCTTGGGTTTTGTATTATTGCAGATTATAGAACAACCTTCAAGGAGAGCAGGGAAGTGAGGTTTCCATAATGTTAGTGTTGGCTTGAAAGAATGTTTCCACTAGGAATATACTAGGAAAAGTGTGGGTCAATTACAGATGGGGGATGGAAGAATTTATAGAGAAGAACAGGGAAATGGTGGAGAAAAAAGAAATCACTTTGCACTTGTCTTCACAAAAGATACAGAAAAATTCTGAGAAATGCTAGACAGCCAAGGGACTTGTAGACAAAAATAAATTATCATTACTAAAGAAAAACGGACAGAACTGCTGATGCTGTAAATCAGGAACTTCACCAACATCAGAAACCCTTCTGTGGAAGGGTCACCGGACCAGAAACATTAACTCTGTTTTTTTCTTCACAGATGCTGCCAGACCTGCTGAGCTTTTCCAGCAACTTCTGCTTTTGGACCATTACTGAAGAATTAGTACTTGAGAAGTGAACTGGATTGAAGTTTGATAATTCCCTTGGACCAGGTGAGCTTCATCCCAGAGTGTTGAAGGAAGTGGCTAGAGAAGTAACCGTTGGTTATCTTTCGATGTTCTATAAATTCTGGAAAGGTTTTGCAGATTGAAAAATGGGAAATATAACCCCACAATGAATAAGAGGAAGAATGCAAAAGTACAGAACCATTAGTTTGACAACAGTAGTGGGGAATAATTGAAACTTTTATAAAGGAAGTGATAACTTTTATTTGGGAAAGAATGGTGAATTGGACAGAGTCAATATGGACTTATAAAAGGGAAATCAGGTTTGACAAAATTAATAAAAGGAAAATGAAGATGTGATATTTTCAGATTTTCAGAAGACTTCTGTAAGATTTCACATGAGAGTTCAGTAAACAAAATTGGAGGACACAGGACGAGGGGGAAATATACTGGTGTGGATTGAGTAAAAACCAAGAGAACTGCAGATGCTGTAAATCAGGAACAAAAACAAAGTTGCTGGAAAAGCTCAGCAGGTCTGGCAGCATCTGCGAAGAAAAAATCAGAGTTAATGTTTCAGGTCTGGCGACCCTTCCTCAGAACTGGAGAACTGATTAACAGACAAGAAGCAGGGAGTGGAAATAAATGGATCAGCTACAGGATAGCAGATACTAATGGGGTATATGAGGATCAGTATAATCTCCATAGCTGTTCACAATCTATAAAAATCATTTAGATGCGGGACTTATTGTAGTATTTACAAATTTATTGATGATGTCACAGGTGGACAGGGTGGTGAAGAAGACATTTAGCATGCTGGCTTTCATCAGTTGAGGCATTGAGTACAGGAGTTGGGACATTACTTTACAGTTGTATAAGTCGTTGGTGGGGCCACACTTGGAGTATTTTGTACAGTTTTGGTCACGCTGTTATAGAAAACACATAGCTAAACTGGAAAGTGTGCAAAGAAGATTTATGAGGATGTTGCTAGGACTAGTAGGCCTGAGTTAGGGAGAGGTTGGCCAGGATAAGACTTTATTCCTTGGAATGTAGGAGAATGGGGGGTGACCTTACTGAGGTGTATAAAATTATGCGGGGCATAGATAGGACGAATGCATATAGTCTTTTTTTTCCCCAGGGATAGGGAATTTAAAACTAGAGGGCACAGGTTTAAGGTGATGGGGAGAATTAAAGGACCTGAGGGATAACTTACTCACACAGAAAGTGGTGCATATATAGAATGGGCTGCCAGAGAAAGTGATTGAAGAAGGTACAATAGTAACATTTTAAAAAAAATTTGGAGAGGTAAATGGTTGGGAAGGGTTTAGAGGGATATGGACCAAATGCAGGTATTTGGAACTAACTGACTGGGCGCCATGGTCAGCATGGACCAGTCTGGGCCAAAGGGCCTGTTTCCATGCTGAAACTCAATGACTCTCTATGACTTTATGACACTAAACTGGTTGAATATGCAAGTTTAAAAGAGAATACAAAAAATGTTTCAACAAGACTTAGACAGGCTGGAATAAAGCAAAATAATTGAATATAATGTAAATAGAAATGAAGTTATTCACTTTTGTAGGAAAAACAGAAAGGCAGAATCCTTTTTAAATGGTGGGGGATTGGACAGTGTGAGTCTCCAAAAGGACATGAATGTTCTTGTTCATGAGTCACTTAAAGTGAGGGTGCAGGTGCAGCAAATATTAAGGAAGGCATTTGGTACATTGTCCTCCATTACAAGGGGTATTAAATACATAGTGAAGACGTCTTGCTGCAGTTGTACAGCGCCTTGGTGAGATCTTACCTGGAGCACAGTGCACTGTGTTGGTGCCCTTACTTCAGGGAAGTTGGATTTAGAGTAGAGGGAGTAGACAGATGTTTATCAGAATAATCACTGGGATAATGGGATTGTTTCATGAGATGAGGTTGAGGAAAGATGGTCTGATATAACTTTATTGAACTAAAGTTAACAGAATAACATTAGCACCCTTCAAGGTCCTGAAGAAAGGTAATGCAAACCGTGATTGTCACATGGTGGAGTCTTCTTGGGCTTCAAATAGGCAACTATAGGGAGGAAGATAAGAAAATCAGGAGAGATATCAATGTTGAGAGCAACAAGTTGCATTTTCAAACAAATTCTGGAAATCAAACAGGATTCTTGCTAGTAAGCAGTGTTAGGCTATTAATGGGGATTATCACTCATTATCACCTTATTACAATTTAATCTTACCTCATTAATATTTTCTTCCATTTCATTCCACTTTGGTAGAAACTAAATGCCAAGAAATCCTCCAATGAGTATCAGAGCAGGTATCTGGTGACTCCTGCCAGCTTCTTGCTCCTCCGAACCTCCACACTGGGCACCTGTCACCAACATCTCAGGGCTCGCTCCATGCGCAATGACTGTACTTAGCCACATCTATGGGCATTGGCTTACAACATGTACCAGCCTCTTGTCTTTGGACTACTCCAGCACCTTTCATTGTAATGCTGCTGCTAGGAACTTTCTGCACAGGGCCAGGTATCCAGCTTATGGATTAGACCAGGTTGCATCTCAGGGCCACTCATTCACTCAGTTAGCACCCACTCACTTTGCATATACCAGAAAGCTCAACAGCATCTGTGCTTTGCATTTCCTGTTTGCACTTTGGCCCTCAGTCAGAGCTTAAGGGCTCACTGTACTTCTGTCTTGCCTTGGTGCTCAGTGAAGGCAAAGATAGGCAGCTTGTCATCTTTTACTTATTTATTTATTTTGTGGGATGTGGGCATCGCGAGCTGGCCAGCATTTCTTGCCCATCCCTAGTTGCCCTTGAGAAGGTGGTGGTGAGCTGCCTTCTTGAACCTCTGCAGCCCCTCGCTGTGGGTTCACCCACAATGCTATTAGGGAGGAAATTCCAGGATTTTAACCCAGCAATAGTGAAGGAATGGTGTTTTGTTTCCAAGTCAGGACAGTAAGTGCTTTGGAGGGGAGCTTGGAGGTGGTGGTGTTCCCATGTATCTGATGTCCTTGTCCTTCTACATGGAAGTAGTGATGGGTTTAGAAGGTGCTGCCTGAGAATCTTTGGTGAATTTCTACTGTGCATCTTGTAGCTAATGCACACTGCTGCTACTGGGCATGGGTGGTGGAGAGAATGGATGCTTATGGATGTTATGCCAATAAGCGGGCTGCTTCGTCCTGAATGGTGTCAAACATCTTGAGTGTTGTTGGGGATGCACTCATCCAGGCAAGTGGGGAGTATCCCATCACACTCCTGACTTGTGTCTTGTCGATGGTGGACAGGCTTTGAGGAGTCAGGAGGTGAGTTACTCACCGCAGTATTCCTAGCTTCTGACCTGCTCTTGTAGCCGCTGTGTTAATGTGGTGAGTCCATTTGTGTTTCTGATCAATGATAACTCCCAGGGTGTTGGTAGTGGGGGCATTCAGTGATGATAACACCATTGAATGTCAAGGGGCAGTGATTAAATTGTCGCTTATCAGTGATAGTCATAGCCTGGCATTTGTGTGGCATTGAATATAACTTGCCACTTGTCAGCCCAAGCCTGGATATTATCCAGATCTTATTTGTATTTTCACACGGATTGCTTCAATATCTGAGGAGCCGTGAATAGTGCTGAACATTGTGCACTCAGCGGTGACCATCCCCAATTCTGACCTTATGATGGAGGGTAGGTCATTGATGAAGCAGCTGAAGATGGTAAGGCCGAGGACACTACCCTGAGGAACTCCTGGAGCTGAGATGACTGACCTCCAACAACCACAACCATCTTCCTATGTCTCAAGTATGACTCCAACCACAGGAGAGTTTGCCCCCGATACCCATTGATTCCAGTTTTGTTGGGCTCCTTGATGCCACACTTGGTCAAATACAGCCTTGATGACAAGTGCTGTCACTCTCACCTCACCTCTGGAATTCAGCTCTTTTGTCCATGTTTAAACCAAAGCTGTAGTGAGGTCAGGAGCTGAGTGACCCTGGTGGAACCCAAACTAGGTGTCACTGAGCAGGTTATTAATGAGCAGGTGCTGCTTGATAGCACTGTTAATGGCACCTTTGTCACTTTACTGATGATTGAGAGTCAACTGATGGGGCAGTAATTGGCCGGGTTGGATTTATCCTGCTTTTTATGTATAGGATATGCTTGGACAATTTTCCACATTATCAGTCAAAGGGTTGGACGATTTGCTGTATATCACCACCTCAATGACATGCCTATAGCATGCTCCAGTAATGTACATGGCAATAACACTGCATGTGCGCCAAGCAAATGACCATGTTTCAATGTCAATGGAGAGTTCTCTTCATTCAAGTCAGGTCAGAGGGATGGATGGGATTCCATAAATTCAGGGGCTCCTGCACAGTCAAGGGCTTCATCTGATATCAGCCTGCAGGGACTGGTCAGTTTGATGCTGGCGGTGATCACAGCTAGGATGTTTTACTGTAGAGTGCCTGAAATCAGGGAAAGGGAGGGATTCAGTCACATGAAAGTAGCTGGCACAGCTGTTTATGGAGGTGGAGGAAAGGTGGTGAGGTGTTCTGAGAGAGTGAGTGAGTGGTTAAGTGAATAGGAGGCACAGAATTTGTTGCCTAGAGGGATTGATCGGGTGAGACTGAATGAGAAAGGTAGAGTGTGAGCCTTGGTGGGAGGTGGGTCCAGTAGCAGAGATAGAGTGAATGTTAGGAAACAGAGAGAAGATGATTGTACTGATCCTGGCGGATCAGAGAAGGACAACAACATTCCTGTGACCTTATTGCACTGTTCCTCAGACAGTTGAGAGTGCACTGACCTGGACCAGAATGGTGTCATGGCTTCCTCTGCCTGTCCTGGGACAGTAAGACATCCAAGTCAGTCCCACCTCAACCCCTAGGACTTCCAGGTACCTGTTGGCAAAGTGGGGCAATTTCCCTTTATCTTCCATGTCTGGGGCAAATGTCACAAACCGTGCAGGGAGGATCCAGATTGCCAACAGCTTGACGGTCTGCACAATGGCCTTTGAAAGATGGTGTCAGCACATGGTATCCCAGGATTTTCAGGAAGTGGTGAATACTTTGGGTTGTAGGATACTTGGACTAGCATCAAATGACAGGAGGGACAAAGGGGCAAAATAGATCAGAACAACATGATAAGATGCTAGGTCTCATGGAGAGAAACCCAAAAATGACATTTAACCAGAAAAGACTCAGTTTTGGATTATAACCACTTAAAAATATTACTTATTTATAGAGTTAACACTCTACTTATTTGCATAACTATTTAATCTAAAATAATTAACCTTTACATGCGTGTATTTAGTAAATCCACGTTCATTCACTTACGTTACTAACGAACACTAACAGTTCTATTTTTGTAAAATGCCTTGACGATGATTGCTTCCCAATTAATCTTTAATTTTTCACATCAAATTAGATTAAATTTTAATTAAACTTAAACCAGTTGGCTTTGAGGGACTTTATATGCTCACCTTTGTTACAATTGTGGTAGAGCAAGATTTGAACCCACTCAGGAATTGTTTGCCTGACAGTATTGATACAGAAGGAACTTTCTCTACTGGGGAGTCATGGTGAGCACATTTACACGTGAAAGGAAGTGGGAGGAGAAGTCGAGGGAAAGGCGATTGCTTGAAGTTTTTTTTAAAGAAAGGAACAGAGATTCCATGGTCCACCTGATCCACTTGCTTAATGACCATATGATCTATGATGTTTGTTGGCCTGGACAGTGGATCAAAGAGTGACCTCCACTTTGGAGTGAACGTGAAACTGCCTTCCAGGTTCTTTAAAGTCTCACTTCCTTCACTGTTTTGATCTCACTTTACCTTTGCAGGCAGCCATGCAAACAATCAGTTATTGAGTACACCCTCCGCCCCCACCCTCACCCTAGCCCACTTTAATTCTTCAAAAGAAATGTTACCTGTACGCGTAAAGGGAACTAACGCAGCAACAGTGAAAGCATCGGAGAGATTGTTTTTAAAAATATTCTAGCCAGGCCTTCAGATTTTATTGTATGGAATGTAACACCTGCGCTGCTTTCTGAAAACCTCCTAAAAAATTTCGAATGGAAAATCAGAAGTTCATAAAAGATCAGTACTGACATGGCCAAGAGAAAATCTCATTTAGTTCTAACTACCAATTATACATCTTCAATTCAACTGGCCAATTTGAGTGATGTGTTTTAAAAGAGTTTCATTGGTTGAATATCAAACAATTGCTGACATCCAAACATGGTAATCTTCAAATCCAGGAAACGCCGAACGTAGAAGGTGAATTTTGTCAAATTTTGCGCTCAACACAATTAATTGGCAAGAAATACTAATGAGAGGGCAAAACAATTTCTATTGTCTGAGAACAGAGAGTTCTGATGAGTTGGCAAGTGGACTCTGTTTTGTGAAGGTGTTACCTTGGAGCATGCATCAGTGAGATGATGACGGGTAGCTAACTGCCAAGTTTTGTTCAAATTTAAACTAGGTAGGTTGACTGATGGGCCAAGGTTGAAGCAGGCACAATGTGTGTATATTTCCCTTCTGCCTGCAAAGTACAGACAATCTATCTATTAATATATAGCTTTCAGCAAAGAGGATAAATGTTTTCCCCTGAAATGAATTTCTTGCAAATTACCCTGGTGAATGCAAAATGAAAAACTTTGAAAAAATGTCCTTTTTCAGCAATACACATGCTAGGTTATTTACTTAGAGATTACAAACTGTCTCACATAAGGCAGGATATCTTTATGTACATTAGTCTGGCCTCCTCGGTTATACGGCTGTTGTTCTACCCGCATTATGAAATGTTATTTGTATAATCTTACATGATTTAATCTTCATCAGCCATTTCCTTTCCAATTATTTCAGTTTTACAAATTACTCGAGTTTTGTTATACATTTAAAGGCAATTATAAATTTTTTTTTCTATGCAATATATAAGCTTGAAATAGCTTCAAGTCTTCAACTCATTCAAACATTCTATTGACCATAGTCTGTTATGTATTTATCCCGAAGCACTAAGTTCACCCTGCCCCTGCTGATTAACCCTGTCTTCTGTGATTTTAAAATCTTCATCCTTGTTTTGAAATCACATGGGAACACCACCACTTGCAAGTTTCTCTCCAAGTTGTACATCATAGTGGAATGATGTTGCCGTTCCTTCACTGTCACTGGGTCACAATCCTGGAGCTCCCTCTCTAACTGCACTGTGGACAAGCCTGCACATCTTGGAGATTTAGGGTTGGGCAATAAATGCTGACGTGTCCTGCAACATTCATCCTGCAAAAGAATAGAAACAAAATCTTCATTTTGTATCACTGCAAAGCCATACTCCTTTCTCTTCCAAACTCCATCCACCTTGCTTCATTTCTTTACTCCCATGACCCTTTACAACAGCATTTTTCTCTACGCTTTCAGTCGCCTCCTTCTAATTGCCTAATTTTCCTTCCCTGGGATATTCCTATACATGGTACGTTAAAAGTTGTATGAGAGAGTTGCGTTATAGTTATGATGGGTTAGGGAAATCACAGGTAAGCTAAATCTTGATTTCTTCCCCATCCACATAAATAAACTGTTGACTGATAGCGGGACTGGGGGCATTAAATTTTTTCTATTACCTCATCAGGGATCATTGGCAATCATTCTAACTGAGCTCACTCTCAGCCCTCATCAGGGGCCATGCTAGTTCCAACCCACCTCTTTGACTTCTCACCCAGAGAGTTATGTTAAAATACTACCTTTAAGTAAAGAGTGAACAACACCCTTAGTGTTTTAACATGCTTACAATAAAAAGTACTTAGATGCTCCTCCTGCGATGATTATTGCAAGAATGCAATTGCAGATTGAGCAGCTTATATGGCTGATTTTCAATCCCAGACAATGTCAACAGCGTGGGTTCAATTCTCTCATTGGCTGAGTTTACCATGAAGGACTCACCTTCCCAATATCACCCCTCACCCGAGGGGTGGTGACCCTCAGGTCAAACCACTACCACATCTCCCTCTGATGAGAGAGCAGGTCAGGTAAGACAATGACAAATTTATCTTTACATTTAGTATGGAGTGAAATGGAGATCAAACATGACGGTCACAGTGGGAGTAATTATTTCACTACACAATAGTAACACTGACATCAAGCTTAAATTATATAACACATGAGAGCTATGGAAACACCACTATTATACATCTAGGGGTAAACAATCAATTGTGGAAGTACAGCATTGATTAAAGGGCTCAGGATTTAGGCTCGGTGTTTCTTGCAAGATCCAATAAAAAGAGCTGCAGATTTCTAAATAAAATGCTTGTTCATCAGCTGTGATCATACTGGGAAGGTCAGCATTTATTTCCAATCCCTCATTACTCTGAGATGGTGTGGGGAGCCACTCTCTGAAATCACCACAAGTGGTGATGATACCCTCTTTGAGAGCGTTATACTCATGAATATCTCATGAATAAGAATATCTTATTATGTGGCTTTTTCTGTCCTTCATCTTTGTAAGATAAAGCCACATATAAATGGCGGGACAACGCCGATGCACGAGCCTTGACATTTAGAGAATTTGATCAGTTCTTTCACTCAATCTTCAGGCCCATTTTGTTTCGCCAGGATCGCTAAACAATATCTGGAATTAAGAGCTTAATGATGACCATTGTTGATTTTAGGGAAAGCCCATCTGGTTCACTATTGTCCTTTAGGGAAGGAAACTGCCATCCTTACCTGATCTGGCCTACATGTGACTCCAGACCCACAGCAATGTGGTTGACTCTTAAATGCCTTCTGGACAATTAGAGATGGGTAATACATGCTGGCCTGGCCAGTGATGCCCTCACTCTGTGAATGAATAAAAAAACTGGGTAACTATCTAGGACTAAAACACTTACTGACTTATAACCTCGCCTAACCCAGGGTACCGAGACCAATTGCGGTGCGGAGTGCTTTGTCTTGCACTCACCTCAACATGGACTTTTGTTCAGACCTTTCCTGCATGTTCAGCCCAGTTGCTCAATACGTTAACTCTTTAAGGCTTCATGGAAAGCTGGGGACAAAGAAGTTATTCTCGAAACATAACTACAAATTCAAATCAGCAACATTATTAATTATTCTACATTCAGAATTCAAAAAAAAGCTGTAAATTATCAATAGCTCTGTCAACATCCCCAGTAACATTTTGGTTGGACACCCTTCACAATATAATGTGGATGGCATTGAAAGAAAGGATTGAATGTCCATGGCATCCCAGAATACAGCACGTCAACCAAGGTGGCACCAATGATACCACAGAAATATTTGCACTCAGTCTAACAGGAGAGTATCAGTTTAAGATCTCAGCAGATGGCCAGTTAAAATGCCAAACTCCCCCAGTACCTGATTTACAAGATCAGCGTTGGTAACACTTTTCCCTCAAGTGTAGAAAGTTGTGGGTTCCAGACCCGTTCTAAAACCCTGGGCATACAATTCAGGTTGACACTCTGACACATTGCTGACAGGGTAAAACATTGTGCCATCTTTCATGTGAGGCATTAAACCAATGATCTATCTGCCTGCTCAGGTGGACACAAATGATCCCACAGCACTACTTAAAGCAGACTAAGAAAGTTCTCCACTAGTGTCCTGGCCAATATTATTCCATTAACCAGTAAAAAAGAGGTTTTCATTGACAAATAATAAAACAAAAAGTGGACACTGAAGATCAGAAATTACTGGAAAAAACTCAACAGGTCCAGCAGCATCTATAGAGAGAAATCAGAATTAATGTTTCAGGCCCAGTGACGCTTCTTCACATCCCTGAAGAATTTCTGTTTTTGTTCATTGTTAAATTATTGTTTGCGGGAAAGCGAATGAAATTTTACAGCTGTATTTTCCCTACATGGCAGCAGTGGCTACACTTCAAAAATCCTCTTCACTGGTTGTAAAGCGGTTTAGGATTGTCCTGAGTTTGTTTTTTAAGGTGCTACGTAAATGCAGGCCTTTCTTTCTCTTCTGCACTCAAGTTCCGCACCGAGGCTTGAAGCCATGACCTTCTTAACTATCAACTGAGCCCAGATGATGGAATGAAATACATTTTTTGAGAAGGCAAAGTAGAGTATAGACCAGCTTAACTGAGATCAGCTAGTCTAAACATTCCGAATCGAGCAGCATTAACAGACACAGCAGGTTGTTAACATCTGGATTACAACAGAATCAAATTAAAAGACCTAGAAATATAAGTAATAACTCTAATAATAGGGAGACAGAATAAAACACTAAAGGAATGTGAGCTAATTGACACATTGAGTTCATAAAAATCCTGCATAATATTGATGGCAAGACTGTTCATTTAAACTGGTCTTTAAAAGATGACAGGCTAATGTATTGAAAGGTCCTGCTTAGGCAGAAAGTTACATGTCTGGTCTTGCTCTGCTTTATTTCTGAAGATTAGTAGCTACATCTGAATGCAGCAACGAGAGTAGGTTCAGTCATTAAATTGGTTTATTTGGTCTTTTGTACCAGTGCAATATTTCTGCTTTCCTGTGATTCTAAAATCGAAAGCACTAATTTGATTTAAATAAGTTATTAAGTTCAATTTAAAATTTGATTGCTCCACTTTCCAGTCCTGTTGATACCTGAACCAAAGCTGTTTTGCTTTGAGGTTTAATCACTTCTACTGTTTAATCCAGTGGGGGAGGCTAGTACAATTACAACATTTAAAAGGATGGGTGTATGAATAGGAAGGGTTTAGAGGAAAATGGACCAAATGCTGGCAAATGGGACTAGATTGATTTAGGATCTGGTCAGCATGGAGACATTAGACTGAAGGGTCTGTTTCCATGCTGTACAGCTCTGTGATTCTATGGGTCCTGGTTCTAGGCCCTCTATTGATGGGAAACATCCACTCTTTGCATCTTGAAGACTCTAAGAACTGCAGATGCTGGAAGCTAGATTCAATAAATGTGGAGGTGGAAAAACAAAGCAAGTCAGACAGCATCCGAGAAGCAATATTTCGGGCTGAAACTACTGAAACCTGACTATCTGACTATTTCAGCCTTGAAGATACTTAACAAACCAACCTCTACAGCCGTCGGTGGTAAAGAATTCCACACTACCCCCTGAGAAAATAATTCGTCCTAATCTTGGTCTTAAATGTGCATTCCTCTTATTTTGCGATTATGCCCTCTGGTCCTAGACTGACCTACTGCTATAGAATCAAAAAGTACAATACAGGACCTTTGGCCCATCAAGTCTGCACTGACAAAAACTATTAAATCTACATGAGTCCCACTTTCCAAGCAATTGGCCTGGAGCCTTGAATGTTATGACTTTTCAAGAGCTGATCCAGGTACTTTTCAAAGCTCATGAAGTTTCCCACCTCAACTACCCTCCCAGGCAAGGCATTGCAGATTCCCACAACCGGCCGAATGAAAAATGTTTCCCAAATCTCGTCTCAACCTTTCACTTTAAAATTATGGCCCCTTGTTATTTGACACTTCAACTAAGCAGAACAAGCTCTTTCTACTTGCCCTGTTCATGCCACTCATTATCCTACACATCTTTATCAGGTCCCTCTCAACCTTCTCTGTTCTAAAGAAAATAACCCAATCTTATCCAGCTTCACTTCATAGCTAAAATGCTCCACTCCAGGCCACATCCTTATGAATCTCCTGTGCAAAACAACTTCTTTTGCATCTACCCTGTCAAGTCTCCTGAGAATCTTGCATATTTCAATAAGGTCACCTCTCATTCTTCTATATTCCAACAAATATAGGCCCAATCTAGTCAACCTCTCAAAAGACAGTCCCTTCACACCTGGTTAACAAGGTGTGGAGCTGGATGAACACAGCAGGCCAAGCAGTATCATAGGAGCAGGAAAGCTTGACGTTTCGGGCCTAGGGTCCAGACCCGAAACGTCAAGCTTTCCTGCTCCTATGATGCTGCTTGGCCTGCTGTGTTCATCCAGCTCCACACCTTGTTATCTCGGATTCTCCAGCATCTGCAGTATCTTTTATCTCTGATACCCCTTCACACCTGTATCAACTTTGTGAGCCTCCACTGAACTGCCTCTAATGCCAAACTACCTTTCCACACTTAAGGGACCCCAACCTATTCATAGTATTCCAGCTGTAGTCTGACTAGTGCCTTGGATAGTTTTAAGAAAACCTCCCTATATTTATATTCTATTCCCATTGAAGTAAAGACTAACATTTCATTTGCCTTCCATATTACCTGCTAAATTTGGATGCTAACTTTTTGTGATTCATGGATGATGACCCCAAATCTCTCTGTTCCACAGCTTTCTGTAGTCTTTCTCCATTGAAGTAATATTCGGCTCCTCTCTTCTTCCTGCCAAAGTGCATAATCTCATGTTTCCCTCACATTATATTTTATCTGACAAGTTTTTGCCCACTCGTTTGCCTTGCCTATATCCCTCTGCAGACCGTTTGTGTCATTTTCATGGGCTGACTGGCCTAATTCTGTTCCTATGTCTTATCATAGAGTCATTGAGTAATACAGATGGAAATAGGTCCTTCAGCCCAAACCAGTCAATGTTAACCATGGTGCCCAATCAGCTAGTTCTAATTGTCCACAATTGGTCCATATCCCTCTAAGCCTTTCCCATCCATGTACCTATTCATAGATAACCAGGTGTAGAGCTGGATGAACACAGCAGGCCAGGCATCATCAGAGGAGCAGGAAAGCTGATGTTTCGGGTCGGGACTCTTCTTCAGAAATGAGGGAGGGAAAGGGGGCTCTGAAATAAATAGAGGGGGAGGCGGTGATAGAAGGTGGATAGTGGAGTGGAAAGGTGGGAGAGAAGGCGGACAAGTCAAGGAGGTGGGGATGAATCTAGTAAAGGTGAGTGTATGTAGGGAGTGGGGGTGGGGGCTGGTCAGTAAGGTGGGAGAAGCGGATAGGTGGAAGAGAAGACGGACAGGTCAAGGAGGCAGGGATGAGGGGGGGTTGCTGGTCTTGGGATGAGATCGGGCCTGGCCTGCTGTGTTCCTCCAACTCCACACCTTGTAATCTCAGACTCCAGCATCGGTAGTTCCTGCTATCGCCATGCACTTATTCATATGTTTTATAAATGTTGCTATTGTACCTGCCTCAACCACTTTCTCTGGTATCCCATTCCATATACGCACCATTCTCTACACGAAGAAGTTGCCCCTCATGTCCTTCTCAAATCTTTCCCCTCCCATCTTAAACCTCTGCCCTCTAGTTTTCAATTCCTCATCCCTAGGGAAAAAGACTAAATGCATTCATCCTGTCCATGACCCTCATGATTTTATACACCTCAATATTATGGTCTTATGGTCTAACTATTTGCCTTCCTGCTTATTTATGTGTCATCCATGAGCTTGTCTATAGTAGATTTACTTTCCTTATCCAAGTCATGAATTTATATCGTAATTAATTGTGGCCCCAGCACTGATCCCTGTGGTATTCCAATAGTTGCCATCTGAAAATGTTCTCGTTTATCCCAATGTTCTGTTCTCTATTAGTTAATCAACCCTCTAACCATGCTGATAAAGTACCAACAATATCATGGGCTCATCTAATACTAGGGTGCATGCATTTAAGTTGAGAGGGGGAAAGTTCAAAGTAGATGTGAGGGGTAAGTTTTTTTACACAGTGTGGTAGGAGCCTGCAACGCGCTGCCAGAGGTGGTAGTGGAGGCAGATATATTAGGGGTGTTCAGGGGACTTTTAGATAAACGCATGAATATGCAAGGAGTGGAGGGACACGTACCAAAGACAGGCAGAAGAGATTAGTTTAATTTGGTCAGAGATAGTAAGAACTGCAGATGCTCGAGTCTGAGATAATACTGTCAGTGTGGAGCTGGAGGAACACAGCAGGCCAGGCAGAATCAGAGGAACAAGAAAGTTGACGTTTCGCGTCGGGACCCATTTCTGAAGAAGCGTCCCAAACCGAAACGTCAACTTTCCAGTTTAATTTGGTGTCGTGTTCAGCACAACATCATGGGCGAAAGGGCCCATTCCTGTGTCGTACTGTTCTATGATCAATCTTATTAAGTAATCTAACATATGGAACCTTATCAAATGCCAGTTCAGAGGTACCCTTGTAAAAGTTCTGATATTAGATTGCTAAATATTCAATTGATATTGTAGTCTCGTCTCCACACCTAATGACTCTTTAAAACAACAACCGCTTCTTATGGAGGTTGGAGGAGTCGTGTATTGAGATCAAGGGTGCACTTCAGTTGACCCCAACAAAGATAAAGAAGCCCAATGACTCTAAATTTGACTCCCTCACACCCCACAGGCCTGATTACTCTCTGTGCTTCTATTACAGACCTGCTGACAGAACTGGCTGTAACATCAATACATCTTAAAACTGCTCTCGGTATCAAACAGCGAGGGATCCTGGTGTGCCAGGTCAGTGCCACTGAATGGTGGGTTTGACCGCGGCTGACTGATTGATCCATCAACAGCTGCCCCAGATCCAAGACCTTCCTTCACATTTCACTCCCTATCAGTGAAATCGAAGCCTCCCCACTGCTTATACACCTCACCTCGAGAACAAACAGTGGAATGACAGGGGCCTCATTCTGCAGTGTTTTCATATCATCACACCGAGGGCCTCGCAATGTGGCTTACAAATCAAAGTTTATCGTTTGATTCACTCCAATTGTGGGAATAAAGGATAACTGCACTATTACAGGTGCCATCATTTAGATGAGATGTTAAACTGTTGACCTCTTCAGTGGATGTAAAATATCTTTGGTCATTAGTTTGGTGAAGGGCAGGAGCATGCCCCTGAACTGTTGTGGCCCTTAATTATACTTCAATTAACATCATTAAGAAATAAACTATCAGCTCATTAAGACACTGTTCTTTCTGGGATCTTCCCGAGTGTAATATTGAGTGCAATTCTTTTCTTGCCTTTAAAGCTGAGTTTGCCTCAAACGTACTTCAATCACTGGTTAATTTTAACACCGTAGGATACTGATGATGGGAGAATCAGGGCTGGACAGTTTCAGTTATGAAGAGAAATTGGACAGACTGGGGTTTTCCTCAGAGCAGAGGAAATTGAAAGGGGACATGATTGAGATGTAGAAAATTATGAGGGGCATAGATAGGGAAAACGAGAAAGAATGCTTCCCCTTCATGGAGGGAGCAATGACCAGGGGCATAGATTTAAGGTAAGGGGGCAGGAGGTTTAGAGGGGATGTGAGGAAAAGTTTTTCACCCAGAGGGTAGTGAGAATCTGGAACTCACTGCCTGGAAGGGTGGTAGAGGCAGAATCCCTTATAATATCTGAGAAGTATTAAGCTATGCACTTGCAATGCCAAAGCACAAAAGGCTACGTGCCAGGTGCTGAAGAACGGGATTAAAATAGTTAGGTGGTAGTAGGAACTGCAGATGCTGGAGAATCCGAGATAACAAGGTGTAGAGCTGGATGAACACAGCAGGCCAAGCAGCATCAGAGGAGCAGGAAGGCTGACGTTTCGGGCCTAGACCCTTCTTCAGAAATGGG